>OX465585.1:62080950-62488484 GCA_950022655.1 Alentia gelatinosa
TTCATGTAGGATCCTAGATTATTAAACAGGCACATAATGGTAAATTCACATTGTGGTGAATCGAGCGCACGGTAATGCGCTACATAGCGAGTGTACTTCCCTCTCTATGCTGTACTAATTAAACATCCTACGGAAGTGAATTTTAGCCTCAGATAACCACAGTGAGCTGTTACAGAGTCCTGATTGAACATTGGTGAATATAGCAACATGCAGCTTTCACTGGCGCAGTGCTTTATAGAATGCAATGAGGCAGTGACACAGTTGGCAACGACAGCCGAATATATACTGTCGTTAAACTTGATTGAACGAATAAAAAAGTGGAACGGCAACCTGGATGACATCCATGAATTATGTATGCAGTGAGGTCGCATGGCGGGGGGATTATAAAAATCTTGGGGACATGTTTTCTCCGTTTGGTGTTCAATATTTTGTGTTCTTGTTGTTAGTGTTTTTATTGTTAGTGTTGTTTATTGTTTGTGTTTTTGTTGTTTGTCCAAAGTAATTTACATCTATTTCCACATGTTCTCGTCTCCATATCAAAACGCTTCTGGATCACGTTTCCACACTCTTTTCTCACTCTTATAGGCTGGATAATTGCACTGTACATATGGTTGGTCAGGTCGACTACTACTATTGCATATTATCGAGAAACGTCAAGAAATTTCATATGATTGTTTATATGGCGTGAGTTGTCTCCACGAAATGATTTCACGAAGCGGAGCTGAGTGATGTCTGTAGCAGAAGACAACGAATGCCATGTAAACAATTATACGAAATTGTGACATTTATATTTGAGGTTATATGAGAATTTTCCTCGTGCATGTCCATGTGGTTCATCGGAATTTTTTTCCCTGTGGATGTTTAGATTTTATCCTACCCCATCACACGTATTTAACTTCATATATCACCCGTGGTATATAAATATTTTATGATATAACCGTGGCATCCAGTCACATCGTGTGAAGTCTATGGAGATTTATGCATGAGGGGTGAGATAAACCTTTATCCCCAGTTTGCGGACGACCACCTACTCGGGGATCATGCTGTGATTCTGAGGTATCAGTTGCCATTTTCACGGACCTGGGCGCAGAGGTCATTTAACAATAGCACACAGATCCCAGCCGCTGTGTCCCGAGTCCCGGCCGTGTCCCGAGTCCCAGCTCGCCGCTCCGGCTCTGTACCACTCTCCCAGCAGATCTTTCGTGGCGCTTGATCCTACTTATCTCTGCCTCAACCCAGTGACGTCAGAGCGGAACAGGAAGCAGGACTACTATCCGGGTTTGTTTTTAACACCACGGAAACCTGCGTATTCATGGGAACCAATCAGCATGATTCTTACACCGTGGGAACCAATCAGCATGATTCTTACACACAAATTGGAAGTGCACTGAGTGACCTTCACCTTCAATTTCACATTCAATTCAGTGTCCCACGAATACGCTCGTTTCGGCTGTCTAAACTGATTGCAGATTTGAAAGAAGCTGCAGTGAAATTTGATTGGTGTTTAAGCTTAGACACATGTCAAGAAAGAGCTTATAAATTCTTTGTCCTTCTGTGGTACACCAGGATATATTCGGCATCCAAAGTTGAAGCCAATACACCCTCAAAAGACCACATATTGCCTTTGTTTACAAACGTTGTCAAAACCCATGTGGTGTTCATCAACCCCAAAATAGTCCTAGATATCAAGTAGGATTTCACGACAAAAACAAAAATAATTGTTGTTAAATCCATATTTCTACTTTTCTGGCAATAAGATGAACACAAAAGATGACATCAGAATAAATGATATCTTAAAATTGGCATATAGGCCAGGTTTTGTCCCAAAAAGAGGCAAGTCAGGCAGAGATATAAACGGCCACAGGAAATAGAGCGCAGGATCTCTGCTAGGAGAGTGACTCTACACGTGAGCCCGCCATATCTGAGGCTGCCGCCAGGGCGCGTAGGGGGCAGTGTGGGGGCAGCATGGGGGGCACTGCCACCTACAAAGGGCAGAGGGTAATAGTGACCGTGTTATGGTAAAGACGGGGATGATCTCAGAGGGATGATCGGACCAGCTGGAGAGGGCCAGGGATCAGCCTGGAAACAGCCAGCTGCCGCCCGGTGTGTTTGTCCACAGCCGGGAGGTGGATGAAGCGGGTATCTAGGCAGTGGTAGGTAACGATAGGAGGGATGAAGGAAAGGGGTCCGGGTATGGATGGGTGCGGATAGGGGAACAGGAAAGGTGTTTTATCTCGGCCCTAGTATTTTTTCTACATAGACTTAACATTGGGAACTCGTATCCAACGCCCATGAGATATTTAGGAAAAATATCCAATGGAGGATTATGTCACCAAAGTTAGCCCATTAGTCAATGTGAAGGGTGAGATACATTCAGAAACCCATTCAAGTTTAGGGAGTTGACTGCAATATTTTCGTATGTGCTCGGATATTACTACGGGTCAACTCCTCGCAGCATAAGCCAGTCAATATGGTTTATCTATCTCACCCCGGTCTCAGGTACATTAGTCTCTTCGTGTGAATCCCTCTTTAGAGGCTGCTGGGGGAGAGAGAAAACGTAGTTAGTGAGCCTGTATCGATTGCCATTCGAGGTATTTTGTCTCACAAACTATGTCCCGACACCAGAGGCAAAGGGACATGAGTTTATGAGAATCGCTACGGAGTCACTCACTACGCCACCTGTCATTTTATGACTCGCGAAGTACACTGCGGATACACTGCGCCCGAACATTCACTACGTCTCGGTGAGACCAAACGTTATTTATACTGCACCCTTAACAGCGGGTAGTATTTCATAGACGTTCGGCCATAGGTGTGTAATAATGCCATTGTTTATTCTATCTGTGCACTGTGTTGAAGATATCCACATTAGAAGTCGATGATAACTCCCCATATATGTTCCGTAGACTAAATGGGGTGCTGTCAGAGGCTGTAGGGGATGACCGCTCATTGACGAGCTAATGTAGGGGGGGCTGCGGTGCTTCTCGCGGCGGTCACTGGAGGGCGTGGCGGTCAGCCGCAGACGAACGCGCTGCACCAAAGGACGCTGACACCTACTCTCCGAGCGGAGCCACGCTGAGTGCCCGCGGCGCCTGTGTTTGGAGAATGCGGGTAATCATCCGGCTTATTACGAGACCGCACGACGCCAGGTGGCGTCATCCGATGCCCGCCCACTTCCGGTCACGTGACCGTTACATCGGCCCTCAAAGCGAGGCCCATGGCGCATGCGTGTAGTGTGTGGGTGGCGCGCCCTGTCGGCGACCGTGTACATCATGGCGGACATGGCGTGTTAGTTCATCTTTGACACACACTCCCCATGTGTTTTCTACGGACACTTTGTATTAGGTGGGTACATCTGTATGCTCCAGTTATGTCCATACACATTCCCTATATGTTTTCTATGGACACCTTGTATTAGATGGATAATAAAAGAAGATTGGTCATCTTTTCAGCACTGTTTCCCTGGCCGTCAATGTCTATCAGACCCGAACCACTACCATGGGATTCACCCTCTTGGTCCCTTTGCCTCAGTGCAGGCCGGATATGCTCACATGCAAGCATAACTAAAGTGACCAGGGTGGATAGTTACCTCAGTGGCAAAGAGCACTGGACTCAAAAACCAAGGTTGTAGCACTTGTGGGTTCGAGTTCCAATACAGTCACTCTTCTCCTTCATTCCCAGCAGTGGTAGATTTACTGCTATAGCAAAGGCCAATACTTCCCATACCATGTCTATATGGTGTGGTGTGCAGCCACCTTTCTGCATCGTCCCCAGCAGTGGTGGATTTACTGCTATATCATGGGCCAATCCTTCTCATACCATGTCTATATGGTGTGATGTACAGCCACCTTAGTGCTTCATCTCCAGCAGTGGTAGACTTACTGCTATATCAAAGGCTGATCCCTCTCTTATCATGTCTATGTGGTGTGGGAACTAAAATAACTCTCACCTCGGTAAATGTGTAGGGATGAGATTTCTACCTAAACATTACATAGTTTCGATCCCTTGTGGTTTAAAAGTACCTTGAGAATGTCTGGTAAGAACGTGTATTGCTTAAATGGATGTTAAATCAAACCAACCAATAACAACAGGAAAGGCTAGCGTAAAGAAAACCAGCCTCTGATAGGCTGATACGCACAGCCTCTTTATGTGATGTAAACAATTATTTTATATTATCTTCACAACAAAGGGTTGTATGAGTATAATAAGCATTAATAACGAAATTTAAAAAAAAATACCTCGGACGAACCCACAAAAAGGCATGCGCGTAGTGTGGGTGGCGCGCCCTGTCGGTGGTGGTGTACATCATGGCGGACATGGCGTGTTCGTCCGATCTTTGACGTGTAACGGGAACGAGGCCGCATCTCCTCCGCCGCCCGCGGTGACAACAAACGATCACTAACCCGCCCCTACGTCAGCCTCCTGACGTCACCGTGACGTAGCGGAACCGGAACAGCCGCGGGACGTCAGAGATAACGTCTGATGACGTGTGGCACGTCATTGTCGGTGTTTTATGAGAAATCCGCACGGCGTCGCCACTAGTGGCATCAGGCATCCCACAGTCACCGGAATTACTCAAAACTCTCATTAAAATAAGTGCGATTTAGGGCTAAAAAAACAAAGCTCCTACAGATTTCATTTAGTATTAGTGATTCATGTCGGCATGGATTAGAGTAACCAGATAATGGAATCTTTGCGTTATAAGGAGTGAGTGATTTTTCATTCGATAACTTAAGGCGATGATTAAATAAGCTAAAAACCTACCCGGGCCTCCTCGTACCCGTCATTTCCCCGAAGAAGCGCGCGTTTTTTGTGACGTCAGACGCCGCGCGTGACGCCTGACGTAGGGAGACGCGGCTTACGCTGGTTCCCGAAGCCGTAGTGGTTGGTAAAGCCGCCTGACGGGACCCGTCTGCCGCTGACGCCTCCTGGTGGCGGAGGCGGGAAGCAGAGGGCGCCCCGGGGCTTAACGGGGACGTCTCCGGGCTTAGCGCGGGCCGGGCGGGGGAAGGTGCACGCCCGTAAAGCCGGGCAGGCCAGGCGGCCCCGGAGAGCAGTGTGACACGGGAAACGTGACACGGAGAAAAGGGACACCCGGAGTGTGACGTGGGAAGTGTGAAGTGGGATGTGGGGAGTGTGACGCGGGAAGTGTGACACGGAGAAAAGAGATACTCGGAGTGTGACGCGGGAAGTGGGAAGGGTGACTCAGGAAGTGTGATGCGGGAAGTGTGACACGGGAAGTGTGACATGGGAAGGGTGACGCGGGAAGTGTGATGCGGGAAGTGTGACACGGGAAGTGTGACATGGGAAGGGTGACTCAGGAAGTGTGATGCGGGAAGTGTGACACGGGAAGTGTGACATGGGAAGGGTGACTCAGGAAGTGTGATGCGGGAAGTGTGACACGGGAAGTGTGACATGGGAAGGGTGACGCGGGAAGTGTGATGCGGGAAGTGTGACACGGGAAGTGTGACATGGGAAGGGTGACGCGGGAAGTGTGATGTGGGAAGGGTAACGCTGGAAGTGTGACATGGGAAGGGTGACGCGGGAATTATGCCTGTAGCCGGCAAAGTCCTCATGATTATGATTACATAAATTAGTCTTAACCCAGTTATTAGCCTGTTCACAGTAGGACGCAAAATTCCCCTGCTATGAAAAATGTCTTGGTATCATCAGTACTATAATGGCGAGATGGCGTGTCACTGTCATTCAGCGTAAGAACATTCATCGGATCCAGTGACAGAGACTGGTTTTTTTAAATTGTACATACATAATCAATTTATTTAAAAAAATGGCAGAATACAACGTATTGTTTGGCCTTATACATTCCGTATAATGATATACGACAGGATACTTTGGTTTGTTATCGCAAACAATGAATAGTAACATTTCATACGCCACAATGGCTAAGTATATCACTGTCCGGATATCGCACATCCGGAGGACATGATATGATTGTCAATATGATATCACAGAACTACTTCAGTGTACCATGAGAAGGTACTTAAAAGAAAGGCAGAATAGAGTAATCTCCTTTAAAAGTGTCCAGCCATTTACCATCATTTCTAGCATTAATTTGGGTTTAATTTTGTAACTCTTTAAAGATTATATTGTCAATATATTTTAGATAAAACAGAAAACTGTGTAATTCTGGCGCTTGCCTGAAAGTGCAGTCTTTAGGAATTCAGCTTTGAGGATATTAAGCCTTTTAGTTTTATGGGTTTCTACACTAATCAATCATTCAGAGAGGGTTGGAACACACGCGAATAGTTGAGGGGGCAGGTCAGGACATTACACGAATCGTAACCGACGTTTCTCCAACCCAAACAAGCCCTAATGGCCTGCCTCCATGGCCTGCCTCCATGGCCTCACCAACTGTGCGTGTTTGCTGGCTTCTCTCTAATAATCAAAGTCTTAAAATGGAAAGTGGTGAAGGAATGGCTTCGTCTCTGTCCTGTTACACTCTCCTTTCAGATCTTTCGTGGCACTAGCGCTTAAGTGGGATTCACACGATGGGATTTATGTACCTCACACGGTGTTTGTTTTGAGACAAATCCTGCTAAGATTCTGTACTCAAACACAATTTCTTCGTCTACATTATAGGGTTCCATTTCCCTGAGACATATTTCCCCCCTGCAATTGTTGGCGGCATTTACCCCTAAAAAGGAACAGAATCTTATGAGATTTTGAGCCCTGTGAGGTACAGGTATGAATTCCACTTTACTAACCTCTGCCACTCTCCCAGCATAGATCCTGCGCTCTACTTCCTGTGGCCACCTGTATTTCTGCACCAACTAGCCTGGAAGCCTAGCCCATGTGTTCACTCACATAATAGGCCAGGTTGGGGCAGGGAACCAGTATATGCACTACCCTGCCTGTTTGGGACAAAATCTGTCCCATCCACCAATTTATTCTAAATTCTGGGCGCTTTTGGGGGTATTATGTGTTCTACTTGTAAATAGAAATGCACATATTCATATGGCAAATGACATCCACTTATTTCTGTTATTTGTTATTTCAAACCAGACATAGTCTCTGGGATTACTTTCTTTAGTGGAAAGCACCTCATGTGTTATTGGGTTTTGTTGTCAGCAAGAGCCATGTGCTCCTTCGAAGGGGCAGTCTAATCAAATGTGGATTCACAATATACAGTGGTTTAAAGCGGAAAAAGAAACAGCTGGATTGTCTATGAAGCTCATTTCACAATTCATATATTTCCCAACGCATAATGTATAAGTTGTTTGACTTTCCTAACTGATTTTAGGTCACATATAACAGAAATGAGTACATGTATATTATTTACCATATAAACATGTGCAACTCTCTCAACGGGTGGAACACAAAATACTCCCAATAGTACCAAGAATTTAGGACTTTTGAAAAACTGGCGTATGGGATAGGCAGGTGGGTGCATACTATCGTAAAACTGGATGAGGTTTAATCTTGGCCACCGTATTTCATGACTGGAGTTTGGCATAGTGACTTCATGAGGCGAAGCCGAGTGAAGTCCGGAGCCAAAACTTCAGGAGTGGAATGCGGTGGCCAAGATTAAAACGAATCAGGTTTTGATTTTATCCTTCCCTATCTCCTGGATTTTGGAATATTACGTGATAACAATGCTGTATGCCACTAGTGGCATATAAAACTCCGTATGCCAGTCAGCGTGGCATACGGAAACCCAATGTTAAGCCTATGGGATTTTATATTAGGGGTAGGATAAATACACAATATTGACTGGTTCCAGATACAAGCGGCCGTATGCTCCGAGGAGTTGACGTGTAGTAATATCTGAGCTTATGCGAGGATATTGCACAGAGTCAACTCCGAGGAGCATACAACCGCTTTTATCTGAACAAGTCTATATTGTATTTATTATTCACCTTTTCTGGGCAAATGGCATGTCGATATCAGTTCATTTTAGTTATGCACAAACTTTCCATACGCACTATTTTTCCGTATGCGCCACCCGGAGCATACAACATATCCGTATGCGCCGGGTATGTCCATACAAACTCCCTATGTGTTTTCTATGGACACTTTGTATTAGGTGGATAATAAATTCGCTTCCACCTCTGTCTCCACTCTGTTCTGAGTAGGAGGTTGGTCAGCTTAAATCCCTATAGTATCTGCGGTGTGCGATATTTGTTCTAAGTAGGTCCTAAAAGCAGGTATACTTGATAAGAAACATTTATATCATACAAATTGGTAATGAAACCTGGCTTTATGTTCATTACATTTTCCAAAAATACACACAAAAGGAATAATGAAACAAACCGTTCCCGCTACTGGATCTAGATGGCCACGGATTTAACGCGACCAGAGCTAACGTAGTGTAGCTCTGGTGGCCAGTGTAGTCTGTGCAGGGATATAAACGAGTGCAGGAATAGACTGGTTCCCTTCTCCAATGAATAATGGGACAGGTAACGCCCAGCAACGTCTGATCGACCTTGAACGCTTGCTGGTTCCCGCCTCATTTGCTGTGGTACACTCTCCTCCCATATCTGTCGTGGCACTAGCACTTACTAATAGAGCGCAGGATCTATGCTGGGAGAGTGGCAATGATAAGAAGAACCAGCAGAACCTCTTTTCCTCATGAGTTAGCCTGTACTGTGGCCACCATTCACCAGACAGCGTAAAATCCAACACGTATCTGTCGCATACCAATCCCACAAAGCATCAGAAAAATGGCGGCCCTTACCCATGATGCACAAGAAAAATGGTGGGCGTTACCTGGCCTAGTATGTGAGTGAACACGTAGGCCAGGCCTCCAGGCTAGCGCAGGAATTAAAGCGCAGGATCTATGCTAGGAGAGTGGAGAACTCTGGCGGTGTTCTGCGAGCGGAGAGTGAGCAGCTCACTGACGTCATGTCCGGCCGTCATGCGCATGTCCAGGATCTCCCGCCAGGTCTGCTCGGCACAGTGTGCAGGAATTCAGACCCCAAAAGCAATCAATATTTCTCGTAAAAAGAAAACCTCCCAGTGAGCTCAAGAAGGTTGTTGAATAGGCGCTAACAAGATCTATTTTTATTGGCTGTTTCTCTGTCTCGAGCTGTGCCCATCAGGAGTCTGTGAGATGAGAATAAACTCAGCCAAACAGAAATTAATATAACAGGCATTTTACTGCATATCGGGACAGCCAATAATACACACTAACACATTTAAACAATCTGTAAACTAAAAAACAGCAGTGAGATGGAATGAACTGACTCCTGAAACTAGGAAAATAAATGACGAAGACACATTTCACAGCTACATCCGAAATACTCTAAAAGCCAAGCTAAGAAATCAACAGTAAAATGAACATAAAACAAGGGCGGTATGAAAAACCGGCCAGCTATATACTGTCATTCTATATAAGTAGGACCAAATTATCTAGCATGTAAAGTAATTGTATATAATGTATCAAATCAATGACTGATGTTATATTAGAATAAGAAGTTTGTTGGCATAAAATTGTCGAGATGCCCATTGTTCACTGAGAAAACTTGTAACCACCATAAACCGCAGCCATGTAAGCCTACTCGGTAGGCAATACGCGGAATGATAACTCAGCACTGGAGATGCTGGAAGATAGGAACAAAAGTTCCTAAGCAAACGACTCCAGTATAAATAAACCCTTAAATTTTTTTTTAAAAGCCGACCAAACTACCTGTTTTTAGCAGTTTCTTTATCTCACTTCCTATATTACAATTTGATTCACTTCCATGGCTCCCCTTTGAATTGTCTACCATTGTTTTTCACCTTACATTCATTCCATTTGTTTGTGGTCTCTAGATTGCTCCATTCTTTTTTTAGATTTTCTAATTTAAAAGACAACAGACCTTACCCTCTCCAATGCACAACTGACTACATTAATTGTATGAAATAAGATGTCATGAATTGTTATGGTCATCGCTGAGCTCATGTAAAAAGCACGTCTTCTTTTTTAACGATAAGTTCTAAGTTAAATATCTCCAGAGATCTACTCAAGTGCTGGAAATAGTCAAAGGATCCCTGTCTTACTCCTGGTGAGAAAATGGCTTGAGTTTGGAGACAGATGATTGGTTAATGAGTACCTTGCATGTAGAACCTGGTATAATTACTTGTGTGGCTTTTGACCTTTTACTTTTGACACCCATTGAGACCAAAGTACTGCAGAGGCGAAGTTCAAAAAAACTATTTAGGTGTCCAAAGTACATAATAATGAATATTATTACCCAGTGTTAAAATATCTATATTATTACATAGTGTTAAAGTGTCTATATTCCATTATATTTCCCCCATGGTCCATTAAAATCTAAGATATCTTTGGTATAGAGAAAGTGCTAGTAAATGCATGCCTAAGGGAATCTCGTTGTTATGTTGAGAATACCATCAGGTATTTGTGGCCTTTTAAAGGTTAACTCTGTCACAAAGACAAAAGCTTTGGAAGAGACCGGAGTATTGCACTCGCAGTGACAGCACTTTGCTCAAAGAGATTAGATAACCTAGATACAACACTATTGATCTGGGCTGGATGAAAGGTTGGCTTGAGAGCAAAGACAAAAATAATCTTCAAATCTCTATAGATCGTTTTTTTAACGTCCTGAACGACCAACCAGTAGAACGGAGATACGGCGGAGATGTCGAGTATACGCTTTTAACAAGAAGCCTGTCTGTCAGATCCCAACTACGGCCTACTATCAACATCTCCCCAACCGCCCATCTTCATGTCCCTCCTCATGCCCAGTTCACATTGTGCGACTGGAGGGACCGAGGTACGCCTGGGCTCAGACTGGGTGCACCTGTGAACGTGTAGCGCGGCAAAATGCACAGTATGAACTGCATGCTTTTTGCTAGTCTGAGACTGGGTGTACTGGTACTTCCAGTCTGCAACTAGAGGTACCTCAGGTACGCCCAGTCTGAGACTGGACGTACCAGTAAACGCACAACGCAGCAAAACGCACAGTGTGAGCTGTGTGCTTACCACTAGTCTTAGACTGTCTCAGACTGGAGGTACCTGTTAGCGTGTAGCATGGCAGAACACACACTGTGAACCGCACGCTTTCCGCTAGTCTGAGACTGGGAGTACCAGGTACGTAACATAACTGTGAACACATAGCACAGTGTGAACTTTATGCTTCCTGCTAGTCTGAGACTGGGCATACTGGGTACCTCCAGTCTGAGACTGGAGGTACCTGTGAGGGCGTAGCGTGGCAAAATGCAGAGTGTGAACAGCGCGCTTGGCGCTAGAGGTACCTCAGGTACGCCCATTCGCAAGCATTTTTGAATATCAAATATATTTGATATTTTGTACCGCAAGTCGCCGACTGGGTGCACCAAGGTACCTCCAAGCACAATCCTTCCAGTTGCAAGCGATGTGGGTTACACACATATTTGAGGGTGCCTAGCGACTGGGTCTACTCGATTTGGAACGTCCAGTTTCAAGCCTGGTACCTCTAGTCTGAGACTAGAAGCACCCGCTCACAAGCTCTCCAGTCGCACAGTGTGAACGGGGCTTAAAGTGGGATTCACACGGTGGGATTCGTGTACCTCACAGGGTTCAAAATCTCATGCGATTCTGTTCCTTTTTAGGGGGAAATCTCTTTAACAATTACGGGGGGGGGCATGTCTCAGGGAAATGAAACCCTATAATTTTGACGAAGAAATTATGTTCGAGTACAGAATCTCAGCAGGATTTGTTTCAGAAAAACTCCCTTTGGGGTACATGAATCTCATCGTGTGAATCCCACTGAAGCCCCTGTCCTCTACTTTCTACCTCATGATCCTCCAACATGGTGGTCCCCGTCTTAACGTCTCCTCAACTATGTGCATGTTGTTCTTCCTCTGTGACTGCATCCAAGCCCGTAGGCATTTCCTTCTAGTTACCAAATGGAAAGTATCGCGCTTGTCTCAGACCATCCCATAACTCGGGTTCAGCTAAGTGACCCTGTGAATGGGTCGTCAAGGCCCTCGAGCAAGAACTAAGAAGGCAGAGTCAGGTCAAGTTTATATGCTCAGATACGCTTCAAATCACCCCTCCCCCAACCACCACACTCCACCGCTAGTTTACAAAGCCTCGTGGGCATTAGCGGTGAGCCTAATGTGACCGGTTTAAAGGCATATCCGACAATTCACCTTGAAATCTAAACCCATGCACATATCCTGGAAATGGAATATAATGATTTCCAAGTGTTATAGAACACATTACTAGTTTAAAAGGAAAGACCGGGGGTCACCGTGCTAGTTTTTTTTATTATCTAGAGATCAATATTATGACAATATTATGATAACATATACAGAAATTCGGAAAAATTGTTTTTTACATAGTAAAACCCATGCCGTTTTCTTCAGATTTTCATAGAATACTGTACATGTGTAGTACTGCACATTAGGGTTTAAGATTCATAGGTCACCATCCTGGTTTTTTAAATAAATGAAGAAAAATATATTTTTCAGTGCATTTCACATATGAATTGAGCAAATGTAAATAGGTCTATTTTGCCGTTTCTGGTATGACAAACTTGATATTTTAGTTATTTGGCATTAGAATGGATCACAAGGAACCATTTCGAACATAAAATTGTTAATATTAAAAAATCACCAGGTGGCGCCACTGCGAAATGTAGGCTATGCCTTTAGAGCTCATTTCCGCCCCGCCCCTGCAGTGCCCCGCCCGCCGCTAGGGGTCGCCCTGACAAGCCCTGACAGCGGCTCCTGTACAGTACACCGGAGACCCATTACGGCGTACATAGACGCCACATTCCCATAGAGCCCCGAACCCAATCTCGTCTGATAGCCCTTTATCTCACCCCGGGTATTTTGTCCCATAGGCTTAACATTGGGAACTCGTTCTCCATGCCCCTACGAGTATTGCAGTCCGTTCTCCATGGTCTATATCTTGTGTGTCCTCCATTCTTTTAGTGTGTACAGGGGTGAGATATATACAGAAAGCAACTCGTTTTGGTCAAAGTAGTTTATCTCCAACTTGCTCGAATGCTACGTGATATTCATTCGGCGGTCGCCTCGTTCGTATTACCCAGCATCAAACTCGTAGTGAACGACAACTTTGCCCAGAACATGTTGGTTTCTTCTTTAATACCCTGTTGGCCACACTGCATACGTTCATAGCTCTGGTCCGTTTTTTTATTTTGAACTCTGAAATTACCGTTATTTCTACATATGCATATATAATAGGCAGATATAATAGGGAGTACACACTACATACGGTTGCTGTAAGTATTGTCAAAATTGCCATAAAGTTTCCTATGAAACTAAAAGATCACAACTGTCATGGTTGGGAGGTTGTCTTGAATCCTGAACAAACGTGAAATGTCGAGGAGGACGATAACAACTGTACCAACTGACATTTGTCTCTACATGAGTCGAATAAACGTTTTAGCTCATATTTACAGAATATTACCATGAGTCTGATCTGATAGGTCGTATTCTCCGTGTAGTTGATGTGTAGTAATATCCGAGCGAATGCGAGGATAATGCTTAGTGTCAACTACAAGGAGAATACGACCATGCAGATAAAAATCATGGTAATGTTCACTTCACGAAACTTACCACTTTACATATGTATGCGAAACGCGTCTATCAGTACGATTTTGCGTCCACAAGTTCGACCTATTATCCGTCTCGTAGACGCCTTATCTAGTGGCGTATATACATGTCCATGGTGCGGTCTCATATACGTCATATATACGCCTGATTCCGTTGTATATACACCACCATCCAATAGTTCCGATCTTTGCAACTTGGGGACACTACTGGTAGCATATTTCATTTTCCATTAACCACCTAAGTCTGTATTATATGAAAAATACAATCTTATATTACCAATTTATTTTATAAAACATTTATAAAACCGGATTGAGTATAAATTGATTAATTACACATAATAAACCCTGTATTGTTATTTTTTTTACCGTTTTTCTAATAGATTTGACTTTAAAACACCATGCCTATGTGTGGTCAGTCTTGGCCTAGCATATAAGGACCCTCTTCAAGGTTATAGCTGACTACTGAAATCATCTTACCTCCGTATGAATGCGGCCGCACACGTGTGAATGTGGCTGCACATGTGTACCCGGCCCCCACCCGACCCCTCCCGCCACCCGTCTGTGTTGGTAGTGGTCTCAGGGCTTCACTGAGAGTGTAGGTGTAGGCCTCTACCAACACCAACGGGTGGGCGGTGAAGGGGGGTCGAGATTCTTTTTTTTTTTACATATACGCCTGGCGTATATATATCGCGCAGAGTATGTATTATCTTGGATACGCCTGGTGTGAAATACAGCCAAGTCGCGCACGTCTACATAAGGAACCAGTCTTGTATACGCCTCATACGCAGGTGCGGATTAGAGGCGTATATATATGAAAACAAATCAACATACGGCCGATACGTGCACAGCCGCGATGGCGTATATATAAATAAAGTGGTAGGTTTCGTGCAGTGGTTGTATTTGTTATCTAGCATTCCATATATAAGTTTTCAAAGGAAACACAAAATTGCTTCAGATATCCTCACGCACTACTTTTCACGCATGGGAGTTTCGTATTCTATTCAGAAACTCCGTAGTATGTGGATAATAAAACCCAACACATGTACTTTACTTTGAAATCAAATATCAGAAATCTTATATAGATGTTTTTTTACAAGATGTTGCCTAACAAAAAAACACCCCTTTTATCTGAAACCAGTCTATATTGTATTCACTATCCACCTTTTCCTGACAAGAGGCGCATGTAACGATATTAGTTCATTTAGGTGTGCACTATTTTTCAGTATGTACTATTTTTCCATATGCGCCGGCTTTTGCAGCCTGGAGCATACACCATATCTGTATGCTCCGATCATGGTCATACACACTCTCTATGTGTTTTCTACGAACACTTTGTAATATGTGGATAATAAAAGGAGGACCCTGAAGGTCTTATATTTATCCTACCCCTCATATAAATATCCATAGACTTAACATGGAGTGGCTGTATTCCACGGTTATGCCATATAATATCTATATCCCACAGGTGACATATGAAGTTAAAAACATGTGACGGGGTAGGATAAAATCTAAACGTCACTTAATTTCATACAATTGTTTGCATGGCATTCATTGTCTTCTGCTACAGATATCACTCAGCTCTGCTTCAAGATATCATTCCGCGAAAACAACTCATGCCATATAAACAATTGTATGAAATTTCGTGACGTTTCTTGATAGTATCATACACTATGTAATTTGTGTTTTCTATGGACACCTTGTATTAGGTGGATAATAAAAACTCTGAAGGTCTTATATGTATCATACACTATGTAATTTGATCGGTCATCTTCTCAACACTGTTTCCCTGGCCGTCAATGTGTATCAGACCTGAACCACTCCCCTGGGATTTACCCTCTTGGTCGCCTTGCCTCTGCTGATGCAGGCCAGATATGCTTGCAGGCAAGCATAACTAAAGTAACGGGGCAGGGAGTTAGCTAGCAAAGGGCACTGGATTTGTAATCCCAAGGTTGTCAGAATTTGTGGGTTCGAGTCCCACTGCAGCCCACTTTTCCCCTTCAGCCCCAGTAGTAGTAGATTTACTGCTATATCAAACGCTGATCCTTCTTATGTTATGTCTATGTGGTGTGGGAAGTAAAAGATCTGTCACCTTGTAAATGTGTAGGGTTGAGATTTCTACCTCAATTCATCTCATAGATTCGGCCAAACCCAAAATAAGTCTAATAGAACATATTGTACGTTAAACTACCCAAACAAACAAACGTGGCAACACCTTGTAGAAAACATCTATGTCAGATTACTCAATGGGGCATTGTGTCACAAATATTATCCCATTAGTTAATGTGAGGGGTGAAATGAAACATATTCAAGTTTACGGTCAGAGCTCGATCCCATCTCATTTGAATTACTACATAATTCATAGGGCTATTTAAACTCGATGGGATCCAAGCTCTGACTGTAAAGTGGAATTCACACGGTGGTATTCATGTACCTCACAGGGTTCAAAATCTCATGAGATTCTGTACCATGTAAGGGGTAAATGTCGCCAAGAATTGCAGGGGAAGATTGCATGTCCAAGGGAAATGAAACCCTGCAAATTAGGTGAAGAGATTGTGTTTGAGTACAGAATCTCAGCAGGATTTGTCTCAAACAGACTGTGAGGTACATTAAGCCATCCGTGAATGTCGCAATACTCGCAATACTCAATAAACTGACTGTAAAAGAGGCGTTTCCCGCGGGCCACCTTCCACCCACCCTCCTCCTGCCACCACCCCCAGCTTCAGGGCCCTGTTTTATTTTCAACTCTCCTGGGCGAGGAGAGTCCCCACGAGGGATAGCTCCATTGAGGATATTTTTGAGGAGATCTCCTCAATCTCGTTCGATTTACCCTGTCCTCGGGAGGAAGAGAAATCCCCGGCCGTGCTCTCCTTTGAGGACGAAATAAACCTGTAGGACACTTTTGAGGAGACTTGAAAGAGAGGCTGTGTATACTGCAGATGATGGCACATAGTGTTATTTTCGGGAACTAATTTCATCATTTATGAATGTATGTAAATCTAATTAAATAACACAGTAATTCTCCATCTGAGATCTCCAGTTTTTATCAAAATCATAATAAATATATTTCCGATAGTTCAAATGAATTAAATAGCTTTTATTTGTTATTTTGAACCACCCATGATACCCTTAGACGTGTCGCCCGCCAGGAGAGCTGCAGGACACTATTCAGGAGCTCTCCCGGCCCGAGGATTGAAAATAAAACGAAATTTGGGGAGATCTCCTAGATCGTCGCCCACAACTCTCCTTCCCCACGATACATTGAAATATCGAACCCAAACTCTCCTAGGACCTCTCCCCGGGCATTTCAAACCTCCTCGGGCGAAAAATAAAACAGGGCCCAGG
This sequence comes from Alentia gelatinosa, assembly GCA_950022655.1. NCBI lineage: Eukaryota > Metazoa > Annelida > Polychaeta > Phyllodocida > Polynoidae > Alentia > Alentia gelatinosa. The sequence continues at coordinate 62,097,816 of OX465585.1, forward strand.
TCAACCCTGTACCTCCAGAGGTGACAGTTTCCTTTTCTGTTCATAAATTTTGATTTTTTTTCCTGTTTTAAATAAAGAATAAATTGGGCCTCATTCACATCAATAAACAGTGGTTCAAAACTCCCCACATACATCCCGGCCCAATTCCATGGCCAAAAATGATGTGTTTTACATGTATTTTTTCAATCTCTCATAGGCAGTAAAGTACAGTAAAGTAAAGTACGATCTACCTCCAATCGCAAGCATTTCAATCACAAATGGGGTGGTTCACACACATGTTTGCGCCTACCTTATAACTGGGCGTACCTCCAGTTTCAAGCGTGGTACCTCCAGTAGGTGACTAGAAGTACCCGCTCGCATACCCCTCAGGCGCACAATGTGAACGGGTCTTGAGCGGTTTACTTGGTGGTTTAAGATACGATGCCGTACGTGTGGTTACCGCACGGCCGCTGGATTGTGGGTCTGCACGCTGTAGCGTGTTACGAAAAACTTGCCCCACTTCAATTACTCTGGGATAAACTGAGTTCCAATTTTCAAAAGAGCGAATCCACCAATATGTTTAGAAGTGAAGTGAAGTCAAAACACTCAATGTATGAATGGACGGTTTAAGGACTATCACATCATACTGTTCATATCATTTTTAACACAGTTATTATTATATACCTGTGTCCGAAGGTCTATGAAATACTGCCCACTGCTAGGGGGGCAGTAATAATAATGTTCGTGCCCGCTGTGAGAGTGACTTAATAATTCATTAGAATGTTGTTTTTTCATCGAATTAAGGTATATAATAATAAGCAAACATCCTGACTTTAGACGAAACGATTCTTGTTCTCGGTCAGTCGTCGATTTTATACTGCCTTCCACCTATGGCGTCAGGCAGTATGATATAGACGACTGACCTCGAACAGGAACCGTTTCGTCCAGAGTAAGGACGTTTCCTAATATTACTATTGTTATTACTATACACCTATGGCCGAACATGTATGAAATACTACCCGCTTCTTGGGTTGTAATATAAATAATGTTCGCGCCCGCCGTGACAGCGGGCCTTAGTGAATGCCAGTTGTTTTCGCAGAGCAGAAAAGTTAATAAAATTAGGAGGTGTATAGTAATAGGAAAGGTAGTGACTGAGTCAGTACGGGTGGCCGTTCTCGGTCATTTGAGGCAAAAATATGTCCCTCCGCCTGCGGCGTCAGGACATTTTCTTTTTATCAAATGACATCAAACGGCCACCCGCACGGGCTCAGTAACCACGTTTTCTCTTTATACTGTTATACTATATTATTTTATCATAAAATCAATATCTGTAATCTTTACTCAGTATAATGTGAACATGGCGTTTTTCTCGAAGTATCCTTCACCCCCAGCAGTGGTAGATTTACTGCTATATCAAAGGCCAATCCTTCTCATACCATGTCTATGGAGTGTGGGAAGTAAAAGAACTCTCACCTCGGTAAATGTGTAGGGGTGAGGTTTCTTCCTAAATTCATTGCATAGATGCGATCACCACCCTTGTGGTGTAAAAGAACCTTGAGAAAGTCTGGTGAGAACCTGCAATGGTTAACTGGACGTTAAATCAAACCTACAAACCTACATCTCGAAGTATCAGCCTGTACATACAGCGGAAGATTTAACCTTGAGTTAGAAATGTATCTTATATAAAAAAAGGCCGCCTCCTCTGACGATATCTCTGTATGCATGGTTATAAACCTAGCGACGCCGCCACAAACGACCAATCAACAAATGCGCCCTGACAGACGGGGTGGCGGCGCCGGACATTCAAATCGCCGCGGTGAGACCTTAAACGGCCCGGGCGGCGATTGTGTGGTTGTCACAAGATGGCGCCGCCCGTATGACAGAAGAGAGTTCCACTTCCGGTAAGGGGCGTTCTGTCATGGAGGCCCACAGAGGGCGCCATTAGTATCGATACAGAAAGCATAAGGCGCTCTATATAGTGTGCGCGCTGACTCGGGCAGGCCCTATAGTCAACAGTCTGTGAATAAGTCTAATAGAACATAAACCACCCAAACCAAGAAACTACATACAGAATATTGACTGGTTTCAGATACAAGCGGCTGTATACTCCGAGGAGTAATATCCGAGCGTATGTGAGGATATTGCACAGAGTCAACTCTGAGGAGCATACAACCGCTTTTATCTGAAACTAGTCTATATTTATCATCCACCTTTATCCAACTGGTGGCGTAACAATATTAGTTCACTTAAGTTAAGCACTAATTTTTCATATGCACTATCTTTCCGTATGTGCACGTTTTTCCAGCCCGATCCGTATGCGCCAGCCTGGGTATGTCCATAGAGAGTTCCTATAGTTCTACTATGGACACTTTGTATCAGGTGGATGATTTAACATATACGTATGCGCCGGTTATGTCCATACAGAGTTCTTATAGGTTTACTATGGACACTTTGTATTGGGTGGATAATAATATGATATACCTGATTGTGTTCAGTCTTTGTAAGATTACTAAACTGCATCACTTCTATGTTTCATAAATGTCTTCGTATGAGGTGTATTAGTGCATTACGAATAACACGTATGTCATGTAACAAAACTAACTTTTTTGTCGGATATCAGCCACACTTCCCAACAATAGAAGACCAATATCAAACACAGGTAGTTCGCAAGTTACAGTGGGACGTTTTGACTGTGAACTGAATAAGATAGTGTTATGCCTATAGGTCTAACCCCACCACACCCTTCCTGCCTGTGACACACCCTCAGCCACCTGAAAGCCAACTGAATCAGCTCAACTCCATGAAGGTCTTCCTATAAACGTGTCAGTCCCGAAGCCGCTTGTCGTTTTTATGCGCCACGCACCTATAGGGCACAGAGCGATTGCTAGTTCCGCCAGCATCTGCCCGGAAATTGTACAATAGCACCACTGGAGTCAAGGGACAACCATTATTTGCTGCTGTCACAATCTATAGATGATTGCGAGAGAGGCTAAAACCCTTTTATGGCAAGCCAAACAATTTTAATAAAATCCATTGATAACTGGACCCGCCCCCGGGTCTGTTGTTGAATATTGGGGCAAGATGGCCCCCTCCATAACGTAATAGCTATGTGTCCTATAGGCCGCGCAACCATATAGGGGACTGAAAAGTACATATTTTTGAATTGGTGTACAAAGATTCTCATAACTTGTCTTTTATTATGCGTCACGAACCTAGCATAAGTTGATACAATCAATTTTCTCAAAAGTTGTACAGATACTGTAATAGTTTCAGAACGGTTTTGCTCCTCACATATTCTGTCTTCATCCATCTCCACTCCATCTCTCATACTCTCAATCTATCTTATAATTTCTATGAATATTTTACCCACACGGCTTTCCTCTATTCCCCTTCCCCCTTCTCCACTGTATTACTATCATGTTCTCTGTCTTTCCAATATCACCATCGGCCTCATTTTGTTCTCTGCTTCACTCCAACTTACTTGTTTGGTTTAAAACTCTCCATCCGGCTTTCTTCATTTTCCTGCCTCTTATCTCTATCCTGTTATTCAATGTCCTTGTGTTTCCTTCTGAATGGTGTCTGCTCTCTGTGCCAACACCTTCCTCTCTCGTTTCCCGTTCTCTTCCTCCTCCACTCCTCGTCCTAATCGACATTTACACATGGAGCGGTGAGAGTTTAACACCGGCGTTGTGGTAATGAGAACTCCCACTCTTTCAGACATTCTCACATAGCATTTTAGTCTGGGGGCCAGTCCCTGTAAAATGACCTTTCGTTCCATGGAAGTATAGCAGCAAATGTATTTTATCAAATGAAAGCCAAGACGTTGGCCATTCCAGAAGCAGCAGCCATTTTTATGTAAATATGTCTATTTGACCCTTTATTGGAGGTCAAAGGTTAAGTATTGTCTATTTTACTATTCGAATGCGGTTCTGGATTTATCTCACCCCTTTCACGGACATTAGAATAACATCGCAATATCAGAATGATTCCAATTACTTATCAAATTCAGTTAGGAACTATAAATCTCAATGTTGATGAAGACTATTAGAACATATTGGACATTAAACTACCAAATCAACCAAACATGTTGATGTCTTGCCTGCTTTCTGATATCCTAGCCGCTGATTGGCCAGTAACTTATGACATCATCTTCCATCACTCCGCCCCGGCCATGGTGTAGAATTGTCACTTTACTAGAGTAATCATTGAGTTTTTTTAATTGTATCTCTAAAATTTGTACCCGGGTTGAGAGTTTCATAGAGCAGCTGACAGAGCTTTTCACAGAGCAGTTTACCTGGAGCTCATAGAGTGGCTCACGGAGCACTTCACATGACAATTAACAGATTACAGCACAGTTCACATACAGCTCGCGAGGGGCGGGTTCACAGAGAAGTGTACAGGGTCAGTCACAGAGTGCCCCACAGAGCAGTGCACATGGAGGTTAACTCAGGAGCTCACAGTGCACAGAGCAGCTCACAGATCGGCTCATTTGCTGTTCGCCTTCTCCGCTCGTCGCCATCGATTCTGTCGCCGCAGCGCCTCCAGGCCCGAAAATAATTACCGAGATGCCCGCCGCCCGCCGTCAGCCGCCACCCGCCCGCTGTCAGCCGCCCACCGGCCGCCCGCCCTCCGCCCACCGCCCACCCGCCGCCCGCCACCCGTCGTACCCCGCCCACCGCCCTCCGCCCGCCGCCTTACGCCCTCCACCCACCGCTCTCCGCCCTCCGCCTGTCTCCCGCCGAAGAAGCAGCGGTGCTGAAGATTCTGTATTGCCAAGTTTGGGTAGTACTATTGAAGTGCTGGCGGATGGCGAAGAAGGGCGCTGACAAGTGGGAACACAAACACGGGCGGGGAATCAATGTTGAGGCTTATTATCGGGGCGTAGTGCTGTCAGAGCATTTCTTGTACCGCCCGCGCCGCGCCGCTGACAGCCATGTGATATGTGTTCAGCCGCGTGCACCCAAACTTCACTGTGACTGGAGCCTCCTAAGTGGAAGCATCTGAGGCATGTTATAACGCTCAGATAAAATGGGAGGTGATAAAATATGTGTAATACAGAGATGTCAGTTTTCCATTTTTACGTGGAAATCCACGTTCAGTATATGCAATTGCTTTTCCTTGTGTCAAACAAAGATGATATTGATTTAGCCTCATTTATGCCAATAAAAAAGTGGTTTGAACCTCCCAACAGACACTAGGCCCCATGCCATGGCCGACAACGACACATAATCCAAGTTTTCCTGGTCTCTCTGAGGCAGGAAGAACCACATGAAAATATTTCTACTTTTTTCCCTGGCCCCAACTGACATCCCTGATATACATATCATATATATATAATAAATAATAATATATTTATATATATATATATATATATATATATATATATATATATATATGTATATATATATAATAAAAAACAAAAGTCTATGGAGATTTGTATGAAGGGTAGGATAAAACACCATATGCAAAGCCATGATTGAATACCTGTATTTGCATCAATAGAGACATTTTAGAAATATATATATGTGTGTGTGTGTTTGTAGGATACAAATGTGAAAGGGTTGGCCAAAGTGATGAAAGGCTGACACGTACGGCTACTTTATATGATGCTCCAGTTCATATTATCATGAAACATCACGACATTTCGTATGATTGTTTATATGGCGTGAGTTGTCTTTGCGGAATGATATCCGCTGAGTGATATCTGTAGCAGAAGACAACGAATGGCATGTAAACAATTATATGAAATTGAGTTATGTTTAGATTTTATCCTATACCCCATCATGTATTTTGAACTTCATATGTCACCTGTGGCATATAAATATTTTATGGTATAACCGTGGCATACAGTCACACCATGTTAAGTTAGGGCAAGGGCCCGAATGAAAGAACGGCTCCATAGCCGAATTTGGTGATTGTACACACAATATTCCCTAATAAAAAAGAAAAGTCTATGGAGATTTGTATGAGGGGTAGGATAAAACACCATATGCAAAACCATGATTGAATACCTGTATTTGCATCAATAGAGACATTTTAGAAAAAAAATAGAATTACTTGCACACAGGTTGGTAAAATAGAATAGTCTCTACGGAATCCGGAATCCAGAAATCCAATAGTGTACGGAAATAGGGTTACTATAAAGGAAACCTGAGAAAGTTTAGGGTCAGAGCTCGTATCCCATTGAGTTTGAATCGTGTAATAATTCACAGGGCGGAACCGCATGAATTACGTAGCGATTCAAACGAGATGGGATCGAGCTCTGACCCCAACATTTATTTCACGCTTCACATTGATTAATGGGCTAACCTATGTGACATAATCCCCGATTGTATATCTTTTACCAAAACAAGTCACTTTCTGTAATTATGTCACCCCTTTACACATTAAAAGAACGGATGACACACTGAATATATGATGTCTTAGACCATGGAGAATGGACTATAATACTCCTAGAGGCATGGAGAATGAGTTCCCAATGTTGAGCCTATGGGAGAAAATACCAGGGGTGATATAAATTGCCCTTCCACTAAAAGTCCCATTTACTGATAGTCCAGTTGGAGGCTGAGTGTAACTATTGGGGATGCGTACAAGCAGCGGCCGTACAATAAGCACCGCCACTTGTTTTTGCCTGCAGCAAGCCTTCAGCAATCAGGCCTTTTCTAGGTATCCTATGGAAAGACTAGAAGGTTAAGCAATATGTAAACGTATATATGATAGAGCGGGGTATATCCAATGCATTCCTTGTATTTTATAGCGGATGAAACTCATTCACCAAGCAATGGGGAGGTTGGTACGGGAGCGAGCTCATTATTCGTAAAGAGACAGCCATGTTTCATATCAGATTATTTGTATAGTTGGGTGTATCGCAGTCAGCCCCCTCATATTGGGTTCGTTGATATCGAGTCGGTATCAAAACGCCAGTAAGACAACTGCGGAAATGTAGGGTTTCTTTTTGCAATCTTCGAAATATGCAATATATACAAGAATAAACAAGGTATCAAGGAACTGTCTTTCACCGTATCGATATCACTGCGGAAAAAAGCTCAAGAGTAAATATGTGAATGCCCAGTTCATATTGTGCGACCGGAAGTACCTTTGAGTTCCTTGAGTTGCAAAACTGACAGTGTGAATTGCATGCTTCCCGCTAGTCTGAGACTGGAGGTACCTCAGATACGCCCAGTCTCAGACTGGAGGTCGCAAGCATTTTGGAATATCAAATATGTATGATATTTGGTGCCGCTAGTCACCGACTGGGCGAACCGAGATACATCTAGGTGCAAGCTTTCCAGTCGCAAGGGGGCTGGTTCACACACATATTTGAGAGTAGCTTGCGATTTGGCTCCCGAATTGGGAATGTTCAATTTCAAGCGTGGTAGATCCGGCCTCAGACTAGAGGTAACTTCTTGCAAGCCACCCAGGCGCACAGTGTGAACAGGCCTTTAGAGATTTAGGAATGAGAAGGATGGAATGTTAGATACTGTTTGAATATCAGATTTATAAAATTAAACATACCGGTTTTACTTTTAGCCTTCTTGATATCTGTATGTGTCATGTGTCATGAACATTTGCTATAGTGCTGGATATTTCCTCTAACTCGGCTTTTCTCTCTTTGTAGGTACGTACACACTATCACTGATCGCAGCGCCCCCTCTGAGGCGCAGGTGAGTCGACACGTCACGGGTGAGGATGAGGGTATTTGATACGACCACCTTTTGAATTTTGTTTGTCCAAAACTTAGAATAGTAATATATGGAGACATGGTTTTAGTGTGCCAGAATGGAATCTGTTCAGAGGTATTTTGGTCGTGAATATCCAACGAGTTCGAAGAACAAGCTGAATATTTCTGTCCAAAATATCGAGGAACAGATGGAATTCAGGTACACTCACTATGTCTCATTATTATATACCTGAAAATCACAAAATATGCCATTATAAAGTGGTCATGTGATACAGAGGGGAGTAAAATTTAGACATTCGCCAAGAGGTATGTAAAAATAAATTGATGTGGACTAGACGGCATAAACTCCAAATCATCCATTTACACCGTTGCCGTACCAATTAGCGTCGCCTACGAACCTTGTTTTTTTTGTAGACCCATTGCTCTCTTTACACAATAGTAGCCCATTGTGTCAATGTGTATTTTAACAGGGGGAATGTAATATTAGGAGCCATGGTTAGGGTACCTGAATGAAATCTGTTCAGAGATATTTTGGTAGGAGATACTCACCGAGTTCGAAAAACAAGGTAAATATTTCCAACCAAAATATTGAGGAACAGATGGGATTCAGGAACACTCACTATGTCTCCTTATTATTATACACGGGGCTTTGATTAATACACCATTTACTTACTGACAATTTCATCGACTTTCGACCACTGAAATGACGCAACACTCCACGAATATCAACCTCTGCTGGTCACGTGGTACGGAGGGTAGTATTATGTATAGTACGCCATAGTGTGGACGAATGAAATCAATACTGCTAGGGCGTATGAATGAGACATTCATGCACTGGTTTATACTTCTTTTTTTTCAGACATTTCTTTATTGGCTTCTTGGATTACATCATTCCTGTAGGATATATATTTACAATCAGAGATATGCCAACAAAGGGGCCATGGACATCAGCCGCTATTTATACAGCTGTTTTTAATTGTCCGGCCTATTTTCCATATTAGGTGTCGATAACTATCTACTTATCGTTACATAGTATTTTACCTTACGTTTCACAACCAAGTTTCAGTGTTACATCATTGCCTTGATGATAGATCTGTTCTATGCTCAGGGTCAGCCTGAACCAACACACGCAGGGTTTATACATTTTCTAACTTAACTATCCCTTTTTACCTGTTTTGACAGGCATACATAATGATAAAGAACAATGCACAAATTGTCTATAGACACTCTCAATACAGGAATGAATATACGTTGTACACAACATTAAGAGAACAGAGCTGATGATATAGATACATAAAGTAACCTCACTTACAGGAAAAACGACTAATTCACATTCCCGGGCACAATCCGGGCCCTAAAACATTCATATAGATTGATGGCCTGCGTCTCCGTGGCCTAATTGGGGCAGCCAGCATCAGTGGTGCCCTCTGGCCGACGCTAATATACGTATACGGTAAGAACCAATTAGCACAATTAGCCACGGCCAGCGGCGGGCAGGGTCGGCGCGCGGGCCCTACCACGAGTGGGCAGTAAACTCAGATTTATTGAAGGGGCAGCGGGGGCGGGTGGGTTTTGAAATTATCTCTTTTCTATGATTAATGAAAATCCATTTAGTATCGGGAAGGTCCATTTATCCCGTCGCGTCCCTTGATTTAATTAGATCACTGAAGATACGTTCGCTTGATGGCTGCATTGGTGCAGTGATTTACGTATTCGGCTTGTTTGGGATTTTATCTCACCCATTTTTCTCCCATAGACTTAACATTGGGAACTCATACTTAACGCCCATTGAGTATTGTAAAAGATTACTCAATGGGTGATGATGTCATAAATGTTGGCCAATTAGTCAGTAATAGGGTGAGATAAAATCTGACTCAATCCATAGCCACTGAAAATATGCCATTTGTTTTGGTTTGCTATGTAATCTCCCAGTGAGATTACTCCATACCATACAAACTACTTTAAATGCATAGCTAACACCAGGAACCAGCTTTATATTACACTCTCCCATGCAGATATTTGGTATATCATCTGTATGGCATAAGAGATAGGATTCTGGCTGGAGAGCACATACACTGTAGTACCAGTCCTACTCACCAGGGGACAGCTTCTCATCGTTTTTGAGTTCCTAGTAAGCTTATTTATTGTGTTGGGTTTTTGGGGGAAGCTTTTTCTTCCTGTATGCTTGTTTCCATATGCCTGTATGCTTGCTATTGTAGTGGGTTTTTCGGGGGCACAAATACCTTCAGGGATGTTCCGTAAGGATTGCTTACAAAAGAAGAAGCCAACAAGTTTTGGTCAAAGTCAATTTCACTCAAATGTTGTTGTTCTCCACGAGTTTGATGTGGAGTGACATGAACGAGGCAAAGCTGAGTGAATATCAAGTAGCCTTCAAATGAGTTGGAGAACGACGACTTTTACCAAAATAACTCTCTTTCTGTTTTTATCTTACCCCTATACACTAAAAGAATGGACGACACACTGGATATACGACAGACACTATGGAGAACAAACTGTAATACTCATAGGACCATGGAGAACGAGTAACCAATGTTAAGCCTATGGGACAGAAATACCAGGGATAAAATAAATTCCTGGACCTTTAGTGACCAAATTTTGTTCGCTGTGCCACGTTCACTGTGTCACCAAATCCTGGTTATCTGAACCCTGCTGACCAGCCATTGATAATGGCTTCAGAACCTGCCTGCTGTTTCTGCATACCTAGATCACTTATCCCTACCAATTCCAGAATACCTTTACCAGAGAACGTGTCGTGACCAGTATCTGCATGCCTTTGTTAGTTGGCGATTTACGAGAGTGATGTGGTTTTGTAATGGACAATTTCAAGATAGCCAGAAAGTAGTGGCTCCAAAGCATCCGTTTTGTTTCTCAGGAAATGGGAAATGCAATTTGTCATACATGCCATCTTTGATATATTTACATACAGTCCAAAGGCATTGAGTTCTTTATGGGTTTTTTTAGCTTATGGAGCACATGGAATGTGTTTAAATATATCTAATGAGAAATCACTTCCCAATCGTGCACGAGAGAGTGGCATGTTCCTTTTAAGCGGAATTCACATGATGGGGTTCACGTACCTCACAGGGTTTCTGCCTGAGACACATCCCCGGAGCCTCATGAAAACAGGGTGCTACCCTAGTAGACCATCCAGTGTAAATAAAAGATTTTATTTTAAAAAATCCTGCTGAGATTTTCTACTGGAACACATTCTCCATGTCTGAATTATAGGGTTCCATTTCCCTAAGGCAAATGTTTTCTTCTGCAATTGTCAGCGACAATTAAGAGGTACAGAATTACATGGGATTTGGATTTTAAGCAAGTTAACAATTTGCATGAGCATTTTTGTGAGACAAATGGACCACTGCTGAGTCGCCGACTGAGTACCTAACTGAGCCAATATGAGTACTTGAGTCCCAGGGTGAGTGTTAACTGTGACTATGTCTCAGATTATGTACCAGGTGTGTCCTCCCATGTGAATCTAATTCGTCATTTTTCCTTGAGACTGGTAAAAACACATTGCCATGAAAATTTTGTACTAAAGGAGAACTGTCTGAAGCAGGTTTCACACGATGCGATTCATGTACCTAACCTAGCGTTCGGCGTATTTTCTTTTACCAAAAACCTCGAACGGCCATCCCTACCAGCTCAGTAACTTCGTTTTCTCTTAGTACCAGACCCTAAACAACCTTAACATTAGCAGCGGGTGATGCCTTGAGACATCATTTTTCAAGATTTACAAAATCATTGTTTTGGGAAATAAATTAGAAATAATTTATCAAGATTTACAAAATCATTATTTTGGGAAATAAATTAGAAAATAATTTATCAAGATATATGTGAAACTTCCACAGAACATAGGTATAACATCATATTTAAAACTTATAGGGAAATGAAAAATGATATAAAGTATCACATGTCATATCACGTGATTACCTCATCAAATTACCATGATGAACCTGTGGACACCCGTTCCCTAACGGTATATATAGATACTGATACCCGACATATGTGACTGTGCAGGAGCCCGCCATGAATGGGTTTTTAAGGCATATCCTACAATTCACGGTGGTGCCACCTGGTGGTGTTTGAGTATTGCCAATCATCAGTCTAAAGTGGTTCTTTGGAACTCATTCTAATGTCAATTGAGTAAATATAACGTTGGACAGTTTTTCCAATCCTAATAGGTCTAGAAGGCCAATTAACATTTACTTGATTTATATAGGAAATGTACTAGTAAAACGGTTTTCTTTGATTCTTTCAAAAGCAACGACGGTGACCTTTGATTTTTAAAACTTAAATGAGCAGTACTATACATCTATTATACTCTGTGAAAGTTTGAAGAAAATGACATGGGTTTTACTATGTAAAAATCAACTTATTAGAATTTCGATATATTCTATCATAAAATGATCATGATATTGATCTCTAAATCAAAAACGAGCACGGTTACCCCCAAGTTTTAAATTAGATATGTTTGCTACAACACCCAGAGATCATCATATTCATGTTTCAGGAAAACGACATGGGTTTTAATTTTCAAGCCAAATTGTCCGATATGCCTCTAAACGGAAAACCAGGTGGCGCCTCCTATGGGTGATTGTCGCCGTTATTGTGACGTCACTCCGGCGGTCGGAAATATGACCCAGACATGGATTTGACAGGCGAGGAACGAGAAATAATTGGATTGCTATTCCCTGGTGGTCAGCATGGGTACTGATACGGCATTCACTGAACATGCGTCGCGTGTGTCGCGTCGAATAACGTGTTTTCTCGTGAGACTTCGCGCCATTAACACCTCATTGTAAGGCCATGTTTCTGTAGACCTCATCATGACACCCATGCGCAAGTCCAGTAGTAAAGTAAGTGATAAATACCTAATAGAGTGCTAACAGGTACTAAAGATAGTAATATACGGAGACATGGTTAGTGTATGGTTAGTGAATTCCGTTTGTCCCCTAGATATTTTGGTCGGAAATATTCCCCTGAGTTCGAAGAACGATGGGAATATTTATGCGGGGTTTTCAGTTGGTTGATTGATATGCTTTCAATGTGTATACAGGTGACACTATACTATAGGGACACTGATATAACTGCACATACAGCTCACAGACGCCTACCTGTCGCTTACAGGGGCCTACGCTAGCCATTGCCTGGGGTCTGATTGTTTATACGCTAGTTTATGCGCCACGCACATACACCACAGACAAATGATTCAGACAATACAGAGCGTTATCCTCATACTGCACTCTCAGATACCATACGGTGGCCCTCCAGAGTGTCCCCTTAACTGGGGTTAAGGAGCATTCCGTACCGAAATACCTGTCCGTTTACTCTCTGTCTCATCACGCGGGGTGTCTGCTTACGTGGGTATCCCCTTAATTGGGGTAAAAATTGATACATTATTGAGAGAAAATATTCCCTTCCGATCAAAGTGTCCATTAACGCGGGGTGTCCCGCAAGTGGGGTTCCGCTTTGCTGATATCATACGACCACATGCTTTGGCAAGCAGCAAATGCAGTAGATGCGGAAGACGTGTATTTTACACACTAATCCTCATAATCATCATATCACATGTCATGTTTCACTCCATTAGTCTCTAAATCGATGATGACGATTCCCACAGTTCCTCCTCGCATGTAATTCTGTGCAGCACATGGATATATGAACAGTCAATTCAGCCAGCCAATCAGAATCCGCCATTACTGTCACATGACCGTGGAGAATATTGACTGCCAATAGGAGACGGTCCTGCAGCACTCAGCAGTGAACAGGGCCCTGTTGTATAAAAAGAGAAGCGTTGCCCGACACACGGCCCAGTTAGCACATTCCACATGAGGAAACATCTCTGTCGCATTGACCGTCGCCTGATACAGAAACAGGGTCGCGGCGAAAGTGGCAAGTGTTCAGAATCAAAAGGTATCAAGCGCTCAGTCGTGAATGTGTTTGATGCTTTAATGGTTTCTGCTAACGCGTTTGCTGTTTTTATGGGGCCTTTTAATTCCCCATTGGTTCCATAGGAGCTGCAGCTGCGACAAGGACTTGTTGTTAAAGATAGTGCCACTGCTGCTATCAGTACTAGCAGAATAGAAAAGATGGAGTTATGTGGTACACACTGCCTGATATTGATTTTCTCCTCCTATGTAAATATATAGAGAACTATAAATATATCTCTGTGTACTGTATCCATATTATGTGTTTGCATGGATTCACAATCTTTCTGAATAGAAGAAATGGTAAAACTGCAGATACATCGTCCATATCTTATAACATAGGAAATGTCAATCAACCTACCTTGTTTTCTTTTACCGTATTACATGTTTTCGCCAGCCCATCCATACTAATCAAACATTTTGAATCATATTTCACTTCTTTTACTTTGAAATCATGGAAGCGATATTGGTTCTTCCACTCTAAAAAAACATACTTAGAAGCTATCAAAGCTGTTGAGTTTCGTGTGATGTTTTGAACACGGATGCACTCACAGAACTTGTTACATACAGGTACTAGGGACCATGGATCTGCAGTTATACCGAAATAATCTGTTTACCCATCAGCTTTTCATAACGATATCGAAGAATCTTCAAAGAGGGAGCGAGATGAGCATCTCAGAAGTGTACGAGCTGTAAGATCTGCGATCAATACGGGGCACGGGGCAGGGTTTGTCTGTTCCACTCTGTGTAGAGGTGATTTGCCTGTTCCATTCGGGACACTGTGCGGAGGTGATTTACTTATCTATCATGATCAGACGCGCCGGCGCCCGATGGCTACAGATAACACACACGCGGGAGCTCGCCTGTCAAACATCTACAGCGACGTCTGGTGTCGTTGTCGATTGAAACAAAATGTCGTCTGCTTTGTGATATCCGCGATGCGCACGCAGACGCGACCTCTGCTGGCACTTCCGGTACGGAGACGCCCTCGTCTCAGACAGGAGGTTTCAATGTTTAGTGTTATTCTTGTCAAACAGATGTAATTTGTCTGCTATTCGCCAGGCAGTTGTGGTTCTATAACCTCACACTAAAGAGAACTAGCTGCCGATTCTGCGACGGTGCTCCAAGACTGTGTGATTTCGTGGAGTTAGGTTTGGCTCTTTATCTTAGCCTTGTATAAACGTCCATAGGCTTAACATTTGGAACTTGTACTCAACAGGCTTGCGAGTACTGTAACTCATACTCAATGGGTGATATACATACATATTTACAGGCTAAGATAAAATGTATTTAGCGGAAGATACAAGTTGTCTGAAGATATCATTCTTTGGTCTATCAACTGCAAACAATATCCTTCTGGTTAAAGGGGCTCTTCCACCAGCACACAAGATATAGCGAGATTTGTCACGATTTGGTTGTCTTACTAAATCTTGCTAGGTTTCAAATAATCGTGTGCATATTTGCCGTGACGCATTGGTCTGGTTAAGCACCTTCGCCGCATTTTTGCCACGATAGATCACGGTATGCCACGATATGTCTGCAATACATCTTGAGGCATTGCGGTGGTGGAGCACCAAAATACACACACATCATCGTGTAAAAAATACACAAACCATCGCGCGTTACGTGTCCCGTCAAAGGAGGTAAGACAAATAGCAATACTGTGACATATAACAAGATCCACCAAGATATTACACAGCAAATCCATCGTGTTGGTGGAACCAGCCCTCAAACATCTTGTTTTAAAGTGTCTTTGTTCGGGCGTCACTCTGGCGTAAGGAACATCTATTTCCCGCCCAGACAGAGTGAAACATGAACCCGGGGGATGCCGCAGTTTAGGCCCGCGCGTCTCGGCGGATTGTCGTCTGCTTACCACCCGTGACGTCACAGCGAGCAGACGACACGGCGACACAGAACGCGACGCAGGGGTTTATCTCGCGAGACTCTGCGAGAGTCAAGACGCACAGTAAGCCAACACCCCGCGTCCTTTAGCGCGTATCCCGCTAGATGCCGCTCGCAGATCCCCGAGATCTCACGAGAACCCACGTGATGTATGGAGAATCTTTACCACTCTCCTGCCGCATGTTCGTTGGTTAGAGCCCGAGCCGGGGACTTGAGAGGTTGTGCTGGGAGAGTGGTGATGGATGTCCTGGATCTGGGAGGGTGAGAAGATGAGATCCGGGGTAGGCACCTCGCTCTCCACTCAGTAATGTCCTACTGTAGCCGGCCAGTAATGTCCTACTGTAGCCGGCCAGTAATGTCCTACTGTAGCCGGACTGGGGTCGTTGTTAGCGAGGACGTAAAGGGGTTTAAGGCCAGCTCTGGGCGTTGAGCAGGGGTGGAGAGTTAGCTCAGTGGTTATAGCTTATATAAAGCAATTAGGGTAGTTTAATTAATTCTAAAAGCTAGGCTCCACCCAACACTTGCGCAGAGGCTGTGTGGAGTGGAGCCTATGGGTCATATCTCAACTGGGAGAGTTGTAGGTGAGTACCAAAACGGGACCAATCTGTTTAGAAACTCTCCAAGCATTATTCTGGGACATTGTACTAATTTATACCTGGAGAGTTTGAGACAGTCACGACATAAGGGCTCTGCTCCAATGGTAAAGTATGGGTGCAGTGTTAGGGCATCGCTACCTGCGCAGGGTGTCAGACTGGCGCTATAAACCGACATCTAGAGACCTGAGGGCAGTCAGACAGGCCCGACACTCAGCAGTATACACACGGCCGTGATTACCGACTAGGACAAGCAATATAGGCACTGCAGTGACCACCACAGGAAAATATGGTAACTAATAGAATATATGCTCAATATCTATGTATATCTGTGTACCTGTACCTGTGTATCTCTATTTACACAGGATAATCTCTCTGTATTTTGCAGGTTTTGTAATGAATTTGTAAGGCCAGGAGAGAGAAAGTTGGCAGGGTAGTGAGCCATGACATGAGGGTCAAGGTTGTACTGGTCCTGTATAGGTTATTTGTAAACATGATATTTGTTGGAGGGAGGGGAGGTATGTATGTAACTCTGTGTATCATTTGTCTCTCTATATATCTGTATGTGTATCTGTGTATCTTTGTCTGTGTATCTCATTGTGTCAGTGCATGTATCTGTATGTAACTGCACTCTGTATGAATTCATGTAATATAAGATCTACCTTCCATACTTCACCTGTAGCTCCCACCCTGTGGACTGACCACCATGCCCCTGAGTGTGGCTCCTATACACCCCCACACAGTGTAGACTGCGAAATGGAAGTCTAATTGAACAAATTGGACGTTAAACTACCCAAACAAACAAACTGCGACATGGGGACGGCTAGTCCGAAAGGTTCTGACTGTGAAGTGGTGCAGACAGTCAGAGAGCAGTCCCATAGAGGCCTAGGCTAACTGGGCGACCAAAAATGTACATCTCAGCTCAGCAGCCGTTTTCCTTATAAATATAGATTGAATGTTTCTGATTTTCTAATAGACAGTTTCCTGGGGCAAAATGCAGTAAACTGACAGTAATTTCCTACCTTTGCATTAGTTCTACGTAATAGAACAGCCAGTGCTTGTAAAATCCATGTCAATGCATTCTGCAGGCGCCCAAAATAACAAAAAAGCTGGTTTGAAAAGTGCAGGAAATCCTTCACAGGGTATTGCCAGGAACCAGCTTATCAAATATGGCCGACATGAGTTGGCAGTGTTGAAATGAGGTTAAATGAGTTGTACAAAAAGGCTCCCGAAAGTAACAAAAAGGAACAAAACAGGAGTTTTATCATCAAAAAGGAATTATTATACATTTCTGAAGGTAAGGGGGCATAAACATGTACTTACATTGACAGTAGTATTACAGAGAACCAAGGACCTGATATTTTGTACTATGGGAATAAGTGGTTGTGCTCTCTGACTGTCCGCTAGGCAGTCAAAGTCTCTCGGACATGGGGACGGCGTGAGCGGTCTGTGACAAGTACTTTACTCACACGCCGCCTTCTCACACAGTGAGAGGGCAGTGTTATATTCTTTTAAATTATCATTAGGATTAGTTCCCGTATTTCACCTTTAAGACATTGGACTTGTAATCCCAAGATGGTAGGACCTTGTGGGTTCAAGTTCCACAGCAGCCACTCTTCTCCTTCATCCCCAGCAGTCGTAGACTTATTGATGTATCAAAGGCCAATCATTCCCATACCATGTCTATGTGGTGTGGGAACTAAAAGAAATCTCACCTCGATAAATGTGGAGGGATGAAATTTCTACCTAAATTAATCTCTTAGATTCAATCACCCATAGGAGACTCCGTAATCGGTGGATAATAAATGTACATACAGGGGCCATAATTGTTACACAGAGATAGCAGTTTTCCTCTTTTCCAAGGAAATCCTTGCTTTCATTTTCAACATATGAAATTTCTTTCTCTTGTGTAAACAAAGAGGGAATATATTTGGCCTCGTTCACACCAATAAACAGTGGTTCAAATCTCCCCACACATGTCAGCACCATTCTATGGCCAACAATGATGTGTTTTCCATGTTTTCTCAGTCTCTCTGTGGCAATAAATTCAACATGAAAGATATGTCCTCGTTTTTTGCATGACCCCAGTTGACATCCCTGGTCACATAAGACAGCGCGCCCGGAGGTTTGAGTCGACTGGCGTTCACATCTAGGTGTAGACGACTGAAGAGAGGTTTTGAGCACTGATGTAGTGTTTGTGGGACAGAGGTTGGGCACTAATTATGGGGGAGTCTAAAGAATGCATAAGGGGCGTGTCAAAGGGAAACGGGCGGGACCGTGCGACGAACAGGATGAATGTGGAGGAGTAAACTCGTGTGGACAGCAGGTTTTTTTGGTGTGTTTTCTTTTAAATAGAATGAGCGAAGCTCTTGCATTTGTATTTAAAATGTAGTGAGAATGATCAAATTATATGTGACAACCCTGCGTTGCTACATGTGTACTTTCCAGCGTTGTCGATGTCCTTGTGCTGTTGCAGTCTATTTTGATTTGAATTTCTTAGATTATGTATGACTATACATATATATTATTACAAATTGCTTCTATAAATACAATTTGCTAATCAAACAGAGTGTGAATATTCGTTTTTAATCAAATCTAGCAGTCTATGATATTTGCTGATTATACAGAACAGTCTCAGTCTTTTTCTGTTTACCTTTTCAGACTCAAACCCAAACCATTTTGTGCGGTGGCTCTATTTTTTGGTGTTTTTTGAATGTATATCATACAAGGGATGTCTCCTATGACTTTAAACCAATCCCTGGGGACATAGCAGCGAAAACCCCAAAGCTTTCCAGAAAGACGGCTAGCTCCAACTAGGCTTACAACGTTGTATCATCCAAAGTGCTCATTGAGAATGCATTGGGACCACTGGGGACTCATTGTTTGAAAACCTGTCAGATACCATAACCATAGTGTACGTATGCAAAACTGAGGAATACGACCTCAAAGCCATGGTATACGGGAAAATAGTCCCTTTGTGCTATAGAGCAAAAAATCGTCCCAAGTGATACACCCTTAATTCCTGGATTGATTTATTGGATTAGATGGATGATAAATACTACAAACGATGGTCATATAGACACGTGGCTCTGTAAACCACTCGAGGTTGACCTCGTAATACAATCGCTGACGCTCCTGTATCACTGCTCATGGTCTAAGGCCGTCTGTCCACAAACTATCGATTATTGTAGACCTATGTATTCTATGATATCATAACATCATTCGAGAGCTTCTGATCTTCAGAATCATTTGTTCGTGATGTAATATTGAAATGATATAATTTTCTCGTATCGCACACAGGTTCATATACTATACATAAAGGTTAGAGTGGTTACATAGACTTCCAGCTTGCTGTAAAAAACCATCAATTCACTTTCCGCATGCTATTCACTGTGATATTGTGAAAGAAGCAGGGTGCCAGTGTCTAAGGCTCTTAGAGTCATGTCTAGCTGACCATGACCAATCACTTGTGACTTAAATACCTCATTGACCAACTGGTGCTCGATATGTTTGGATCCTACACTCAGGCACTTGTAGAAGCAAGTTGACTGGGTGCAAGTGTATGACAGAAGATAACCCCCACACTGAATATACCCAAACATTAGTTATTGTTATATTCATAATTCCAAGCTCCTTCATCAATGATGAACAGACCATTTGCTCCTAGTATATTAGTGAGGCGAAGCATAGCATATTGTAATCAAAGACTCTTTACATAACACCCACTTTCTTTTGTCCCACCGATGAAAAAAACCCAGATTGTGGTGGGGGCAGCCTGAGGCCTCCAACCAAAATATGGGTTCAAGCCCACACTCCCCTCCCACCTTGCTGCCCCAGCGCCCTCTATGTAGGCCGGGTGGTGCGGATCGGTCACCCCGTCATTCAGAGTATCTGCTCAGTACTTCCGGTCCGCCTACCACCAGGTGGCGACTATGCTCGGTGACCCCGCGCCTCCTTTTAGCGTCCGCCGCGCGTTCTCAATGAGGGCAGACCCCTGTCGCCCCCTGTCGGCTCGCCCAGGTACCCCCCGACAAAGCCCGCCACAAATCGGCACCGAGTCGGCACAAAGTACTGCAGCTCGGCACGGTTCGGTAATCTCCGGCAAGGTTCGGCGGGCAGGTCGGCGTCGGCCACCCGAGTAACAATGAGGGCCGCAGCGGGGGTTCCGCCGGGTGCCGTTCGGGGGCGCTACGGTGCGTCCATCTCCGTCACGGGGAGTGGGCGATATTAGGGGCTTCCGGCGGCGCGGAATAGGCTGAGTTTGGGGCTTCGTTAACCCGCGTCTCGCGAGGTGGCGCGGCGGCGTCCATCACTCCTCAGTGTGATCACAGCCACGCCGGGCGGAAGTCGCCACACGCGCATGCGTGCGGGGTAGGCCATACCGGAAGTGGCGGTACCGAGCTGTCTATTGTGTGGCACCTTATGGGGGGTGCGCGCGCACCCCGGAAATACGTCATGTGTGAGGTCGTCGCGGGGTCGGGTAATCTCATTACGAGGCTCACAGATCGTCTCCGGACGCGGCCGCTAGGGGGATGCGGGCGCAGGGAGCGATCCTAGCGGGGAGATCATTATAACTCATCCCGGTGTATGTTCGCCGACCACCACGTGAGTGGTTAGACAGAGCCCCCTTCTCACTCCTGGTTAACCTCACACGCCCACACTGCGCTCACAGTCACCGTCGCCAAAGAAAATACATCACCCCAAGGCTAGGTGTCATTCATTACATGACCTTGAACTTCTGATCGCATTATGGTATACGACATAGGGCACTAAGCTATTGAGCTATAGGATACAGAGTGATTGTTAGTTCTGCCATCATCCGCCAGGAAATTGTAAGATACCGCCACTGAAGTCGGTGGGCAACCACTGTTATCAGTTGTTATAATCCAAGGAAAATATTGAGATGAGGCTAAAATTCCTCCATGGGAAGCCCTAAGAAATATTGTTGATAAAATCCATTGACAATTGGTCCTGCCACCTGGTGTTTTGGATAGTTTCGGGGGGAGGGGTACGATGGCCGCCTCCATAGCACAAAAGCTAAGTGTCCTATAGAGGCGGCCATCTTGCCCCCGATGCAAAAATAAAACCACCAGGTGGAAGGTCCATTTATCAATGGATTTTATTTATAGAATTTTGAGCTTGCCATAGATGGGGTTTAGCTTTGTCTCACGATTATCTATATATTATGACAGCAGATATGAGTGGTTGTCCCCCGAATACAGTGGCAATATCTAACAATTTCCCGGCGGTTTGTCGCGGAATTAGCAATCCCTCTATGCCCAAGAGTGACAACATTCTATCTCGCTGGAAACGAACTGGCCCTCTAAAAGAAATGAAGCCCAAGCATAGACTGGTTCATGTTTCACCTCGTTATAGTGTGCTTGTACGAAATATATACGCTGCCTAAAGGTTAGAGTGCTCACATGGACTTCCAGCTTGCTCCAAAAAATACTATCCTTTCACTATCTGCATGGTATTCACTGTGATGTTGTGAAAGAAACAGAGGGCCACTGTCTCAGGGTTTTAGTGGCGTGCCCAGCTGACCATGGCCAATCACTTGAGACTGAAATATCTCATTTACCTAATGGTGCTTGATATATTTGGAAGCTAGACTCAGGCAGTTGCAGAAAGGACAAGTTGACTGGGTGCAAGTGGGTTACAGAGACTGAATATATCCAAAACCTCTTAATTGTGACACTCATTCATCTATGATGAACATGTCATTTGCATCCAGTTTTATTCTCACGAGTAGTTTCACAGTGGCGATTTATGTAATACAAACTCTCCCATTTTAATACCATTTTTTCACGAAGCATTTCTTCTTTCATATCTAATGGTGTCGAAGCATCCAAACTCCCCAGTGATACATACCAGAATAGAAAAATAAAGAAAAAAATCAAAATTCATTCTATCTGTGAATAAATACTCACTCAGTGACCTGAAATACGTATTTGCCGAGACTGAGTTCGTATTCATTCACAGATTAAATGTCAGATCGATTTCCCCACTTTATTCAGCCACAGAGGGAGGGGAACTATATCCACCACGGTGATCCCACACACGGTCTGCACGCGGAGTGTGTGGTGGGTGTTCACAAAGGGCCCGCTGTGGACTTAACGCCGGAATCCCCGTCTACACCTCGCTATCTTTCCATAGACCAGCGCCATTGGTGACCGTCACTGGAGTGAGGTGAGGCGTTGGACGAGAGCTCAGGCGCGCTCCCTGCTATTGGTGGTTGGTAAAGCGGGGAAACTGACTGGGCGTGTGATCGGTGAATTGTGACGAGCTCACGGACTGGCGAATACCTACCACTACGCCGGTCGGCGGGAGGGGCGTATTTACCAGTGTGTGAGTGAGTTATAAGCCTAGTCTGTCTTTCCTTTAAATGTTTCAGATTAATTTGAAATAAGCTATAATTTGGAAACATAGAGCTGGTCCATTCATGCTGATACGGCACTTCAATCTCTTTTCTATCCCCCATTTTAAAAGTTTTGATACAATACGGTAAAACCCCGCTTCTGGGACACCTCGCTTAAGGGGTCACCCCGTGTAAGGTGACACCGCGCTTAAGGGGACAGGTTTTCGCTGTACAATTTTTTTTTATTTAGTTCATTTATTCAGTGGCATATTTACCAGTCTGCGAGTATTCATTCACAGATTATAAGCCTAGTCTGTTTTTCCTTTATTATACGCCTTCAACTGTTTACAATTAATTAGAAATTACCTATAATCGCCATTCGAAGTTAAATTTGGGATGCCAAATCACCTGTGAGAGATATTCCTATGAAATTATATCTCACATACACGCTTTTTATATTTGCTATTCTGGAAATCGCTGCATTTCTCGCTTAGTGTATATCTGGCTTTAGAGCGCAGAGGTCAGTAAGTATAAGAACATGGTGCACAGGTGTATATAATGACGGGAGGTCTTTGTGAGGGGACTCCGGGCCGCAGACGACAACTCACCGGGCCTGTACGCGCGCGTCCCCCGGGAGGCCCGCCCCGCCGCCCCGGTGTGTGTGCCCGGGGAGGGTGACCGGGAGGGTGACGGGGGGCAGGGCCGTGCGCCCGGCTGATAAGGGTCACCATGGCCGGTTTATCGACACGGCTATCAGCCCGCTGATGCTGACCGCGGCAGTGAGTGGTCGGCCCTGGAGGAGAGGCCTTGGCTCAGGTAGATAGATAGGTAAGTTAAAGAAGAAAACAAGTTGTGGTCTCCATACACAAATAAAATATCACGTAGCGTTCAACAGAGTTGGAGAACTATGACTTTGACCAAAACAAGTTGCTTTCTCTATTTATCTCACCCCTGGACACACTAAAAGAATGGACGACATGCAGAATATAAACCATGAAGAAAGGACTGTAATACTCGTAGCAGCATGGAGAACGAGCTCCCAATGTTAAGCCTATGGACATTATTCCAGGGGTGAGATAAAAGCCCGGGGCCATCAACCCAATTAAACACCGGTCAACACAGCCATCAACTGAACCTAATATCAAACAAAGAAACAACTGACAAATAAATGCACATGACCAACAATTTAATCACCTGACCTAAACTGTACCAGAAGCATGAACAAAAAACACACATTTCTGTTGGGAACCACTCTCCCAGCAGAGATCCTGCGCAAACTTCCTGCGGTCGCTTGTATCTCTGCCCCAACCTGCCTGTTTGGGCTCAAATCTGGCCCATACGCCAGTTTTTGAAATATCCCAAATACTGAGAGCTTTTGGGGGTGTTTTGTGTTCTACTTGTAAATAGCGATGAACATAATGATATGGTAAATAGAATACTCTCATTTCTGTTATCATTAATGTCAAACCAGACACAGTCTCTTGGATTACTTTCTACAGTGGAAAGCACCTAATGTGTTGCAGGGTTTTGTTTGTAAACATAACTCATGTGCTCACTTGAGGGGGCAGTCTAATCAACTGTAGATTCACATTATAAAATGGTTTATGTCTTAAAAAGAAAAAGTTGGATTGTCCGTGAAGCTCATTTAACAATTCCCATATTTCCATACTCATGATATGTGAGTTTTTTTACTTGTATAACTGTTGACAGTTGCCTTGTTTTGAATCTGAAATGTTCGCTGGTCTCCCCTGGCCTTAGTGGATACCTAGGGAACAGGCTTTGGGTTGGAGGAGAGACTAAGCCAGCGCTAGCGCCGCGAATGATCTGGGGGGAGAGTGGTTGGGAACATAGCCGAGAACAATCACCAAATAGGCAGAGACCTGATTCAAAATAGATCAGAACTGCACTGGCGTGAACAGACAGAGAGACAGCCGGGCGGTGCCTACATCAGCCATCAGAGAAGAGCTGCACTCACAGCACATGGTCGACCAGCCTGCGTTCCCACAGCCTCGAGATGAAATCTGTACCAGTGAGCGATATTCAGGGAACACGCGACACCGTCTACACTGGTCCCCTGCACGGGGTTAGTGAGGTCGCGCTGGGAATGGGGTCATCTGCTGGGCGGGTAGCAACGTGGGAGCTGACCATGTGGAGAGGGGTTCGTTACATAAACTGTGAACGATCATATGAAATATCGTATGATTGTCCTAGGGCTGATATCGTTACATAGGTTCTTTGGTTGTATAGCCACGACCATCATACGATACGATCAATATTAATGCCCCAAAATCGTTGACAAACATTGACCGACTTGGTCTTAGATCGTATATAATAGTCGTAACATACGACACCTCTAGGGGGTGTCATGGCTGTAGTTTGGGCTGTAACTCCAAGGAAATTAAAAAACCCATAACTCAAAAGAAGAATTGTTAATGAACAATCAGTAAAATACACCGAAATACCTAAGGTTGAATGCTGTGGGATGAATGCAAGTTCAGAGTGATCGTTAGTACTGGAATCCGTTACATCGTACGATGTCCCATACGATGTATGTCAAACATACAACCATTTGTACCAACGATTCACATGGCTCCCTACGATCTAATTTATGTAACGTCATGGATTGTCTACAAGGTCGTACATCGTTCGAGAGATCGTATCGTCTACCTCTCGTATCGTTCAACATTTATGTGACAGACCCCAGGGACCCGTTTCATACACTGTGAACCATCATCTTACCATCTTATTAAATGTCTTAGGATGATCCTAGGGCTATTATCGTTACATAAGATTCTTAGTCGTACAGCTACGACCTCTCTACGATAAGATAAAATGGAAGTCCTCAATGTCGTTACATAAATGTTGACCTATATCATCCAAATGGTCTTAGATCGTCCAAAGACTTCGTAACGTACGATACCTCAAGGGGGTGTCGTGAGTGTAGGACATGTATTGATATTGATAGAAACTGCTGATATAAGCAGTTTATTGACACAAGGGATGGTCGTGATATACCTGACTGTGCTCCTATGTCACGGATATACTTTGTATATCTACAGGCTTCTGTGGTGTGAGGTGAAGGGGTGCAGTGTATTTGTGTACGGAGATCGCACTGCGAAGCTCAATGACTCGTTAAATATGAAGCTGCATGTGTGTGTATGTGGGAGGGGGCGGAGCATAGCTTATACATAGTAGACCTATCGTCCCGTACGATGTATGTCAAACACCCGACAATTTGTACGAACGATTCATGTGTCTCCCGACGATGTATTTTATGTGACGATCTTGGGCATGGATCGTGTACGAGGTCGTACATCGTTGGATAGATCGTATCGTCCAGAAATCGTACATAACGAGTGAAACTAACCCCTGGAGACCTCTTGAGGAACTGTATCGAGCCACTGACAATATACCATGAGTTTTGGTTTGCCTCGTGAGATTATGCAGCAAACCAAAAGGAATGGCATATTATCAGTGGCTATGATCGAGTGCGGTTCAGATTTTATCTCGCCCTATCACTGACTTTAAAAAAAAAAGGTTTTTATTTCTCACATTCGAATTTACAGTTCGTTCTTCCAAGTAAGAAAATGACTAATTGGCTAAAATGTCTGACATTATCTCCCATTAAGTACTTTTCTAAAATACTCCATGGGCGTTGAGTACGAGTTCCCAATGTTAAGTCTATGTGGGAAAATACCAGGGGTGAGATAAAGCACTACACTGTAGCGCCACCCCGGGCGACCAGCAACGATCAATATCAGCACACACCCGTCAGGCACAAGCGGCTGACCCTCAAAGTACACTCCGAGATCCAGCGAGCAATGAAGTGGAAAAGACTCATATGTGTGCAGTAAGGTTACAACATGCATGGTAGACTGGCACCTGATATGTGCAGTGATGACACAATGTGTATGGTAGACTGGTACCTGATATGTGCAGTGATGTCACAATGTGTATGGTAGACTGGTACCTGGTTTGTGCAGTGGTGTTACAATGTGTATGGTAGACTGGTACCTGATATGTGCAGTGGTGTCACAATGTGTATGGTAGACTGGTACCTGATATGTGCAGTGGTGTTACAATGTGTATGGTAGACTGGTACCTGATATGTGCAGTGGTGTTACAATGTGTATGGTAGACTGGTACCTGATATGTGCAGTGGTGTCACAATGTGTATGGTAGACTGGTACCTGATATGTGCAGTGATGTTACAATGTGTACGGTGGACCGGTACCTGGTTTGTGCAGTGGTGTTGAAATATAGTAGACTAGTAGAATATGATAGACTCTACCTATGTGTAATGGTATTACTAGATTTATGGTAGACTGGTATGTACAATGGTGTTACAACATGTCTGGTAGTCTGGTATGCAATATTTCAGGATTTGTTTTTGTGTTTTACAGCAGACTGCTACCTGATGTTTGCATTAGTAATAAAATTGTATTATTATATACCCATGCAGTATGTTTGATAATTACGTACTGCTGCTCCTTATACAGTATATATTGTGTACTGAACCCTGTGCCGTACACTGTTATACTGAACACGTTCAAACATCAGCAGTGTTTGGGCTTTCACGTCGACATGTTTTCTATGCCAATATATGCTAAAATTTGATCAATTTTGGGTATATGGTAAATATATAACGACCCACCATGCTTGTCCATGCTACAAAACTCGACGGGAATTGATGTTATTCACGTAACTCGGCCTGGGGCCTCATTCCGTAAAAAAAGCAACAATTCTCCATCTCGTTTTGTAGTATGTACAGCATGGTCAGGTCGTTCTATATAAATATAGCATGTGTGAATACGATGTGTGCCATGGTATTACAATATATAGATTGGTATCTTTCAAACGTTGGGCTTTTGGCGAATTGTCGTCTGTCAAAACCTGTTGGTGCCTGAGTTGTAGAGAGGAATATAGTAATACGACTAATATCATTAACAAGGTGAAGGAGTATATCTGTAGGCAGGCGGAATGAGAGTGGATTTAGATGCAGTCTGTCTATCCGTTCAGGGTGAAGTCCGTTTACACATGTCGGCGTCACTCCCGTAATACAACAGTTACATCACGTCCAGTTTACTGTGGAAACACCAGAGGGCGTCCCACCGGCGTCTCTGTGGGCAGTGAGTGTGGTGTGAGTTGTGTTACGACAGGTGGGCAGGACAGGGGCGAGCAGTGGGTGTTACGACAGGTGGGCAGGACAGGGGCGAGCAGTGGGTGTTAGGACAGGTGGGCAGGACAGGGGCGAGCAGTGGGTGTTAGGACAGGTGGGCAGGACAGGGGCGAGCAGTGGGTGTTAGGACAGGTGGGCAGGACAGGGGCGAGCAGTGGGTGTTACGACAGGTGGGCAGGACAGGGGCGAGCAGTGGGTGTTACGACAGGTGGGCAGGACAGGGGCGAGCAGTGGGTGTTACGACAGGTGGGCAGGACAGGGGCGAGCAGTGGGTGTTACGACAGGTGGGCAGGACAGGGGTGAGCAGTGGGTGTTAGGACAGGTGGGCAGGACAGGGGCGAGCAGTGGGTGTTACGACAGGTGGGCAGGACAGGGGCGAGCAGTGGGTGTTAGGACAGGTGGGCAGGACAGGGGCGAGCAGTGGGTGTTAGGACAGGTGGGCAGGACAGGGGCGAGCAGTGGGTGTTAGGACAGGTGGGCAGGACAGGGGCGAGCAGTGGGGGGAAGGAGTGGGTTCACATACCACATCCCATTCACATACCACTTATACCTGTAACTGCCTGTTGCTACCTACCTACCTACCTACCTACCTAACTCTACTGCGTCCAGAATGTAGCCTCCCAGTGCATTAAAGACAACTCTTATTGCATTCGAAACAAACTGGAATGAATTTATCCTAAGGAAAAGGATGAGGCAACACGTTTCTGCAAGCTTTTTAAATTACATGTACACAGAAAGACATTATTAACAAAAAGGTCCAATGTGTGATGTAGTCCTGTGTTCTGAATGAGTGAATTACCTAATGTGTCCCCTTGTTCTACTCATGTTATATTCCTCTCTCTGCTAGATGATCTATTCCACTCTCCCAGCAGATCTTTCACAGTGCTAGCTTTTACTAGTCTCTGCCTCAACCCAACGCTTGTTCCCCGGGTTTCCACTGAAGACAGGGGAAGCAGGCAACATTTCAGATTCAAAACAGGGGAACTGTCAAAATTTATGAAACCCAAACAACTCATATATTAGGATTTCGGAAATACTGTTATTGTTAATTGAGCTTCGCAGATAATCCAGCTGTTTCTTTTCCAGCTTTAAACCACTTTTTAATGTAAATCCACAGTTGAGTAGACTGCCCCTTCCAATGAGCGCATGTGTCGTGTTGAAAAACAAAACCCTGCAGCACATGAGGTGCTTTCCAATGAAGCACAAATCCCTATGTCTGGTTTGACATAACAAATAACAGAAATAAGTGTATATTATTTGCCATATAAATATGTGCATCTCTATTTATAAGTAAAACACAAAATGCTCCTCAAAGTATTCCGAATTTAAGATATTTGAAAAACTGACGCATGAGACAGATTTTGCCCCAAACAGGCAGGCCGGGGCAGAGATACAAGCAGCCGCAGGAGGTAGACCGCAGGATCTATGCTAGGAGAGTGCATCTGTTGAGCTGCTCCCTCACAGCCACACTGAACTACTCGAGCTTCTCTCTGGAGATCGACATGTAAGAGGAAATTAATGTTGGTTGTGTTAATTTGTGGAATTAGGTTAATGAAGAAAATTGGTGGAAAAAATGTTGTCATGGTAGTGAGAATTCTAATAAGACTTGAGCCTTTAGTGCAGCAAACAAACAGCTCCCCTGAGGCATGCTGAGATGTGGTTTTATACAGCAAAGAGAACACTCACTTGCATTTTATAGCATTGCTCTTGACGGTGTTAACTATTTCAGTCTGTCCTGAATCCCAGACCTGGCTTTGTAGTGAAGTATACTTTATTCAGCACCTCCTGGCAATAACTATTGTACTTTGGTGATCTTAATGACAGTAAATATCTTTTATTGCTTAATGTCCCTATCAACATAAACATGTTCTCTAAATGCTGGGGTTCATTCAAGGGACTTCTTATATTAGGTACTGAATGATACTAAATCCGGTGATTATACAGGACAACCTGACCATGCTGTACATGCTATAAAACGAGGTGGGGAATTGATCTTTTGTACGGAACGAGGTTTCTGGCCGAGTTCCGTGAATAACATCATTTCCCGTCGAGTTTTGTAGCATGTAGTGGGCATTTAAGTCCTGTATAATGACGAGACAAGGCATAATGACGAGACAAGGCAGCCTGCCTGCTCAAGATTTCAAGTATCCGTAAATCTTAAGCACAAGTCAGTAGATCGAGAAGTGGTTAAAGAGACAATACTCCACGAGTTTGGATGCACCACAATCATCATCAAGGCGAAGCTGAGTGACGATTATGGGGCATCCAAATGAGTGGAGTTTTGTTTAGTTATACGATTTGAGTGAAGTTCTGGATTTATCTCACCCCTTTCATGGACATTAGAAGAGCATTACAATATCAGAATAATTCAAATCACTTTGCAAATTTCAGAAAGGAGCGTTTAAATCTCCATGTTGATGTCTTGTCTCTCTGAAATCCTGGCCGCTGATTGGTCAATTCCATATGACATCATCTCGCATCACTCTGCCATGGCCATGGTGCAGTATTGACACTTTACGGGGTGATTGTAGAGTTATTTTGATGTCAATTCTGTGGCTAAACTTGTACCAGGGGTGAGATGAAGGTCAGAACTATATAGACATGTCTCGCCTCTTGTGTCATGCCTCTTTTTATTTGACTATGATATCCCGAAAAGGGAGGAGTGTAGTTCCGTAGTGTCTGTAGTTTATCTTGTAGACATCTCACAGTCTGTTAGGATAGCTCATCCTAATAGCGCCAAAAGAAGTGCCGACTCGAAACATGCCTATTATAAAGCACAATCTAAACACTAAATATTAATCCAATCAGTTCTCTTGTCCTATCGTGATTAGCGTCTTACAGGGTTTGGGGATTTATATGACGATTGAATACAATGTGTCCATAGAAAACACATAGGGAGTGTGTATCACCATACCCGGAGCATACGGATACATCCACCTAATACAAAGTGTCCATAGAAAAAACATAGGGAGTGTGTATCACCATACCCGGAGCATACAGATATATCGACCTAATACAAAGTGTCCATAGAAAACACATAGGGAGTGTGTATTTACATACCCGGAGCATACAGATATATCCACCTAATACAAAGTATCCATAGAAAACACATAGGGAGTGTGTATCACCATACCTGAAATATACAGATATGTTGTATGCTCCCGGCTGCAAAGGCCGGCGCATACCGAAAAATAATGCATAGTGTGTATAGTGTGTACCTAAATGATCTAATATTGGCACACCACTTGCCAGAAAGAGGCGGAAAATAGATACAATATTGACTGGTGTCAGATAAAAGCGGTTGTATGCTCCTCGGACTTGCCTCTGCGCAGTATCCTTGCATGCTCTCGGATATTACTACGCGTCAACTCCTCGTATCATATGGCCGCTTGTATCTGGAGCCAGTCGATATTGTGTGTTTGTCCGTGGCGCGTATCGTCAGGCGTGGTAACGTAAGTCCGGGGAGAGGGGCTCAGTGGGTGTTATGATACTGTGGTACATATCCCCGGTAATGTCGGCCGGTGTGTGGCTGATCCTTGTTCGTGGTGACAGGCGTGAAATTAAGCCTCATTGTCAGCAGACGAACACCGCTAGTTCCCCCAACGACCGCTACACCCACAGCGCCATCCTAGGCTTCTAGACAGACATGGCAGATTTCCTCTTTCCCAAGAACATCCTTGATTTCATTCTCAGTTTATGATTTTGTGTGTGTGTAAAACAATGAGAATAAATTGGGCCTCATTCACACCAATAAACAGTGGTTCAAACCTCCCCACACAGCCTCAGCCCTATTCCATGGCCGATTTAACAATGAGAATAAATTGGGCCTAATTCACACCAATAAACAGTGGTTCAAACCTCCCCACACAGCCTCAGCCCTATTCCATGGCCGATTTAACAATGAGAATAAATTGGGCTTCATTCACACCAATAAACAGTAGTTAAAACCTCCTCACACACATTTCATGGCCAATAACTATGTATTCCCCATGTTTTCTCAGTCTCCCTGTGGCAGTAAATTCCACATGGAAAATATTCCCTATGGTGTTTTTTTTCGGGACCCCAACTGACATCCGTGTATAGAAGGTCCTCTCATACGGGACTATGGCCTCTAGATCAGGCCTGATGACAGTTTGAGTGACGGTAATGTGGATTTGGACCCAAACTGCGCCTGAGAGTGGTGGAGAAGGGAGTTATATGTGGCATGAGTCTAGGTTGAATGGAGGTCTTACGTAAAGGCATATCCTACAAGACACAGTGGCGCCACCTGGTAGATTTTTGAAATACTGGCAATTATCAATTTAAACTGGTTTCTTTGACTTATTCTAATACAAATGAGTGAGATATAAAATATTATCGAATTTGACCTAACTCAAAAGGGTTGCATACGGAAAAGTAGTCCCAACCTGCTGTAGAGTAAAATATAGTCCCTTGTGGCTCATTAAAATAGCAATTCCTGGGTTTGATTTATTGGAGAAGATAAGTAATAAATACAACAAACGTTGGTTTTGTGGACAGGCGGCTCTGTAAACGATTCGAGGTTGACGTTGTAATATACATGCTGGTTCTCGTCTATTACTACACATCAACTCCTCGTGGTTTACCACCGCCTGTCCGCAAAACACTCTGTTATTGCCCATTTCGTGAGTATTGGGCCCATTATCGATCAGGTGATGCAAGATGGAGATAAATAGAGTTGACCAATGGTAGAGAGTGTATCCGGCTTAATCTAAGAAAGAAGTTGATTCGGTCTGTGGCCTCGTACGCCATCGATTTTGGAGTGCGCAGTAGTATAAAGGAGGCGATAGCCGAGTGAATATTGTTAAACACTCTAAACAAGATGGAGAATGGGGACTCAGACCAAGCATGAGTATTTTTCTGATTTTATCTTAGAATGGAAATATCTGTTTACCACCAGTTGAGGATGAGTTACCGTACTCGCAAGCTGAGTATGAGTTACTAATGTTAAGTCTATGGACGTTAATACCAGGCTACGATACAGGAGAGTGCGTGGTTTAAGCGAGGAGACATTGTGAGTGACTTAAACCCGGCTGGCTGGGGACAGTGAGAGGCATACGAATGGCTGACGGCGGCGTACTGCTGAGGCTCGGAGCTCGAGGAGATGAAGGTGCGCGGAGATTAACTCTACGCCGGGCTCCGATGACGAGCTGTACGCTAAGCCGCCTGGTGTCCCGACCACACGGACCACTTAGACGGAGCTGTTAGCACCGAGCTGCTCCTAGACTCAGCTGTGAGACTGTTAGCACCGAGCTGCTCTTAGACTCAGCTGTGAGACTTAGCAACGAGCTGCTCTTAGACTCAGCTGTGAGAACTCGGCTGTTAGCACCGAGCTGCTCTTAGACTCAGCTGTGAGACTGTTAGCACCGTGCTGCTATCACACTCAGCTGTGAGAACTAGGCTGTTAGCATTGAGATGCACTCACACTCAGCTGTGAGACTGTAAGTACTGAGCTGCTCTTAGACTCAGCTGTGAGACTTAGCAACGAGCTGCTCTTAGACTCAGCTGTGAGAACTCGGCTGTTAGCACCGAGCTGCTCTTAGACTCAGCTGTGAGACTGTTAGCACCGAGCTGCTCTTAGACTCAGCTGTGAGACTTAGCAACGAGCTGCTCTTAGACTCAGCTGTGAGAACTCGGCTGTTAGCACCGAGCTGCTCTTAGACTCAGCTGTGAGACTGTTAGCACCGAGCTGCTCTTAGACTCAGCTGTGAGACTTAGCAACGAGCTGCTCTTAGACTCAGCTGTGAGACTTAGCAACGAGCTGCTCTTAGACACAGCTGTGAGAACTCGGCTGTTAGCACCGAGCTGCTCTTAGACTCAGCTGTGAGACTGTTAGCACCGAGCTGCTCTTAGACTCAGCTGTGAGACTGTTAGCACCGTGCTGCTATCACACTCAGCTGTGAGAACTAGGCTGTTAGCATTGAGATGCACTCACACTCAGCTGTGAGACTGTTAGCACCGTGCTGCTCTCACACTCAGCTGTGAGACTGTTAGCACCGAGCTGCTCTCACACTCAGCTGTGAGACTGTTAGCACCGTGCTGCTCTTAGACTCAGCTGTGAGACTGTTAGCACCGAGCTGCTCTTAGACTCAGCTGTGAGACTGTTAGCACCGAGCTGCTCTTAGACTCAGCTGTGAGACTGTTAGCACCGTGCTGCTCTTAGACTCAGCTGTGAGACTGTTAGCACCGAGCTGCTCTTAGACTCAGCTGTGAGACTGTTAGCACCGTGCTGCTCTTAGACTCAGCTGTGAGACTGTTAGCACCGTGCTGCTCTCACACTCAGCTGTTAGAACTAGGCTGTTAGCACTGAGTTAGACACACATTGAGCTGTGAGAACATATTTCAGTAATTGTCTAACCCCACTCTAAAGACGAGCGATAAATTGTATCCCGTGTTGATATTAATGTCCCACTGCAGCCACTTTTCTCCTTTACCCCCAGCAGTGGTAGATTTACTGCTATATCACAGGCCAATCCCTCTCATACCATGTCTGTGTGGTATGGGAAGTACTCTCACCTCGGTAAACGTGTAGGGGTGGGATTTCTACCTACATTCATAAATTCGGTCAAATCCAAAAAGTCTAATTGAACGAATTGGACGTTAAACTATCCAAACAAAAAAGTCGTGGTTCTTTATCCTGACTCTATATCTTTATTCAGAGACGGGTTCTGCCAGGAGGGGAAAGACTCTTCTCATTCTCAAGTGGAGAACATTTTTATATTGCTGTATACGGTGCTTGAATGTATCATTTATACGCACTAGTAGTATTGATTTCATTCGTTCACGCAGTGACGTACTATATCTAGAATACTACCCCCAGTGTTGTGTCATTTTGGTGGTCGAAAGTAGATGAAATCCTAAAATGGTGTCTCAATAAAATACCAGTATATAATAATAAGGAGGCATGGGGAGTGTACCTGAATTCCATCTTTTCCTTGATATTTTGGTTGGAAAGACTCACCTCATTCTGCAAAACTCGCTGAGTATTCCCGTCCAGAATGTCTCCAATCAGGTATATAATCCATGTCTCCTAATATTTCCTCCCAAAATATCTCTGAACGGACTAACCATGTCTCCTAATATTATTTATATTACGAACATGTCCTAGGTTTGACGAATCAGGACGTTGCGCCGTCATTATAACGAGATACGAGCCTAGATTATTAAACGGCCCCCTGGACTTAACGACGTGTTATAACGAGACGAGTCTCCGTACAACTCTTCATGTAGAGCGCGTTCTAGTCCGTTTACACACCGCGCCGCCTTAGTCTTACTGTACGTGAAGGTCTAACAGAGCATGGCCACTATTGGCCAATCCCCTTCAGTGAGAGTTATAACTCTCCAAGCTGATCTATTTGGTACATGCCCATGAAAAGACACTCTAGGACCTATGCTTGAAGAGTAACACATTGGTTACTGGCAAATCACTCAGGGTAGCTGAGTACCAGCAGAGGCATGAATTCATGCCTCAAAATGGCAGCGCATCACAGTCAGAGTTTGAGCCTGTGTGCCCTGGCCCTGGCGATAACAGACTGTACCAGAGTCTAAGCGCGTTCCTCACGTGACGGCGGATGGTGGCCGTCCTTTACGTGGGCTTTACGTGGGCGCCGCGTTACGGAACAAACAGTGACCCCGGCCTCAGGTAGAGCCACGCGCGGGTCTCAGACAGGAATTCCCGCTCGCTGTTTGTACAGCTGGCCCGGATTGAGTCGTTCAAGCCGACAATAGGTCTGAGGTGGCGCCCCGGCCACTTCCCTCCCCGCCTGCCTCCGTCTCACCCCCGCCTCACCCCTACCAAGCAACTTGCATCTCGCTTCTCGCACCTCACACCTCCCCCCAGCTCCTCATCCCTCGCCCAGCGCCCCGCATCCCTCACACCTCGCCCCTCGAACTTCAACCCTCGCCCCTCACAGCTTGCAACTCATCCCTCACACCTCGCCCCTCACACCTCACACCTTGCACCTCGCACCTCACCCCTCACACCTCGCACCTCACCCCTCACACCTCAAACCTCACACCTCAAACCTCACACCTCGCACCTCATACTTCATCCCTCACCCCTCACACCTCACACCTCACACCTGGCACCTCACCCCTCACACCTCGCACCTCACCCCTCACACCTTGCACCTCACACCTCAAACCTCACACCTCGCACCTCATACTTCATCCCTCACCCCTCACACCTCACACCTCACCCCTCACACCTTGCACCTCACACCTCGCACCTCATACTTCATCCCTCACACCTCACCCCTCACACCTCACACCTCGCCCCTCACACCTCACACCTCACCCCTCACACCTCACCCCTCGCACCTCACACCTCATACCTCGCACCTCACACCTCACACCTCACCCCTCACACCTCACCCCTCACACCTCACCCCTCACCCCTCACACCTCGCACCTCACACCTCACACCTCACACCTCACACCTCGCACCTCACACCTCACACCTCACACCTCACACCTCACCCCTCACACCTCACACCTCACCCCTCACACCTCACACCTCGCACCTCATACCTCACACCTCACACCTCGCCCGCCTCTCCTTTGGTATCGCCTCTGGTATCGCAGCGTTTATTGTCGGGTCACGTAATTCGCCCATGTTGTAACGACCTCGTGGTTCCGGTGTGTGACGTCACGCTGTGGTAGAGCGGGCGTTATTGACTCGCGGTTAGATTCCTGGAACTCCTCTGAAAAGAAAGTTCTGTTTCTTCACCGGCCTCTTTGATAATGAACACAGAGAGATGTAAACAAAGTCCGCCTTTTTACGGCAATTGTTTATGGGATGAGTTCCTGAGAGATAAACAGAATACAAGCAAAAAGTATAAGACTATTTGTCAACAAGATAGATGAGAGGTACCTTTGTTATTATGAATGTAGGGAATGCCTCTGATGTCTTCTCGTTTATGTTCATGTCCGTTATTATTAAGGACAATCACATGGAAGATCGTCTTAAGCGAAAGACGAAATGTTTTCGTTGATAAACTCTAAAAAACAATTCAAATCTGTGCAACACCACTCTAGCAATCTCCAGGACAAGATGTCTTAGATTTCTGTTTAGGTTATTTGTCTGCCCCACCACCTTTCAACCATTAATGAACTACATGGATGATCCCTCTAAAGTCCCGGGACAGATGTCGTTCGTTTACTCTGTTTCCTTGTGTGTATAATAAAGGCAACACTTCATCCCCGTCCTTAGAAGTGCTACTGAGACGTCGCACAGCTAATTGGGTGTCTTTCAGTAGTTATCAATCCCTGAGGTGTATCTTGATGCTTTAAAGACCTGTTAAAATCCACCAGACTTCAGATATCCAAACCAAAAAAAAGCTTATAGTTGAGACCCCGAGAAATCTAGATTTGTAGGGATTAAATAGGAAACCAACAACTTTTGGCCCTATAGGTTCCCTACAGGTACTACAGGTGTGTCGTAGTGTCACTGTACCTGAGTGGATTCCTCGTGGCTGCATACCAACCCTCCCCTTCCTCCCCCAGTCCCCCGTCCCCCTCTCCGCCCCTCCACTGAGCGCTGGCAGCGCCCCCTACGCGGGCTCTGGCATCCCTCACGCCGTATAATAGAAGAGTGAGCGCACGCTAAACATCGTCATCTCCGGTCGTCATGGCAGCGCCGCGCGGGGCATGCCGGGAGCTCAACATGGCGGATCAGATAGCGCTTCGCGGAGCGGCGCGGCTGGCCGGGTGCCAGGTTGGCGTTGTGCGGAGCTGCCGCCAGGGGGCTCCCCGAGGAGCGTCCCGACTGGTCCCCGGCCCGGATCGTACTGCCACGGGACTTAGAGAGAACAGGGTGCCCGTCAGCCTCAACAGTGTTTTTTCCTCTTTTTTTACTTATTTTTGGTGGGTAGCACTTTTTATTTTCCTTTAAAGCGTACATAGTTCTTCGTTCTCAATTTCCGTTGGTCTTTGTTACACAAAACAATTCACAATACAAAGATTAACTCTATTTGAAGGTTCCCACACTTTGTTTTGAGTAATCACATGCATTTTTGCTGCGAAGCATTGGTACAATGAAGCACCATCTCAATTATTGCCGCAACAGATTGCTGAATGCCGGGATCTGTTGGGCAATAGATTGTGAGGCGTCATGGTGGTGGAGCACCAGAATATACACACATCGTCACACAAAAATACACACATCATCGCACGCAGCATATTGCGGCAAAGGAGGTAAAACATATTGAGATACTGTAAGAAAGAACAAGACATACCAAGATATAATACAGCAAATCCATCGTGCTCGTGGAACCAGCCCTTTACACCGCCCCTAAGCTGCTCCGTACACCGAGCAGCTCACAGAGCCACGTGCCAGCGAGCAGCTCCACCCAACAGCTATAACCAACAGCACCGCCAACACGAGAGCCAACATTGGCAATCTCAGCTAGTTATCTATTCCAAGTCGACAGGCCAACAGTTAACACTTCATTTACCTAGTCTACTCACTTTAGACGTGTACCCCCAAGACTGTTTGATAAGATCTAAGGTAAGGAGGAGCGAAGAGCTTAAAAGCAATGAATAGTCTTTGCTCGTCAGTTTCTACTAGAATAACACCTACATTTATACTGATATATGTATGTATGTATGTATATATATATATATATATATATATATATATATATATATATATATATATATATATATATATATATATATATATATATATATACACACACAATATTGACTGGTTTCAGTTGACGCATAGTAATATACGAGCGCATGCGAGGATATTACGCAGAGGCAACTCCAAGGGGTATATTACCGCTTTTATTTGAAACCAGTCTTTATAGTGTTTATGAACCACCTTTTCCTGAGAAGTTTTGTACCGTTATTAGTTCATTAAGGTATGCACTATTTTTCTGTATGCGCTGGGTTTTGCAGCTTGGAGCATACACCATATCTGTATGCTCCCAGGAGTATAAAACTGCCAATATCTGGAACCATTCTCTATTGTATTTATTATCCACCTTTTCCTGAGAAGTGGGCTACTGATATTAGTTCATTTCATGTGCGCACATTGTCCATGTTTTCTATGGACACTTTGTATTAGGTGGGATATATCTTTATCCTACCCCTCATATAAATCTCCATGGACTTAACATGGTGTAACTGTAGGCCACGGTTATGGCATAAAATATGTACATGCCACTGGTGACGTATGAAGTTAAAAACCTGTAACAGGGTAGGATAAAATCTAAACATCATTCAATTTCATATAATTGCTTATAAGCTATTCGTTGTATTCCGCTACAGATATCACTCAGCTCCGCTTCGTGATATCATGCCGCGAAGACAACTCATACCATATAAACACTCTTATGAAATTTTGTGATGTTTCATGATATTATGCTCCAGCTATGGTGATACACGCTGCCCATGTGTTTTCTATGGACACTTCGTATTAGTTGGATAATAAATATATATACGCGCGACGTAAGAGTTATTGTAATTAGCCGCCTTTGCATTAGCCCGTTTCCCTGAGAACGCAATTAACCATGAGAAAACGTTCTCCACATGCGGCGGGCAATATAAAGATGAGGCGGCAATACATTAAAGGCAACGTGACTTCTTTGAAGGTTTCTCAGAGATGAAGCTGCAAATGAAATAACTCTTACGTAGCCGTTTTATCATTACCACTACGTGGGAGTGGCCGTGTGGAAAGTGCGAGTATCGATGTGATGTTTACGTGACAATTCCTGGGTTTGGTTCTTAGTTAACACGCTACAAGTTCCCTCGTACTGTTAGGAGATTAATATCGTAGAGGCTCTGTATTTATAGGCTGGTCGACTTGGGAGACATGGTTATATTGCCGTTGATGATATTAGAACCCGAGGCCTTCACCAGCGCGTTGACGCTTCTAAGATGGCACTTGGAATAAAAATGAGTTTTATAAACACTTGAACACTCTGAAGTGTGAGCTAATGAAGGAAAGTTGCAATTGGTGGGGATTGATTGAGAACATATATTATGACCTACTGATATATTATTTAGAATCATTATGACTCTAGTATTCGATAATATGTTAACTTATTGTAGCATACTTAGATAGAACTGAATTGAAAATCGTATAAATAGATTATACTCTACGAGATTGGATGCGCCACAATCATCATCGAGGCAAAGCTGAGTGACAATTACGACACATCCAAACGAGTGGAATAATGTCTATTTTAGGATTCAAGTGCGGTTCTAGATTTACCTCACCCCATTCATTTACATTATAATAGCATCACAATATCAGAATAATTCAAATTACTTCGCAAATCCAGTTAGGAATGCATAAATCTCTTGTTGTCTTGTTAATGTCTTGTCTGCTCTCTGAAATCCTGGCCGTTGATTAGTCAATCATATATGACGGACGTAATTTCGTATGACTTCGCCATGTCCGTGGCGTAGTATTGTCACTTTATATGGTAATGTTGGGTATCTTTTTTAATGCCATTCCTATAGCTAAACTTGTACCAGGGGTGAGATAAGCATTCATGCTATGGGGATCTCACTTTACATGTCCAATACGGATCCTAATCATTACAGCTAAGATAAAAGAGAAACCTTCCACACGTACGCCCAGTCTAGAGATCCGATTTCTCAAAGAGAGAAAATGATTCAGATCAGGTATTAAAGAGAAGAAACCTTCAAAAAACATGCACGACACAAAAAAGGCGCGAACCACTCTAAGTAGGCAGCTAACCCTACAGCAGACGGCGCCACAAGTATCAACAAGCTGGTACCTGAGATGGCCACTAGGGGGGGTGGTCACGTGACAGACGCTGGTCACGTGACGGGGAGGTGCGTGGCGCCCTCCCGCGGGAGTGGTGTGTATTACGACAGGGGGCTGGGGTGTGTTGCTGGCGCGGTGTTTGGCGCCGACAAATAGGTAAAGAGGTGTTGGATGGTGGCGGCGGGAACACGGCGTGTTGGGGCGGGCCGCGGACGGGGCCCCGGGCTGTGTGGAGGTGTGGCGCAGCCCCGGCCGGGCCGTGTACTCACCTGGTGTTTGTTGTGTGCTGACGGCGGAGGTGAAGGTCAAGAGCATTATCTCACCCTCTGGTACACGTTTAGCCATGGGAATAATGTTGGTTTTTATATAAGCAGTACCTTTATTTCACTTCTCATTTTAGAGCGTGCTCTCACGCGCCATATACGTTGTTGCCTATGAAAGGTTAGAGTGGTCACATACACTTTCAGCGTGCTGAGAAAAATCTATCCCTTCACTATCTGCGTGCTATTCCCCCTCACCGTAGCGACTAATTCTTAGTGCCCTGTTATCCTAGGGCACTTGAAAAAGTACCCTAGGCTCGTAGGAACATCAATTACCCTTCAGTACTAGGTAAGTACCTCAGGTAATTATCTATTCGCTGTGCTATTGGATAGGGAGCAGGGTGCCAGTGTCTGAGGGTCTGAGAGGCATGCCCAACTGACCATGACCAATTACTCAAGACCGAAATACCTCATTGACTTACTGGTGTTTGATATGTTTGGATCCTATAGACAGACTCAGCCGGTTACAGAAATGGCAAGTTTACTGGGTGCAAGTGGTTACAGACAACGACCCATAGACCTAATGTAGCTCACACCTTTCAGTTGTTATACATTTAAAATTGCACGCTCATTCATCATTGATAAACATTCTATTTGCTCCTAGTTTTTTAAGCATGTCTCTTCCGTGGCTCTCTGTTACATTAGCTTCCTTTTCTTTACATTACATCTCTAGGTCACTCTTGTTTTTTTTGGTGTTTTTTTTATAAATTCCATAGCCATAGGAATAATGTGTTTTTATATAAGCAGTACCTTTATTTCACTTCACATTTTTCAATACAAGTCACCTCTGTGATTATTACTTCGGTTTGACTTGAAAGGTCCATCAGAAATACTTACGGGGAGACGGGGTAGGGTTTTATGGATAATATCATAGTCCTTGTCTTTTACATTGTCTCTTTTTTCTTTACCTTACATTTATTTCATTTGTATGAGGTCTCTAGGTTGCTCTGTTTTTTTATGTTTTTTCTATTTTAAAAAAGTAATAGATCTTGCCTTCTCTAATGCCTAACTGATTCCTACTCTTACACAAGTTTCCACCCTTTGATATTTTTTTCCATCATTCCCTTCCCTTCCTAAGAGGTCTATCTTCTCGAG
Source organism: Alentia gelatinosa (assembly GCA_950022655.1). Taxonomy (NCBI): domain Eukaryota; kingdom Metazoa; phylum Annelida; class Polychaeta; order Phyllodocida; family Polynoidae; genus Alentia; species Alentia gelatinosa. The sequence goes on from OX465585.1 coordinate 62,139,634, forward strand.
TTTATCTGTTATTTTGGCATTCAACATTTACCATATTGGATTCAAAGCCCATGCATAAAGTGCACATATACTTCACTTTAAATGTGAAACTCTTTGTTTTTGAGTTCATCTTTCATTTTGACGGTTAACATTCGCCATACAAGGTCCAAAGTCTATATACAAAATGTTAGAAAAATATACTCAACATCACCCACGTTAAGTGATAATACTATGCCATAGCCATGGCGGAGCGAATGTGAGGTGACGCCATGCGTTATTGACCAACCGGATTTGCGAAGTGAATTATTCTGAATTATTCTGATATTGTGATGCTATTTAATGTCAGTGAAAGGGGTGAGATAAATCCAGAACTGTACTCGAATCGTAAAATACACAATACGCCACTCGTTTGGATGTACCGTAATCGTCACTTGGCTTTGCCTCGATGACAATTACGGCGCATCCAAACTCTGTAGTATTGTGTATTTACACAAATCTCTATCCAGTTCTGCATAAGTCTACAAACATTAAGAAACAGGTAGCCCCTACTTTCAAACTCCCCTCCTTCCCCACTCACACCCACAAGTGATAAGGACCCTCTTCGCCACGACAGGTGCAGATAAGTATTTTGATGGAGAGGATCAGTTCACGTCGTGTGGTTTCGGGGCGGAGAGAATGTGATAATCAGGTCTGAGGCTCGCCACAAACATTGCCCGATTACATGATACTACAGAGAAACAACTCACGTGAATAAGATAACTCGCCAATACTGTCCCCGACGGGAGGGGAACGTTTCCATAAGGCCTGTTTCCATTGGCCGAAGAAAACAGTGTAGATTTTCTGAGTCCTCCTTAAAGCCCATTTCCATTTTGCGTCAGTAGTGGTAAAGGTCCGTCGTTGGTAGCCTGGCTGTAGATCGGTGACGGCCAATGTAAACAATGTACTATACCGACTAATCCATGTAATCTACAGATGAAGTTATTTTCATCTTGTGAGTTTCCTTGTAAGAGTTTCATTGTAAAAGCAAGACCTAAATATCTCATTTTCCTACTGTTGCCTGATGTGGTTGGATTCTAGACTCATGCAGTTAGAGAAATGGCAAGTTAACTGGGTGCAAGTGGGTTTCAGACTGAATGTAACCCAAACCTTTTAATTGTTATTTATTCACAGTTCCACGCTAATTCACTAATGATGAACATACCATTTGCTCCTAGTTTACTAAGAGCAGGCCCCTTCATCTATACATATGCGTCCATGTACATTGTACATGACCTGCCATTGCATATGGCTCTCAAAGCTTTCCTGAATAATCCAGAATAACACTAGAGAAACCTCATGTGGCAGCGGGGCGTCACCTCAGATGAAATATTCAAAACAGTCTGGTGGTTGAGGATTGGGTGAGAGAGTTGGTGTTAGAATGGACGGTCAGATTTCATGGTATTGATTGCCTCTCCCCGATTACACTGGAACAAGCAGCTCGCCGACAGAGCTCTGCATTCCCGCGCAAAAATGAACAATTCGGAAGCAGACGACATTTGTGAGCATTTCCTGGTTTGCATTTATTCAGAATGGTGTCAGAGGTCTTGTATTAATCACGAAGACTCTATGTTATTATATACCTCTGTGTGAATGTCAATGAAATACTGCCCGCTGCTAAGGGTATAATAATAATGTTCGTGCCCGCTGTGACCGTGACTTGATAAGTCATCAAAATGGCTTTATTTCATCGATTTGAGATATGTAATAATAAGCAAATGTCCTCACTGTGAAAAAACGGTTCTCGTTCTCGGCCAGTCGTCGATTTCATACTGCCTTCCGCCTATAGCGTCAGGAAGTATGAAATCAACGACTGACCTTGAATGGGAACCGTTTCGTCTACAGTAAGGACGTTTCCTAATATTATCATTCACCTTTGGCCGAACTTCTATGAAATGCTACCTGCTGCTTAGGGTGTAGTATAAATAATGTTTCGGCTCATTGAGACGAAGTGAACATTCGGACGCACTGGGCCGTAGTGAACTTTGCAAGGACATATAAAATGGCATTTTTTTGGTGTTTTTAGGTGTATAAGAGAAAACGTGGTGAGTGAACCGACCGACCGAAAATAGGTGTTTTCTATGGCAACTATGTATCAGGTGGATAATAAAACACCATATGTGATTACTCATTCAGGGTGTTGTATGTTACAAATAAAAAAAACCGATTATGTTGTCGAATGATTAGTGACAATAATTAAGAAAAAGAACATTGGGTTAACGTGGTTGGGATTTGTAGAGGAGAACTACTAAGCCGCACCCTGGCCGACCCCCCTCTTTGTGTGTGTCTGGAGGTGCGAGGGGAGAGGTGGGGACCGCTCTTCTGACAGAAAGCTAATCTGTTACATCTTTGAGCAGACGACTTTGAGATGTGTCTAACAGGAAATGACGTCACCACTGATGCCGTGTCGAGTGTCAAGGACTAGGGTGTGTCTCTGTGTGGTGGTGACTGACAGAGATTGATATGACATGTGCAAGTACACAGACACCTGGTTAAAGTTAGATGTGCCCATGTGCAAGATAGAACCACGGTAGTCGGGAGGGGGGGGGGGGGGGGCAACCACTGTTATCAGTTGTTATAATCTATAGGGAAAAAAGAAAGAAAAAAAGATAATATTGAGACAAGGCTGAAATTCCTCCATAGCAAACCTAACAATATCTTTTTGGATGAAATCCATTTATAATTGGTTCCGCCTCCTGGTGTTTTGGATGGCCTTAGGGGGCAAGATACCGTGATAACACAATGGCTATTTGCCCAAAATACACTTACCCCGACCTGACACCTGGTTAAAGGTGGATGTCAACGTGTGCTTGTAAGAAGTACAGGAAAATGATCACCAATACTGTCACACTGTGCTTGTAAGTAGTACAGGAAAATGATCACCAATACTGTCACACTGTGCATGTAAGTAGTACAGGAAAATAATCACCCATACTGTCACACTGTGCTTGTAAGTAGTACAGGAAAATAATCACCCATACTGTCACACTGTGCTTGTAAGTAGTACAGGAAAATGATCACCCATACTGTCACACTGTGCTTGTAAGTAGTACAGGAAAATGAACCTACACCTCGGGCTGCGCTTCTCATGACCTGCGACAAACGACCCTCTTACAACATATATTTATACACGGACGTTAGGGGTCATCTATAAAGTACGTAATTTTGCGTTTTCTCCTTCTTTTTTCTATTGCGTACAAGATGTGGAGGGGGTAGGGCAGCCCAAAAATTCAGAAAGTCTGTGTGAGTACTTTATGGATGGCCCTCTCGATGCAGTTTTACATGGATTTGAGCCACACACCCACCCTTCATAACTGATTCAATAATCACACAATAATCCCATAGTGTAATCATGGTAGAGTTCACCATCGGAATCGTGTCACACACGATGGAGTGTTGATTTAGGGACCCGTCCTTTCTTCGCTGGCGAGTTTTACTGCCAGTTGATGTCTCCTCCAAGTTGCCCGGCCCTGAACACCGCGGTGCCAGAACAAACGGCCCGGTGATTAAATCGATGGCCTGCGCGTTAGCAGGTAACCTACGCCCGCCGTGTTTGCCGAGACAATATTTCCAGAGCGACCCCAACAAATATTTGAAGTGCACCCGAGTCTGGAAGCTGCAGTAGATTTTTCCTGTGGATGAAACTTTACACTGCTTGGAGGCGTGTGGAGAGAGAGTGGTAGCCGTTCCGTCTTTTGAGGTGCTATGGTCGACTTTTAATATTCAAGGCATATCCTACAATTTACGGTGGCGCCACCTGGTGATTCATAAATACATGTGTATTGTCAATTATCAGTCTAAACTGGCTCCGTGGGATTCTAAATGAGGAAATTTAACATTTTGTCCAGTTTATCTTAAAAGGTGAAATTTGCCAATTAATATTTGCTTGTTTTACATATGAAATGTACTGAAAAATATGGTTTGCAGAGGGTACCGGTACGGGTAGGAGATATACCAGTACCGGTGGGATTCCCACCAGTACAGGTAAGAGAGGTACCAGTACAGGTGGGATTCTCACCATTGAAGGTGGGAGAGGTACCAGTACAGGTGGGATTCTCACCATTGAAGGTGGGAGAGGTACCAGTACAGGTGGATTTCTCTCCAGTAAAGGTGGTAGAGGTACCAGTACAGGTGGGATTCTCTCCAGTAAAGGTGGTAGAGGTACCAGTACAGGCGGGATTCTCTCCAGTAAAGGTGGTAGAGGTACCAGTACAGGCGGGATTCTCTCCAGTAAAGGTGGTAGAGGTACCAGTACAGGTGGGTTTCTCACCAGTGAAGGTGGTAGAGGTACCAGTACAGGCGGGATTCTCTCCAGTAAAGGTGGTAGAGGTACCAGTACAGGTGGGATTCCCTCCAGTAAAGGTGGTAGAGGTACCAGTACAGTGAGGACGGCTCGGCGCTGCAGAACGCGGCCGTCCATGGGGAGGCGTCACGGTCGACTGCACGCGGCAAACACTCCCCGTCCAATTACCGTGTCAGTACCCGGCACCCCGCCCTGGAGGAGACCCGCCCTGGAGGAGGGTTATCTGCGCCGCGCCACGCCCTGCGCACTCAGCCGCGCAGACCACACCGGAAGTGGGCGGGGTGGACGCCGCTAGGTGGCGTGCGTGGAGCGTGGTGTTCGCCCGCTGAGTAGCCCCCGGCCAGAGTCGGAACGTGCTGTTCGCCCGCTTAGTAGCCCCCGGCCAGCTTGTGGACGTTCGCCTGTCACACCCTGCTGCAGCTTATTGCCGCATTCTACGCGCGCAGGGCGCCAGTGTCACTCCAAAGTAAAGCGAGGCAGTTAAAGTTAGTTCCTAATCTTGAGGAAAGTTGTCATGTCAGTAAATAACGGATTCCTTTTGAATGGACGGAAGTTTCTTCATAATGCTGTCAGAGGTCTTTTATCAATCACGAAGACTCTATGTTATCATATACCTGTGTGTAAATGTCTATCAAATACTGCCCGCTGCGAGGGGTGCAGTAATAATATCAAAAGACGTCACGAGTTTGAGTCTGAGTTTATTTATGCCACACATTTTGTTGGCTCCATAATTTCACGAGTCGAAGACGAGTGACATTACGGAGCCAACAAAATAAGTGGCATGAATAAGCTCAAACTCAAACGAGTGGCGTCTAGATTTTATCCTACCCCGTTTCCATATTTTTTCAGTATCAGAAAGTAGTGGCATAAACAACACTTTATGTCACTACCCGTGACATAAACAAATCCCAAGTTAAGCCTATGGCGTTTTTTATTACGGGTAGGATAATGTTTGTGCCTACTGTGACCGTGACTTGATAAGTCATCAAAATGGCTTTTTTTTTTATCGATTTGAGATATGTAATAATAAGCCCTCACTGTGAATGAAACGGTTCTCGTTCTTGGTCAATCGTCGATTTCATACTGCCTGACGCCATAGGCGTCAGGCAGTATGAAACCAACAACTGACCTTGAATGGGAACTGTTTCATCTATAGTAAGGACGTTTCCTAATATTATTATTATTATTATTATTATTATTATTATTATTATTATTATTATTATTATTATTATTATTATTATTATTATTATTATTTTATCAGTACCCGGCAACCAGCCGGGTACTGAGTTAGTCCCTAATCTTGAGGAAAGTTGTCATGTCAGTAAATAAAGGATTCATTTTGAATGGACGGGAGTGACATCCAGTCACGTGTTTCACAATTCAATAATCTGCCACGCACAACGCTCATTTGCTGTCAGATGGAGTTTAGTGAGGCACTGAGTCGAAAACAGTATCGATGCTGATATTAGAGTGGTTCCGGTCATGTGTTGTATTTTGAAAATCTATTCAGTACAATAGAGAAGGCAAACTTTTGACAAAATCCCGTTGTAAATATTCGTGATTCGTGCACAATATTGCCATGATTTTTATCTGCATGACCGTGTTGTCCGCGTAGTTGACGCGCAGTAATATCCGAGTGAATATGATGATATTGCGAAGCGTCCCAAAACACCTATAATATATACACAATATCGACTGGTTTCAGATACAAGCGGCTGTATGCTCCGAGGAGTTGACGTATAGTAATATCCGAGCGCATGTGAGGATATTGCACAAAGTCAAGTCCGAGGAGCATACAACCGCTTTTATCTTAAACCAGTTTATATTGTATTTATTATCCACCTTTTCCTGACAAGTGGCGTACCGATATTAGTTCATTTAGGTTTGCACTGTTTTTCACTGTGCTGTATTTTTCCTTATGCCCACTTTATAGAAACTTATGCGCCGCCCGGAGCATACAACATATCTGTACACACCGTGTATGGTGATACTCACTCCTATGTGTTTTCTATGGACTCTTTGTATTAGGTTGTTCATAAATGGGTTTTATGTGAGAGATCGTTAACCTGGTCGTAGTGTAATTCCTTCAGGTGTTATTAACGATAATCTCGTTGTCTCTACACGTTGATAAACGCTCTATCCGGCATGACGTCGTACTGACGTCATCAGACACGGACGCTGCCTCGGGACTGAATCCATATTTGGTGATTATTCATGGGCCCGCAGCGTGGCGCTGCCGTCGTGTCAGCAGAAACCCGTTACAACGGAGAGAGATTGATGGCGGGCAATGATTGCCTGTCAGCAGGGTCGTCTGACTTTCATGAAGGACGTTAGAGGGCACTCTGATTGACCTTGACATTGGGTGTCACTCACTTGTCATGACAGACGACAAAACTGACCACAGGCGATATCACGTGATCGCAATTAAATACACCACTACCAGACGCGCTTTATTTTTTATCGTATACAAACCTATATTTATCTATCATATAAAAACCTGTCAGATACCATAACTGTGGTATACAGATTCAAATCTGTCGTATACGGCCTAAAAGCCATGGTATACGGGAAAATAGTTCCTTTGTGTTCTAGAGCAAAGAAATGGTCCCTATTCTTATACCCTTTAATATGGCAATTACTGGGTTTAATTTATTCGAAAAGATGGATAATGAATGCAATAAACGATGGTTATGTTGATAGGCGGCTCTGTAAACCACTCGAGGTTGACGTCGTAATACACCCGCTAGAGCTCGTGCATTACGACGTTTCAACCTCATGTGGTTTACGGCCGCCTGTCCACAAAACCATCAATTATTGTCTATGTATACCACTTGAAACAGCCAAACACATTGCATACCTCTCAACACAGTCACACCAATACCACATATACCGCATCTTACTTACTATAGTCAAACAGCGTTTAAATGACATATTTAGAAAGAACTATATCGAGAATAGTGTTCATAAACAATGCTCTACGAGTTTGGATGCGCTGTGAGTTAGGATGGGACAACCATTATTTTCTGCTTTTACAATCTATCGATACTCGTGAGACGAAGCTAAAACCTTTTACAGCAACCCCCAAAATATTATTAATGAAATCCGTTAATTAATTTATATATATATAATAATTTATATAGTGACATAAATAATATTTACCTATAATAAATAGGTGAATGGATTGAACACGAAACAGGGATGGCGGTAAATATATATAAACATGGGCAAAAACCCGCCAGCCACAATTGAGAGATCAATTCAATAATTTCAAGTGATTTGCTGCCAAAAGATCAGAATACTTTACTGTGGCAGAAGTCTGGTGTAGATAAGTGTTTACCACACCAGACACCCAATTACCTCTGACCTTGATGTCCGACGTAGGCAGACCCAGGTCCTTTAGAAAAGTTGCTCCGCCATGTCTAAGAGAGTGACATGTGACTGAGCCATTACCAAAACCTATAGCACTAGCTAGGCTTTTTAACCTATTGTTTATCCTCTGATAGGTCAGAGGTAGGAGTGTGTTCCCACTCCTGAATCTGAGTAGGTAATCATCTGATAACTGGACCCCACCTGGTGTTCTGTTTAGCGTCAGGGGACAAGATGGCCGCTTCCATAACACAATAGCAATGTGCCCTACAGTGCGAGACAAACTGCCTGAATCGCCGTTTGACAGTCCCAGATGAAGCGCACTACGAGACAAGCCGCTGTTTTACCTGCTTACTGGTCGGCGCGGTGCATGGCGGGAATGTCTCGGTAATTAGCATGGGAATGCCGCTCTGCAGAGAGTTTCCAATTTGAAGTCTTTAAGTTGAAGAAAGTTCCATCTTGAAAAAATTGGAACTCAAGCGAAAGAGGTGCAAAGTGTTAGGACAAGCTCGGAGCGAGTATTATGATAGAAAAAAGAGTAACGAGTTCTGACAGAAAGAATGGGCCGTGTTTCCAAGTAAAAGGCAAAGAATTCCTCTGTTATGCAGATTACGCCTAATTAAACTGAAAAAAGAAGGGAGCTGGCGAAATAAACCAGTGTTCTGTTAATCCTAATGAAAGTGGGACGGCCAGGCCCAGTCCCTCACACGGCGGCCGTCTCACAGGCACCCTCCACGACAAGCTGCAGGAACTTACAAATCGATCAGACATAAACCTTGCGTCATATGATCTTCATTTATAGGTGCTCTTAAAGGTATTATTTTTTTTTTTAGTTTCTTTATTGTCAACATCTGACTCAACGGTCAGGTCTTCCTGTTGTACAAAATATTTGGACAATTTACCTTGAAGATTAAAACCCATGACAATTTCCTGGAAATTGAATATATGATGATCTTCAAGTGTTATATAATACATTGTTTTTGATTTTGAGATAAATATTATGATATTATTACAGAATATATATAGTAATTCTGAAAATTAGTTTTTCACATGGTAAAACATTATCATTACTGGTGAGGGAAGTAAAAAGAATTTTCACCTCGGTAAATGTGTAGGGGTAAGATTTCTGCCTGAATTTATCTCTAACTCAAAGTAAGTCTAATAGAGCATATTTGACGTTAAACTACCCAAACAAACAAACAAACTGTACCTCTAGCAGCGGGCAGTATTTGATAGACATTGGCACTCAGGTATATAATGATAATCTTCATACTAATCCGGGTTTTCGTTCCCCTGACAACACAGCTCCTTGTACCGACCATGAGTTATCCTATCGCACCTCGGCATCGTCGTGATATGAGCCTGGCATTTGGCATTAAGCCACAGGGACTCAACCTCTCGCCGAATCAGTGAGCCCATGAGTGTGGTGTGTAAGGGCAGCGGGTGCCCCGGGGAAGAACTAGTCTGAGCACAGATCCCTGTATTAAGTGGGATTCACACGATGGGATTCGTGTACCTCACAGGGTGTATTTCTGATACAAATCCTGCCGAGATTCTGTACTCAAACACAATTTCTCAATCTAAATTCTAGGGTTCCATTTCCCTGAGACATGTTTTTTCTCCTGTGAGGCCGACAAAGAACCCCTGATCACGTCATTATGCCCCGTTCATACATATTGGGAAAGGAGCAGAGTGCCAGTGTCTCATGGTCTTAGAAGCATGCCCAGCTGACCATGACCAATCAATGAGACATAAATACCTCATTGACCCACTGATAATTGATATGTTTGGATCCTAGGCAGTTGCAGAAATGGCAGGTTGACTGGCGGCAAATGGGTTACAGAAATGATCCATAGACTGAATATATCCCAAACCTTTTAATTGTTATTTATTCATGATTCCATGTTCATTCCTCAATGATGAACATCCCCTTTGATCCTAGTTCTGTTATATAAGAATGTGACTTGTAAATCTAAATAGGATAGATTTTCTAATAACAAGAAAAATAGAACATAAACAAGTATACTAAATCTTTCATTTTATTCCGAGAACATAGACATATGTGCTAATTATCTTTTTTCTCTATTTCAGGTATGTACAGCCATGCATCTTTGTGCAGCATTGCGCGGTTTATGGAGGTAGGAAAGTAAATTGCAAAATATAAATTAACTTGATTGAAACTGGACGCAAATATGTGTGTATTCATGATTCCAGGCTCATTCATCAATGATGAACATACCATTGGCTCCTAGTTATTATTACTCCACCCTCCAAGCAGATATTCGCAACTCACTCGATCCTATTGTAGGCTGAACAGATATCGACCAAACACCAGAAGGTGGCGTATATTGGGAATTAAAGAAGAAACCGACAAGTCTTGGTCAAAGTCGTCATTCTCCATGTTTGATGCAGAGTGATATGAATGAGGCAACAGCTGAGTGAATATCAGGTAGCATTCAAATGAGTTTGAGGACAACGACTTTGACCAAAACGAGTTGTTTTCTGTATTCATCTCACCCCTGCCTACACTAAAAAAATGAATGACACACAGGATATAGACCCTACTGCAATACTCATAGGGCATGGAGAACGAGCTCCCAATGTTAAGCTTATGGGGCACAAATACCAAGGGTAAGATAATAGCAGGGATGCCGGGGTCTTTGCTGTATATCCACCGCCGACAAATCTGCTGACTGTTGCAGGTGAGTGAGCGTGAACGGCGTGTGCCGTGTCACCACGGACCCACACGCACCTCCTCACCATCATCTCCCCTCTCCACGCTAAATCCGGTCGCGACGGGCGCTTACTTTAGGAGCCTAGGGTCGGCGGTGTTGGGGTGCTTGAGACCAAGCCTAATGATGAGGGTGTTGGGTGGGGGTGGGGAGGGTGTTATTGCCTGAGGTTGCCGCTAGGAGAACCTCCCTCAGAGTCTATTCCCTTCCCGGCTCCACTGAGTCCCCATTTACACCCCTTCCTCTCCCATTTATTATACACCTAATACATAGTGTCCATAGAAAACACATGGGCAGCGTGTATCTACATACTCGGAGTATACGGATATGTTGTATGTTCCGGGTTGCAAAAGTTGGCGCATACGGAAAAATAGGGTGTATGGAAAAATAGTGCATACCTATATGAACTGATATCAGTACCCCACTTGTCAGGAAAAGGTGGATAATAAATACAATATAGACCGGTTTCAGTCGTATACTCCTAGGAGTTGCCTCTGCGCAATATCCTCGCATGCGCTCGGATATTACTACACGTCAGCTCCTCAGAGCATACGACTGCTTGTATCTGAAACCAGTCAATATTGTTTATTTACACCGCTCCTTTCTCCTTTACACTCCAAGCCCTATACACCTTTCCTTCTCACACCTCCACACCCTTTACACCCCTCCTAAACCTGTACACACCTTCCCAACCCCTTTCACTGAAGTATGATTAACACGGTGGGATTCATGTACCTCACAAGGTTCAAAATCTCATGAAATTCTGTTTCTTTTTAGGAGTAAATGTCGCCAACAATTGCAGGGGAAAAAACATATCCCAGGGAAATGGAACCCTATAATTTAGACAACGAGATTGTGTTTGAGTACAGAATCTCAGCAGGTTTTGTCTCAGACAAAAACACCCTGTGAAGTACATGAATCCCATCGTGTGAATCCCACTTTACCCCTACCCACTTCTCCACACCCTCCCACTGGTCCACACCCTTCACTGTTCCGTTAACACCCACTCCATTCTCCCACAGCCGCACGAAGCTACTGAAGAAGGCCCGAGCAGTGATCGAGGCTATTCTTTGTTCAGACGAAGTGGGTGAAACATTAGAGGACAGGATAAATGCTACAAAAACAGAGTAACCTGAAGCCTCATCAAGTATGGAACATACCCGCAGGCGCTTCCTGGATAGATCCTGAGGTTTCTTCACGTAATCCACGGCATTATAAAGAATAGATGGCGACATCAGTATTTGATGAGGCATAGACGTCAGAGTGTATAATCTAACATCGTACATGAAGACCATTTTCTGTACGCCAAGGAGAAACAGCGACGATGTGGGTCAACTTTATTCAACACATATGGACGACCTTATGGACGGCTGAGACTGTCTTAGCGAACAGACTTAAATATTATTGAATGGTTATTCTTGTACAAGGTAGAGAATAGGTTTTTCATGTAAGATCCTAGATTATAAAACAGGCCCCTGGCTCCAGAATGGATGTCACACGTCCATGCTGGTCAGAAGGTGACCTTTGAGCTGCTCAGATGCTCGTTAACTGCTCACGGTTTGCGTACACAGCGCGCGAGTCGCTGTGAGCAATACACGGGCCGCTGTTTGGTTAATAAACATGTGATCTAATGACCCGCCCTCACCCCGACCAGCACAGCACGGGGACGTATAACACGGGAGTCTACATGTGGTGTCCATAGACAGCACAAACGAGACGACGCGGCAAATATGTCAGATGCCAGACATACTGTGTCTGTATGTGATAAATGCCAGGTACAATTGACGATCACTCGCCGTTTGGGGCCAAAGTGTCTGCTTAAGCGGGGTTTTCAGTCTGCCGATGGTTATGCTACGTAGTGTATGATACCTATATACTAGGAGCAATAGAATGTTCATCAATGATGAATGAGCGTGCAATAATTGTAAATGAATAACAATTAAAAGGATTGGGGTTATATTCAGTCTATGGATAGCTTTCTGTAACCCACTTGCACCCAGTCAACTTGCTATTTCTGCAACTGCCTGAACCGAGGATCCAAATATATCAAGCACCAGTAGGTCAATGAGGTATTTAGGTGATTGGTCATGGTCAGCTGGGCATGCCTCCAAGACCCTGAGACACTAGCCATCTGCTTCTTTCTCACAATCACAGTGAATAACACGTAGATAGTGAAGGGATATTTTTCTGGAAGCTTGCAATGTATTTAGAGCAAGCACGCTCTAACATTTGTGAGTCTCCGTTCCACTACGTACACGTATGTTAGTTATACAGATTCTGGGCCCGTTTAATAATCTAGGATCTTATATGTAGACCCTTTTCTGTATGCCATAGAGATCCAGGGACGATGTGGGACAAATGTATTCAACACTTCTGGACGACCTTATGGACAGATCAAGAAAGCAAATGATGAGTGTTTGGTCTGTTTCCTTTTTCGGCATCGAGTTTTGAGTGTGCAGTAATATGAACGAGGCGATAGTGGATGAATATTCTGAAACACTCGAGATGGTGAACAGGGACACAGACCAAGCACGAATATGTTTCTGATTTTATCTTAGCCTGGATATTTTTCTGTTTATCACCCATTGAGTAGGAGTTACCGTACTGTTGAGTACGAGTTCCTATGGATGTTTATACCAGGTTAAGATAAAAGACTGTATCAGCGAATGTTATTAACCGATAACCCATGTGCGAGGTAGAGAAAATGGCCTTCGTGTACGATCCGAGTTTATTAAACGGCTCCCCCTTTGTATGAAGTCACACATTTTATCCTACCCCTAATATAAAATCCCATAGGCTTAACATTGAGTTCCCGGATGCCACGCTGCCTGGCATACAGAGTTTTATATGCCACTAGTGGCATACAGAATTTATATCACGTAATATTCAAAAATCAAGGAGATGGGGGAGGATAAAATCTTAACAATATCGTGGCCACCACATTCCACTCCTGGAGTTTTGGCTCCGGACTTCACTCGGCTTCGCCTCGTGAAATCACTATGCCAAACTCCAGTCGTGGCATACGGTGGCCAAGATTAAAACTCATCCAGTTTTACGATAGTACAGAGACAGATCGACCTGCACTGAGCCCTCAGATGAGCAGCAGGCCCCGAGAAACGTGCCGCTCGAGGTGAGCACGGCCTGTAACCATGTATACGTATTACTACGGCCATGGGCGGCCTGCACCTCTCTATGTTACCCTGCTGCATATTACCAACGAGTATAGAGACTAAAGAAGAAACCAACAAGTTTCTGTCAAAGTCGACGTTCTCCACGAGTTTGATGCGGAGTGATATGAACGAGGCGATAGTGAATATCACGTATCATTCAAACGAGTTGTAGAACAATTACTTTGACCAAAGCGTGTTGCTTTTAGTATTTATCTCACCCCTGGACACACTTAAAGAATGGATTATGCACACACGGGATATAGACCATGGAGAACGGACTGCAATACTTGTAGGGACATGGAGAACAAGTTCCCAATGTTAAACCTATGGGACAAAAATACCAGGGGTGAGATAAAGTATAGGCGGCCTACATCTCTATATATTACCGTGGTGCATATTACCAACGAGTATAGAGACAGAGAGTGACAGCTATGGAGGCCCTGTTGGGGGCGGATTTTCGGTTTCATAATGCTCAGTGCTCTCCATGCTCTCCTGGAGGTGGGTAGGATAAGATAAGGGAACACTTTAAACAGAATTATATCAAGCCATACATGTATATTTTAACATAAAGATTTGGGTGGTGGTGGGTGGGTGGGGGCTTTATTTCTGCATTTATGTAAAAATATATTTGTAGTCCTATTCATTCAAAAATTATGTTATGGTTGTCCAATTTCTGGAACAGTTAGTACCTAAAAGAAAATTCCTTGAGAAAGTGCAAAATACCAGGTACGCCCAGTAGAAAGCATTTTAAATATCAAACATGTTTGATATTTGGTACCGCTAGTTGCTGACTGTGCGTACCGAGGTACGCCAGTGGCAAGCTTTCTAGTCAAAGGGTCAGTGGTTCACACAAATACTAAAGTGGGATTCACACGATGGGATTCGTGTACCTCACAAAGTGTTTGCCTGAGACAATCCTGTTGAGATTTGGTACTGGAACACAATCTCCTCGTCCGAATTGTATGGTTCCATTTTGCCGAGAGAATTTTTTTCCCTTGGAATTGTCGGCGACAATCATCCCTGATAAGGAACAGAATTTCATGAGATTTTGACTTCGAAACAGGTTTAAAATTTAGAGGGTTGTTTTGGTGAGACAAATAGATCTGCTACGACTATGTACCTGCCCTTGCCAATGGGAGGCCAGCAAGCATGATTACATGTTTGTAACACCCTTCATATCAAGGGTAATTGAGTCCCAAGGTGAGTGGTCACTGTGACTATGTCTAAGGATATGTTCCAGGTGTGTCCTCCCATGTGAATCAAATTCGCCATTTTTCCTTGAGACTGATAATAGCACCTTGCCATGAGAATTTTGTACCAACCTAGAATTGTCTGAGACTAGGGGAAAGGTGTAAAGTACACCCGTCTCAGGTACATGAGTCTCTTCGTGTGAATCCCACTTTAGGCATACCTTGTGGCTGGGTGTACCAGTGGTAGGCCCAGTCACAAGCAATTTGTAACGTCCAGTCTCAAGTTAGGTACCGCTAGTTGCAGGCCCTCGAGTCGCACAGTGTGAACGGGACTTCTCTGAGAATCTCTGAGATGTCTCTGAGCTGGGCCTCTCTCTACTCGCTGATATCACACGGCCTGCCCGTGACACACCGTGACAGTATCCAGCCCCCGTGTCTGTTATCTCAGAGCCACTCAAAGTAGGTCAAGATATCACTCTACTGTCAGCTATATAAATCACCAATCTGCTCATAACCACCATGACCCGACATACACGATGCAATACACGACGAATAGTGATACCATGGGGTCGGCAATCCCATATATATGTTTATCACACCTCTGTGTCCTATAGGCTTAACATTCGGAACTCGTTCTCCATGTCCCTACGAGTATTGCAGTCCGTTCTCCATGGTCTATATTCTGTGTGTGATCCATTCTTTTAGTGTGATAAATAGAAAAGTCAACTCGTTTTGGTCAAAGAATTCATTCTCCAACTCGTTTGAATGCTACGTGATATCCACTCGGCTGTCGCCTCGTTCTGCATCAAACTCATAGAGAATGACGACTTTGACCAAAACTTGTTGATTTCTTCTTTGATATCTATCTACATACAAAAACATGCCACTCCATACTTTGTATAAAGATGCAACTAAATAACATGAAATACCCTGCGGCGTTTCTATATCTCAATACATTACCCTAGGCAGATTGCGGCCGCTTGTATCTGAAACCAATCAATATTAAGTGTTTAACCCTTTATGGACGCATGATGCCTGGAGGCATCATTGTTCCAATATTTACAAAAGTGGTTTAATGAAATGATAGAGCAATATCATGGCATCTTCACAAAATGTGGATATGGCATCGTGTTATTGATTTCTCTTCAGAAGAAACCAAAGATTATGACTATACATGTATATCGTATTGAGAGATTACAATCTTGGATTATGAGTTTTGACCATTATTATATACCTGTGCCAGTATGTTACACAAATACCAACCTCTGCTAGGGTATTGGTATTAAATATATACCGGCACAGTATGTGGTATAAAATGACGTACCACCCTACTTTGAATACAAATTCTGATTGGCTGACCTACTTATGAAATGCTGGCAGTGACTTGCAGCACTCCGCTAATTTATGTGTGCAAAGGATCACATGAGTTGAAGGGAAAAAAAAGAGTAAAAAATGTGCTTAGAGCATATTCTGTGCTTGACTTTCACTAAGATGTCAACAGATATACCAGCACACTTTGAATCCAGCTTGGACAGCAGATTTCCTTCTGTAATTCATCAAATACTTATACTTGAAGGTATATAATAAAATAAAAATGTATTACCTTACTGGTACATACTCATACCCGTGAGTATGTACCAGTAAGGTAATACATTTTATCTTATTATGTGTCCGTCCTCTAGTCGGACAAACTGCCACCAGCACCCGTCCTTACAGGAGTAACTCGGTTGCAGGCCGTCCTTAAAGGGTTAATGTCACCTTTAGGCAATACACGGACCAGTCAACTCGTTTGTATTCTGTCATGTGACCTGCCACCCACTGACCCCCTCTTAGCATGCCACATACACCAGAACACCTCGTCAGGCAATACTCAGTGTGAATGTCATTTATCAGAATCTAAGAGGGAGGGCATTTTATTCTTTACCACCCATGGTATACAAAGTACCCATTGAGAATGTATGGAGACTCAGTAAACAACAACCCATTGTTTATTATCCATGGTAAACAAAGCACACGTTAAGGATGTATGGGGACTCAGTAAACCAATACACATTGTTTATTATCCATGGTATACAAAGTACCCATTGAGAATGTACGGGGACTCAGTAAACCACAACAGATTGTTTATTATCCATGGTATACAAAGTACCCATTGAGAATGTACGGGGACTCAGTAAACCACAACAGATTGTTTATTATCCATGGTATACAAAGTACCCATTGAGAATGTACGGGGACTCAGTAAACCACAACAGATTGTTTATTATCCATGGTATACAAAGTACCCATTGAGAATGTACGGGGACTCAGTAAACCACAACAGATTGTTTATTATCCATGGTATACAAAGTACCCATTGAGAATGTATGGGGACTCAGTAAACCACAACAGATTGTAAACCATTGTTAAAAAACTGTCATATACCATAACCATGGTATACAGATTTAAATCTGTGGTGTGCGGCCTCAAAGCCATTGTATACAGGAAAATAGTCCCTTTGTGCCATAGAAAGAAAAATAGAGTCCCCATCTGATATACCCTTTAATATGGCAATTCCTGAGTTTAATTCATTGGAGAAGATAAAACGATGAATAGAAGAAACATTGATTTTGTAGACAGGCGGCTCTTTATTATCCATCGTATTCAAAGACCCCATTGAAAATGTATGGGGACTGTGTAAACCACGACCCATTATGTGAAACCTGTCAGATACCATAACTGTTATATAAGCAGCCTCAAAGCCACGGTATACGGGAAAATAGTCCCATTTTACTAAAGAGCAAAGATACAGTCCTAATTGTCACACATAATACTATGGAAATTACTGGATTAGATTTCCTCGAGAATATGGATAATAAATACAAGAAACGCTGGTTTTGTAGACAGGCGGCTCTGTAAATCACAGAGCTGGCGCTCGTGTATTACTACCCGTGAACCCCTCGTGGTTTACGGCCGCCTGTCTAACGCCTACGATCGCCACTCAGGCAGGCTGTTGGACCATCCCAGCACACACAGGCCTCTCCTCCACCCAGCCCCTGATCCCAGGCGCCGCTACTATTCACAGCACACACAAAAGCCATCCCTCAATTCCGTCCTCAGCGCAAAATGAAATCGATGCGGCAATGAATCATAACTTAACTCACGTGCCAATCACAGAGCCCTGCCAGCAGAGCGCCACTTCTCAACGGGCTCCAGACTGCGGGGACTTGTCTCAGCAATCCATCTTATTGCCATCCAGTTTGAAACCAGGCTCAGGATAGTTAGAAGGAAACTCATGAGATGAAAAACATTTGGTCTTACTCCAGCGAGTTTGACTGCGGAGTAATTCATGAAGCGAAGCTGAGGGAATTGCGTAGCAATTCAAATGAGATGGGATCGAGCTCTGACCCTAAATTTGAATAGGTTTCTGAATTTATCTCACCTTTCACATTGACTAATTGGCTAACCTTTTGGACATAATTCCCCATTGAGTATTATTTCTGAATACTCAATGGGCGTTGGATACGAGTTCCCAATGTTAAGTCCATGGGGAAAGATACCAAGGGTGGGATAAAGGGGGCAAATAGAGAGAGACTATGGGACATATACAAGGGGGGTACAGGACTCTTGTACCGGGTAAATACAGATCATACATAGGGTGAATATATATACAATATTACCATGATTTCGATCGGAGCGGCCGTATTCTCCGCGTAGTATTACGTAGTGTCAACTACAAATAGAATACGGCCACACAGATCGAGATCATGATAATGTTGTATTTATTACTCGCCTTTCGAGTAATTATCAGGAAAAAAATCTATATAATTAGAAATTCGACCCTAGCGCCGTGCTTTGTTTATATGAATTAGTTCCTATAACGCCCGTCAGGTGGCCGAAAAAGCCGTATTCTCCTAGGAGATTCCGGAGGTACGTATTCTACTCAGTAGCGATCTGCAAGCTCCATATACTTAGCAAGGAGATTCCGTTCTAGGTGGGTAATAAAACGCATAAGTAAAATAAAAGGTACATGAACAAGATGTAATATTTAATAGTAAAAGGAAGAAGGCTCACAATGTAGTGACTGTGGGATGCCGTGTTCATGGGGTGTGAGTGCAAGTCAGATAAAGGAATGGCATGACGAAACCACTCTTCTAAATCTGCAAACGTGTTCGCTCTTACATGTGTAAATGTAATTTCCCTGTTTACATTTTAATTGTCTATCCTCTGTTTTTAGCACTGTTCAAATCTTTCGCTGACTTTGATTTCCATGATGATTGCAATTTCTCTTTCGAGTATTTGATTTGGGATTTTTTGTCGCTTTTTCGCGGTCGGTCTCACACACAAACTCAAGGAACTGGTTCCGCGTTTGAAGCTTGGTTAAAACATGCCACTGACATTTCCTTGATTCGATCTTCCCACATTCACAGGGAAAATGTCTTGAACCTAAGTGAAACGGCAAATAAAATGCACTGGCAAATGAAACAAGAAGAGCGCACTGCTTCAAATGGGAAGTTATTTACACTACAAGCAAATATTTAATTCATTGCTTTTTGAGGGTCTGCCAGCAGATCTAAATCCAGGAGATGGCCGCGAGCACGAATGAAGATTTGATGGAGCGGGGAGTTGTGCCAGAGACTGTTTTTTTTCTCTGTTGGTAGATGTAATAGCTGCTCGCTCCCCGGAGGATGATGGGGGTTTGGAATAAGGTCAAGGCGCCACACGCCATGCACAGGGCAAGGTAGGCAGCAGGCAAGGCAGGGGAAAAAGGCACAAGGGCAGTTAGCAAGGTGGGCAGAAAGTAGTTGGGTAGCAGGCATGAGGGCAGTAGGCAAGGTGGGCAGAGAGGAGTTGGGCAGCAGGCAAGACAGATAGAGTAGTTGGGCAGAGAGAAGTTGGGCAGAAGGCACAATGGCAGTAGGCAAAGCAGGCAGAAAGTCGTAGGGTAGAAGGCAAGAGGACAGTAAGCAAGGAGGGCAGAGAGGAGTTCGGCAGCAGGGATGAGGGCAGCAGGCAAGGCAGGCAGAGAGTAGTTGGGCAGAAGATATGAGGGCAGCAGGCAAGGTGGGCAGAAGGCAAGAGGGCAGAGAAGAGCTGGGCAGCAGGCAGGAGGGCGTGTCGTAGGCGAACGGCATAGAATTCAATATTTGTCTACCATTTGTAGCATAATAGTGATGTTAGCCATTTCTATATACTACTTACAGCAATTCACACCGCCGTATGCTTAAAAAGGTTGGCTTGTTAAAAAGACGGAAGATCTATGCGTGAACTGAAGAGAATCGTTTTGAAGAGAAACCGTTTTTTAAGAGAAACCGTCTTGAAGAGAAATCATTTTGGTTTGCTACATTATCCTTTACCTCCTGAGATTACCCCGCAACCAAAACTCATGACGTTGTTCCGACGTTGCTGTAAGCAGTATATGGAAATGGCTAACATTTCGGCCGTAGTGTTTGTGAGGTGGACATGACCAAAACACTTGGCTGCCTTTGACACGAATCACAAGGCCACAAACTTTCACTCTAAACACGTACGACTCCTGTCCCAGCAGATATTTTGTGGCGCTTAGAGAGGCTACATTTGGGATTCAAAAGAGTGTCACTGTCAAAAATTATGAAAGGCAAATAACTTATATATTATGAGTTGGATATTATTACATACCTAAGGCCGAACGTCTATGAAATACTACCCGCTGCTAGGGGTGCAGTATAAATAATGTTCGGGCGCACTGAGCCCGTAGTGAATATTCGGGCGCACTGTGACCATCCGGTCAATTGGTGCATTTATTAAAAATATAAAATGGCGTTTTCTTAATATTTAGGTATGTAATAAAAAGAAAACGAAGTGACTGAGTCTGTAGGGATCCCATTCTCGGCCTTTTCATGCCATAATTACGTCCCTCCGCCTGCGGCGTCGGGAAGTATTTATGGCATGAAAAGACCTCGAACGGCCACGTTTTCTCTTAATACTATAATTGTTAAATGAGCTTCATAGACAATCCAGCTGTTTGTTTTTCAGCTCTAAACCACTTTATAATGTGAAACCACAGTTGATTAGATGGCCCCTTCGAATGAGCGCATGCGTCATGTTGACAAACCCAGACCCTGCCTCAAATGAGGTGCTCCCCACGGCAGAAAGTAATCCCACAGTGTATGCCTGATTTGACATCACAAATAACATGAATGAGTGTATGGTATTACCTCTATTGATACGTGCATCTTCTCTTATAAGTGCAATACAACATACTCCTCAATTTTGGATACATGAAAAAATGCTCTATGGGGCAGATTTTGCCCGAAAACGCAGGTTCGTGCAGAGATACAAGCAGGGCAAGAATCGAGACGCAGCATCTATGCTTGGAGAGTGACATACGAATACTAGAAACCTAGCCTAGAAGCCTGGCCTATGTGTTCGCTCCCATACTAGGCCAGGTAACGCCCGCCATTTTTCAAGTGCATCATGGGTAACAGCCGTCATTTTTTTACGCTGGTTTACCTGCTAGAGGGCGTGGCGAAATCTGTTAACTTATTGGAATGTTTATTTAAAAAGATATCTTATATCTTTTGAAAGGCTGATATTACATGTACTTTATTTTGTATCATCGTTCATTATAAACAAGTTCTAATAAGTTATTTGGGGAACTTCGTGAGGGGGAGAGGTTTTGCTGGTTCTCCTTGCCATTTCAAATCAGTGGGGTACTGGTCAGTGAAAATTCAAGGTCAATCACATGTTGCTCTCGTTGGACGTTACCTGTCCCATTGTTTGATAGAGCAGGGAACCAGTCTACTAGGAGCCCTCCAAGAAGCAGGTCACGTGTTTGAAGACGGTGCGTGGGTGTGCGTGTTTACTGGTAGAAACCTTTTCAAGTCTGATTATCTAAATACGATCATGGCTCTGAGAAACACGCTCCTGCTTCTGCTGTTTCCGTGTTCCAGCTTCCCTGAGCCCGTTATACCCGGCCATGACGTGAGCCAGATAGCGGGCAACTTGGAGTGAAGTGGACGATAACAGGCCTCCCACTGAAACCTTTAAAACCTATAAAAACCTATATTTTGATGCTTGAGCCTTTATTTTTTCAGAGGAACCTATATAACCTATAAAAACCTATACTTTCACTGCCATGCAGATTGATGTGTACAGGAAATCCTAGGAGTTAACTTGACACAAAGTTAGATTGCCAAATGACAAGAAATCCAAATTTGTGGTTTATCTAAGAGATCATAAAAGTGTTTAAGAATCAACAGTTGGTGTGATTTCTTGCCAGGCTGGCTTGTCTTTTGGAAACTCAACACACATACTTGCTGGAAATAAACCTGATGAGCCAGACATCCCATGCAATTTAGTACTAGGTATATGTTTTTAGATCTCAAGAACTGACAATAAGCGATTCACTATATTTTGACTCTTATTATGCTGAATATGTTAACCCTAAAAACCTGTAAAAGCCTATGTTTTGGGCCTTGAAAAACCTGTAAAAACCAATATTTTGACTTTCAAAACCTATTAAAAAAACCTATATTAAGGAAGCGGGGCACTGGGAGGCTTGCGATATGCGGTGTATCATTCTCAGTCCTAATACCAGCTTCAAGATGGTTATCTTTTCCAACGTGGACAATGGCTGTCCTTTTACCTATGCCGGAAAATACTATGGGTACCAACCTCTGCTGTGGTTTTAGTATCTTCTCCATCCCAGCATGGTGCCTTGTTTCTTTCGATAAAAGTATTCCACTTGCTCTATGAGATTGTGGAATATTTTCGTCGGAAGAAACGCAGTACGGAGATGCCATCCTTATACGGCATATAGCCTATGAGCCATGGGGGCTGCCATGACGCCCCCCGAGTATGTGTTCTTCACTAATGGAGGTGAAAAAGTAGGTATTCTTCACTAATGGAGGTGCAAAAGAAGTGAGTGATAATGGAGAAGTGTCACAACTCTAGCCTTGCTCACATATGTATTTAGAAGGTTCCATATGAAAAACATCATGTCTTAGGTTTAATCATTATCTCATCCTGCTCTGGGATGGCTGTAGAGAGTCAAGGAGACCATGGTAAAACATTGAAAGGCAGTTGAATTTCATAAGAACAAAGAGCCAGAATATGGATCTGTCCCCCCAAGAGGCCTGCCATACTGCTAGCCACCTAGTGACTGCTTTATGAACTAACAATGGCTCTGTACCCTTATAGGGTAAACACGTTTCACTGAAGTACATGGGTGCTAAATCCATATCCGAACCTGACTACTGGCATTGAGTTAGCGAACAAGCGGGTCAGAGTCAGAGTAACTTTCACCCTAGCTACTAGACCCTGACTGACAGAAACGACAGTTGATCCACTAGTGATTGTGGTGAATGAGCATGGAATTATAAATAAATAACAATTAACATGTTTTGGATATATTCAATCTATGGATAGTTTTCTGTTACCCACTTACACCCAATCAACTTACCCTTTCTGCAACTGCCTGAGTCTAGGTTCCAAACATATCAAGCACTATTAGGTCAATGAGGTATTTCAGTCTGGAGTGATTGGTCATGGTCAGTTGGGCACACCTCTAGGACCCAGGGACACGGGCATCCTGCTCCTTTCACAATATCACAGTGAATGGCAACACAGGTAGTGAATGGATAGTTGGATGTCTATGTGACCCTCTAACCATAAGGCACCGTATATAGGACGTGCGATCACGCTCTAAAAAGGTCAGACTAGCCCAATATTACCTGAAGCTTTGATCACTGTCAATGCACATCATTGGCTGCATCTATAACCTTAAAATAAAAGACCGGACTAGCCCAATATTACCTGAAGCTATTACCCTGATTAAAGATCAAACTCACCATCTATTGGCTGAATCTCACCGTAAAAACTCAGACTAGCCTACTAGTTACTGCTCGTAAAAATGCCTACAGTTGAACATGTCTACTCGAGGTTGACCAACCCTCAAGCCCAGCTCGGCGATCTCGTGGTCCCAGGTCACGTGGTACGGAGTGCTAACAAGGGGTGTAGCCCCCTCCCACCCACCCTCCCATCCTCCCATCCTCCACCCGAGCCCCTGGCGGCGGGCGGGGGAAGCTGTGTCGACATGGCGCCGTCTGGTGGCAGATCGATGCCGACAGATGGCGCCAAGTAGAGTCCGGTGTTCCGGGCGTCTCCGACAGAGGGCGTGGTGCATGGGGTGTGTGTGTGTGTGTGTGTGTGTGGGGGGGGGGGGGGGGGGGGGGCAGGTAGGCAGCATTTACTGAACCCAAAGACCCACTGGGCGAATTCTGTTCCTTGCCCTGGTTCTACCAACACGCAAGATATAGCAAGATTTGTCACGATTTGGTTACCTTGCTAAATCTTGCTATGTTTTGAATAATCACAGGTATATTTGCCATGATGCATTCGTCTGGTTAAGCACCTTCCCTGCTTTCTTGCTGTGATTGATCGCTGTATGCCGTGATATGTTGGCAATAGATTTTGAGGCGTCACAATGGTGGAGCACCAAAATATACACACAACATTGTGAAAAAGTACACATATCATCGCACGTGACGTGTCGCAGCAAAGGAGGTACAACATATTGTGACACTTTCAGATATAATAAAATATACCAAGATATAAGACAGCAAATCCATTGAGTTGGTGGAACCAGCACTTAAGCTGGGGACACACCAAGCAAGAAAAGCAGCGATTATCAGAAACGCAGCGATTTCCAGAACTGTCAACAGAAAAATGGCATGTATTTGATTTATTACTCCATATTTTATCTGATTATTACTTGTGAAACGCTCAATTATCGGTGAAGGATGTTACTATGAAATAAAGTCTCACATACACGTCATTTTTCTGTTGACGATTCCGGAAATCGCTCCGTTTCTTGCTTGGTGTGTCCCCAGCATGGCCAACCCCTCCATCCGGAATCGCCCTGTGGATTATACCTTGCGATTCCTGTCCCAGAGATTCATGTACAGCCCTCCATGAAGGGTACGCTTTGTCGCCGACAAATTGTACCTTCAGGGGTTCTGAAGTCGCATGTGATTAATTTCAAAGATGTTTGAGATTTCCCCTAGATCCCGGTCCTGGAGCCTGTACTCCCCGTGGAGAGGGCCGCCCGCCACCTGTCCTTGAATCGCAGAGATTCATGTCCCTCGCAGGGTGTTTATCTCAGACAAATCCTGCTGAGATTTTGTACTCTGTATTCTCTTCGTTTAAATTGTAGTGCTCTATTTTTCTGATACATATTTTTCTCCTGTAAATGATGGCAATATTTACTCCTAAAAAGGAACAGAATCGCATGAGATTTTGAACCCTGTGAGGTACATGAATCCCACCATGTGAATTCCACTTGAGCTGCGATTATGGATAGCGGCAGTGCGATTTACCACAAGGAACTTTTCCTGGCGACTAGGGGAAGTGGATCTATCTCAGAAAACGGGACTGTACAAAGTGCACAATGGACCACAAAAACGCATGTGATTCCTGTACCAATCCCCACTGTGCACACGCCACTGTCGGGGTCGACGGTCCTTGCGATAAACATTCCCTTCCTACGATTCAGGGGAGGGTAAATATCGCAGGGAGATTTCTCTCTTAGTGGGTTTCGGCCTTTAGAATCACCATAGAAGATGAGTTAGATGGGCTTAGCCTCTTTATTTTTACAACTTCCTTTATTGAGTTTTCCTCTGTGATTATACATTTAATGTGATTATGAATTTCTCAGTATTACATTATCAATAAAGTGGGTTACCTGTCGGCGAGCAGCACGCTGGTTTCAGTCAGCTCCCTGTTATTGTTTCAAAATACAGGAGCTTGGTTGTGTCCTTGGTATTTCTATGCTCCTGTTCTTCTGTATATCTGAAAAATAAAGATGGCAGTTTTCCTATTTTCCAAGGAAATCACCGATTTCATTTTCAATTTATGAATTTTTGTTCCTTGTGTAAAACAAAGCGAGAATAAATTGGATCTTATTGACACGAATAAACAGAGGTTCAAACATGCCCATACTCCCCAGCCCCATTCCATGGCCAATAAGTGTTTTCCCTGTTTTTTCACTCTATCTAAGGCAGTAAACTCCACATAAAACCCCAACTGACGTCCCTGTTACACAATACAGGAGCTATAGGCTGTATCCTTGTTAAACTCACCAGTACAGTCCAATTCAAAATAAAGTACTTAGAAAGAACTCTAAAATTATATAAATAAACAATACTTCACGAGTTTGTCTAAGGACTAATAAACATCTGAGAATACAGATATAGAGTTTGATAAAGAAGAGCTCTCTAAGCTTATCGCCGAAATCAATAAATGGAAATCATCTGCATTGCCAGATATGGCTGATTGGGTGAGTTATTTTATTGATTGATAATGTTCCTGATCATGTATAAGGGGTGGGATAAAATCAGAAACCCACAAGATGAAAATAACTTGGTCCGCACTCCACCTCGTTTGACCGCTACATAATTCACTCAGTTTCGCTACGTGAATCACTCTGCGGTCAAATTCGGTGGAGTACGGGCCAAGTTATTTTCAACTGGTGAGCTCCCTTCTAAATATGTGCATTATGTTGTCAGAGGACAGTAAGGTGAACAGATCGGTTTGCATTGACCATGACAGTAGATCAATAATATATATAAAACCACTGTATAATAAATATGGACATGTATATTGCGCTACAGGCTTGGCGTCCTCATGGTATGATACATTAGATAGGGAGAACCAGCTTGAAAACCAAAGCATATTACTCATGTTACGTTATCCACACAGTAACATACGATGACGTGTATCTTTATCCTACCCCTCATATAAATCTCCATAGGCTTAATATGGTGTGACTCTATGCCATTTCTATGCCATGAAATATTGATAAACTATGTCTGATATATGACGTTCAGGATAAAATTGAAATACCACTCAGTTTCATGGAATTGTTTACATGGCGTTCGTTGTCTTCCGCTACAAATATCACTCAGCTCCGCCTGGAGATATCATTCCACGAAGACAACTCAGTCATCTTACCAGACAATCTTATGAAATTTCGTGACATTTCTTGATAAATCAGAATTCTCTAATAAAACTGACTCCAAGATAGACATTGTTGTAAGAAGTGATGCGTTGTACCAGTGTAGATACACATACACACTGCAGCAAAAATCAGAGAATAGTTAGTAGAAACTGAACGACAGTTAGTGTCAGTGTTCATTGCACGAAAGGCGAGGCGAGGCGTTAGCCAAGCGCAGTGAGTAGCAGACCTGACTGGATTGCAATAAACACTCGCACTACTAACTCGAGTTCGGTTTAGTATTTATCCTATCGTCAACATTTCATAGACCGCATTAGTGTGACGTCGCACACATTCTTGCCACTGATTGGTCAATTTCTTTTTTATTACCTTCGTGCAATAAATAACACTTTACTGCACGGTCGCCCAAATACAGTGACCCAATGTTAAGCCTATGCCTTTTTTTAATTCGGGGTAGGATAAAAGAAATGAAGAATGTGGCTGGAGAGTGGTCCTACGATTGGTGCAGAGGAGACCAGAGTCCACGGCGTTAAAAAGCCGACCAGGAAATGGCCAATCGGCCCCGTCCGTAGCAGCAACTTGAGGCCCGAGATCGATTTCTCCCCCGAGACTTTCCGCCAGAGTCGTCTTCACTCATTTGATAATTAAAGAGTGCGGGATTTAATCGGACATGAAAAAGTGCTGCACGAGTCAGTGTTTGCTGTAGATTCATCTTGTTTTCTCCCTCGGTTTAAGAACTAGGTTGCTCATGTTGCCAGGAATAGATTTAAACATGCGGTTTTAGATCACAGACTCCCAATTAAAAGGAGGCCTCAGTGGCTGCCTCTTTTATACTTCAATCACATCTTACGTTTCTGTGTCGTGGAATATGCATTTTCGATTACCATTGGATCTCTGTTTTCTATTTTTACAAATCGTATAATTCATACCATACTTTCATTTAAACTTGTGTCTTTTAATGCTGACTTTAAATCTAACTGATTTATTGGTTTGATATGAGTTTTATGTCTGTTAACGTGGTAAGCCTGCTTTCAAATTGACATTTTGTACACTTTATTTGATCGCTAATGATTACTGATTACTGCTAGATTGCCGATAACTTACGGTCGTTGAATGAATTGCCTGATTTTACTCGCAACTTGTGTTCTGTTTTCACTGACATTGAATTGACCTTGAGTTTCCTCCTTTATTTAACACATTCCACCAGTCGTCCTATGTACCGCCGGTAAGTCACCCATTTTACCCAGAATTCCTCACTGTGTGACGTCATGATGTGACGTCATGTGTGGCGTGTTCCCATGGTGACACATCTCGCACCTGTAAACACTCAGACGCGATCTCGTGTTGTTTCCCCTCACTCTATTCTCCCCCCAGTTTTATATCAAAGCACCGAGAGATTTTCAACTCTATTCTTGTCTTGAGGTTTGTGGTTGCTGCATTAACTCAGTACGTGGGAGTGATTTATTAAGGGAAAACATGGTTATTGAGCCCGTAGGAGTTGCAGTTCGAGGTCTGTTGATGCCCTAAATACGTCCCGACGCCGCAGGTGGAGGGACATGTTTAGGGCATCAAAAGGCTAAGGATGGCATGCTTACAGGCTCAGTCCCTACGTTTTCTTATTATTATATACCTAAATAGCATGAAAAAAAACGCCATTTTAAGTCGTTGATTCACAGCCTGTTGACTCGAGGCATTCACTACGGGCACAGTGCGCCCGAACATTATTGATACTACACCCCTAGTAGCGGGTAGTATATGATAGAAGTTCGTGCATAGGTATATAATAATACATAGTGCGTTTTTTACACTTTTTGATGGCAGTTCTCTCTAGTTCTCTGCACCGAGTGGTGGCGTTGTTGCCTTTTGTTTGCACACTTTTGAGACGCGCTGGTGTCTGTCATGTCATGTGACCGCCTGCGCATGACTTCCCGCGCGGCGGAGGATACAAAACTCTTTATCTCACCCCTGGTATTTTTTCTCCATAGAATTAACATTGGGAACTCTTATCCAACTCCCATGAGATATTTAGGAAAAATATCCACTGGGGGATTATGTCACAAATGTTAGCCCATTAGTCAATGTGAAGGGTGAGATAAATTCAGAAACCTTTTCAAGTTTACGGTCAGAGCTTGATCCCTTCTCATTTGAATCGCTACGTAATTCACGCGGCTTTGCCTTGTGAATTACCACGCGATTCGACCATAAACTTTCACAGGTTTCCTCTATAGTATCGTCTGCTCTCGTGGCCTCTCATTGCCTCTCGTCTGCTCTCGTGACGGCATTATTCCAAGGGGCGTTTCGAGGCGCCCCCTGGTTGACACTTTTCGCATCAGTCTCCTCCGTCACTGTTTTTATCAGCTCTTTTAAAGCTGAGTTGGTATTTTTTTCAAACAGCATGATTTGGATTTGTGGAAAGTCAATGATAAACGAGCTTATTATGTTCATGTGTTTTCAAAGCCCCAATGACATTTTGTATTCATTCCCCTATTTTTTCTCCCTTTCAAAAGTGCCTATTACCACTTTCTATCATTGTCGGTTTATTTCATCTGATCCTCATTTAAGTACATAAAGTATAAGATAAAATTGTCAATTGGATCTGTTTTATCATATGTATTCACTTATTGGTGAAATTTAGTCAGTAATAATAGAACGTCAATTGGTTTCCAATAGGCGTATGACTGTTTAAACATGAACTATTGGTTCAAACCTTTAAGACGTTAAGGTAACTTCCCTACCTAACTGTTCCCAATCATGACCTTTATGATAAGGAAAAACACCTAAATTGATTCAGTGTAAAATATTCTTGGAACTATATTTAAAGAATTAGCTTCTTTCCTGGTATAGGCTGCTTATCGGTAAGCGTTAACTCGACTTCTAGCGATGGCGTGAATCCGTTTTACCCTCGACTTGTTTGATAGCGAAGAGGGTTTTGGTAAAACACAGTTCATCTTCATTCATCCGAGTTTAATGCTCGATAATCCATCAGGCCAAAGAAGGCCAATTCCAGGTCGCCTGGTTTTTGTCACTTCTCGTCAGAAAGAGAGTGTTGACGAATTGAAAACGTTACCAATGGGAGCTGTCTGAAGAGGGGTATGGAGAGTATATAGAGGGGTGTGTGGAGAGAGGGGTGTGTGGAGAGGAGTGTGTGTGGAGAGGGGTGTGTGGAGAGGGGGGTGTGGAGAGAGGGGTGTGTGGAGAGAGGGGGTGTGGAGAGAGGGGTGTGGAGAGGGGTGTGTGTTTAGAGGGGTGTGGAGAGGGGTGTGGAGAGGGGTGTGGGGAGAGGGGTGTGTGTGGAGAGGGGTGTGTGGAGAGGGGTGTGTGGAGAGGGGTGGGGAGAGGGGTGTGTGGAGAGGGGTGTGTGGAGAGGGGTGGGGAGAGGGGTGTGGGGAGAGGGGTGTGTGGAGAGGGGTTTGTGGAGAGGGGTGTGTGGAGAGGGGTGTGTGGAGAGGGGTGTGTGTGGAGAGGGGTGTGTATGGAGAGGGGTGTGGGGAGTGGTGTGTGTGGAGAGGGGTGTGTGTGGAGAGGGGTGTGTGTGGAGAGGGGTGTGTGGGGAGAGGGGTGTGTGGAGAGGGGTTTGTGGAGAGGGGTGTGTGGAGAGGGGTGTGTGGAGAGGGGTGTGTGGAGAGGGGTGTGTGTGGAGAGGGGTGTGTGTAGAAAGGGGTGTGGAGAGAGGGGTGTGTGTGGAGAGGGGTGTGTGTGGAGAGGGGTGTGTGTGGAGAGGGGTGTGTGTGGAGAGGGGTGTGTGGAGAGGGGTGTGTGTAGAGAGGGGTGTGGAGAGAGGGGTGTGTGGAGAGGGGTGTGTGTGGAGAGGGGTGTGTGTGGAGAGGGGTGTGTGGAGAGGGGTGGGGAGAGGGGTGTGTGGAGAGGGGGGTGTGGAGAGGGGTGTGTGTGGAGAGGGGTGTGTGGGGAGAGGGGTGTGTGGAGAGGGGTGTGGGGAGAGGGGTGTGGGGAGAGGGGTGTGTGTGGAGAGGGGTGTGGGGAGGGGTGTGTGTGGAGAGGGGTGTGTGTGGAGAGGGGTGTGTGGGGAGAGGGGTGTGGGGAGAGGGGTGTGTGTGGAGAGGGGTGTGGGGAGGGGTGTGTGGAGAGAGGGGGGTGTGGAGAGAGGGGTGTGTGTGGAGAGGGGTGTGTGTTTAGAGGGGTGTGGGGAGGGGTGTGTGGAGAGAGGGGGGTGTGGAGAGAGGGGTGTGTGTGGAGAGGGGTGTGTGTGGAGAGGGGTGTGTGTAGAGAGGGGTGTGTATGGAGAGGGGTGGGGAGAGGGATGTGGGGAGAGGGGTGTGTGGAGGGGGTATGTTGAGGGGTTCTCCAGGGTCTATATCCTGTGCAATGTCCAATCAGTTATACAGAAAGCAATTGGTTTTTGTCAAAGTCGTTGTTCTCCATTCGGCTGTTGCCTGGTTCATACCATTCCTCATCAAACTCGTGGAGAACGATAACTTTGACCAAAACGTGTTGGTTTCTTCGTTAATACCGAACATCAATACGTCTAGACTTTATTAATGCCTCGTTCACTGTAAATGAGAAGTTATTGCCTTGAATGTATTTAAATTCCTGACAAGGGGAATGGTTTGTTTTGTCAGAAACTAAGCTGTCCCTAGGATGATTGAGACAGTATTCAATGTGTAAATTAATATGACGGTTTGGCACACACCTGTTTCGATGGTTATTAAACAATTTCCCCTGTTTGTCTGTTTATCTACAAAATCAGTCGTTGACGACGGTTGCTAAGGCGTGACGTCAAAGCAAATGGGAAGCGATGTAACACTCTCCCAGCAGAACTTCCGTGGTTCTTGCGCTTACTAATACAAGCGAGCGGGGGAAGCAAAGCGCAGGAGCTGTGCTTGGAGAGTTGAGATGCAAAAATAAGATGTACGTTGTGACGTCACGGTGATGGCGATAAAAGAAGGTCGGTGTAGGCTTCGAAATGACGAAAAAAAAAGATACGGTTTAATGTCACGTATATTTATTGCTTTTCAAGGGTCGTATTTCTCAGGGAAGTCTCGTTGTCAATATCCGCTGACGTTTGTCAAGGTGTCAATTACATCCGGGGCCACATGACTTGGCATTCATGTATTTGGACATCAAGTTTATTATTACATACCTATGGCCGAACGTCTATGAAATACTACACGCTGCTAGGGGTCCAGTATAAATAATGTTCGGGCGCACTGCGCCAGTAGTGAATATTCGGGCGCACTGTGACCATCGAGTCAATTGGTACACATAATAAGTATATAAAATGGTGGGTTTTTTGTATTTAGGTATGTAATAATAAGAAAACGTAACGACTGAGTCCGTAGGGATGCCATTCTCGGCCTTCTGATGCCATGAACACATCCCTCCCCCTGCGGCGTTGGGACGCATTTATGGCATCAAAAGACCTCGAACGGCCATCCCTTCAGGCTCAGTAGCCACGTTTTCTCTTAATATACACCTATACACGTCAGTCCCATGCTTACTGACCTGTGTTCAGTATACAGTCAACAATTCATATTTCACAGTGGTATAAAAATATGATGTACGGCCCAGTGTGACATGTACGGCCCGCTTTGCGTATCTGGACCAAACAAGCAAAAAAAAGCGTGGTAAATATGCAGGAAAAAATATACAGATGATAACGCAATATTTTTCTGGATATATTTACGTTATCAAAATTGTTAAAAACTGGGAGAGCAAAAAAAGAAACTAAAGGAAAGAATACTTGTCTGCATCAATGTAGCAGGGCTGTATCAGCATGGATGCACCAAATTTGACTTTGAATTTCGATAAAAAATAACGAAATATTTCAATGTGTATGATAAAGGGAAAATAAATGACCGAGTTGACTTTGCACAATATCCTTGCATGCGCTCGGATATTACTGCGGGTCAACTCCTCCGAGCATACGACCGCTTATATCTGAAACCAGTTAATATTGTGTATGCATTAGGTTCAGCCTTTACTTCTAACAGCTAGAAAACTCATCACAGAATGAAAAAGGCCTCGGGGAACATTTTATCTCTCCGTGTAAACTACAGGGGTTGCTGGGTATATCTTTACTCACTCGCGAGGTATTGAGGACACTCAGTGAGACTGTAATTACAGATAAACTACGTCAGGATAGCGCAGTTTTATATGGTTTATTATACACAGGTGCACATTGTTCTCGTACTTACTGACCTCTGTTCCCGATATCGTATTTATTATACACCTGTGCACATTAGTCTCATACTTTCGAGTCCCACCCCCAGCAGTGGTAGATTTACTGCTATAGCAAAGGCCATCCTTCTCATACCATGTCTATGTGGTGTGGGAAGTAAAAGAACTCTCACATCGGTAAATGTGTAGGGCTGAGATTTCTACCTGGATTCATCACATAGATTCGATCACCACCCTAGTGGTGTAAAAGAACCTTGAGAAAGTCTGGAAAGGACCTGTAATGGTTGACTGGACGTAAAATCAAACCAAACAAACAAAACAAAAATCATACTTACTGATCTCTGCTCCCTATATCGTAAAAATGATGTAGGGCACAGTGTGCCGCACACTGTTGTACGGCACACTGTTCGTGTCCACATTATACTTTGAATGACAATCACAAGTGATCTCTTATTAATCTAAAATATTTGAAGATGTATAATAAAGGGAAAGCCGATCAGCGTCGGGGTAAGATATTTGCCGATCCTGGAGTTGGTAACAATTATCGGATTAAATGCCCCGTCAGTTTTCCCCCGGTGTAGTCGCGGGAGAATCCCCGGACCGCGGTAATCTCGTGCGGCGTGGTGAGGTATGCGGCGTAATCTGCGGGTATGTGAGGGGTGCCGAGATACATCCACGGGAGCGGGCTATACACGCGCAGCGCCCACCTGTTACTGATAACCTATAGACCTCTCCGAGCTTAGGGGCGCCGAGACACGTTGAGATCAGAGGGGAAAACACATTGAGAAAGGTTACTAAGAAACCTGATGAACGCTTCACCTTCCCTGAGAATCTCTGTTTGGAGAGTGTTGGTAGGTTGATAGGGAGCCAATGTGCCCCCGCTAAAACGGCAGATACCCGTGCTCAAAGCACCATTTCTGGAGACCAGTAAGAACGAGGCTTAGTGCTAAAGCCATGGCGGTTTGAGGCTAGAATTTTGTTTTTGGTCTCATTTGTTTTTCTTGAAGTGTGGTTTACTGCTATCGTCTCTAAATAAGTCTGTCTCAAAGCTATGATGACAGATGTTAAGTGTATACAAAATATGCATTTGAAAGATTGAAGAATGACACATATCTTGAACCTACATAGTCAAAGTACTGAGTGGCTATCTCTGGAAATGCTGTTTTGAGCATTGGTATCTGCGGTTTCAGTGGAGCCACTATGGCTTCCTATTAGTACCTTCTGTTCTCTCAGCCCCCAATTTTATTAAGCGCCTGTCTCCGGAAATGCTGTTTTCTTAACGGGTATCTGCAGTTTCAGCAGGTCCACTTTGGCTCCTTATACATAAAGTACAATGTACAAGTTACGAGATCGGCTTTTTGTGTGATTTCAATAGGGTAGTAGCTGGAGAAGGTCTATGGCCAGGTCTCGGGTCCCCAGCTGGCTGAGATCCAGGCCGTGACGACGGCTGACGTCGCCAGGTGGCGTGGTGTGTGTGTCGGTAGGGGGCGCTGACGTCGGCGGTGAGGTGGGGGCAGTGTGTGGAGAGAGATTGACCGCCGTCTCTGTCTCCACTCTGTACCAACTAAGAGGTTGGTATGGTTCAGTCCGGGCCGTG
Source organism: Alentia gelatinosa (assembly GCA_950022655.1). Classification (NCBI taxonomy): domain Eukaryota; kingdom Metazoa; phylum Annelida; class Polychaeta; order Phyllodocida; family Polynoidae; genus Alentia; species Alentia gelatinosa. Next base: position 62,174,116 of record OX465585.1, read on the forward strand.
TCCACGAATTATCACTCTGGACCAAGGAGCCATCCATAAAGTTTGCACAGTAGAACCCCGCCTAACGGACACTCCGTGTAAGCGGACACCCCGCGTTAACGGACACTTTTGCTAGGAATGATTCCCTCTATTAGATGTTTATTTTAACCTCGTGTAAGCGGACACCCAACGTAAGCGGACACTTTGGCCCGGAACGGAGGATGTGTGCTTGCGAGGGGTTCTAGTGTACGCAGAATTTCTGAAATGTATGCATCCCCCGCACCCCCTCCCAATCATGTGTGCAATAGAACAAAGGAGGAGCATACGCCAAATGTCCGAAATTCTAGAAAAGTCTACCTTAATGGTCTACCTTTATGGTAATTTTATTCAAAATACACACAAAAGTAAATGAGAGCATGGAAAAATGGCCTCAAGAGTAGGAAATGACACACTCTCAAACCATAGGTGTAGGTCATATGCAAGATCAGCAGGGAGAGTGAAAACCCCTTACAGGTAGATCTGGGGTCAAGGTGCCGTTGATTTAACTCAACCAGAGCCCCCAATGAATGGGACAGGTAACGCAAGATTTGAAGCAACCTTGAACAAAACAGTGGTTTGAAATGCAAGAAACTATGAGATAAAGGAATGGCAACGTTTCAAAGAATAGAATATAACTCATTAGAATGTTTTTTTATAAAAACTAACAGATTTCGCCATGTCCTCTTGCAGGGAACCAGCGTAAAATCCAACAAGTATCCGTCAGGTACATGTACCTGCTGAGTGTAACACCGCCATGCAGTAGAAAAATGGCAGGCATTACCTGGCCTAATATGTGAGGAGGACATAGGCCAGGCTACCAGGGACATGAAGACCCTTTTCTGTATGCCAAGGAGACCCAGGGTCGATGTGGGCCAACTTTATTCAACACCCATGGAAAACCTTATGGGTGGCTAAGGCTGTCTTAGCGAACAAACTTAAAATCATTAAACAATAACCTTTAAACGATTAAACTTTTGTTATACAAAAATGTCCCAAGTAAAAGTTATTGAAAAATAAATAACAATTGTACGATGTACAGAGAAGGGTGTTCATGTATAAGCCTGGATTATTAAACGGGCCCCAGGCTCTCTGGGCGTATGATTAACGACCGCCCGCACCGTGAAAACACATCCACCTGTCACCTCGACACGGGCCATCATGAGGGCATCAATCCCGTCACACAATCAGAGGATTTATGAACAAATAAATGAGATTGTGTTTAACGGATATTAGCCTGTCACTATCAAATGTATGATTAATTAAAATCTTTCTCCTATAATAACCAACATTGTGACTTATGTGACAAGCCATGTGCTACATATAACCATACATCATATGACATGTTAAAAGGTGGGACCAGCTTGTATTAATCTTGCTAAGAGAGAGATGGTGAGGATAGGTGGTCAGGAGATGGATAGATGGGCATCAGGCGGGTAGGTGGGCATCAGGCAGGTAGATGGGCATCAGGCGGGTAGGTGGTCATCAGGCGGGTAGGTGGGCATCAGGCGGGTAGATGGGCATCAGGCGGGTAGGTGGGCAGCAGGCGGGTAGGTGGGCAGCAGGTGGGTAGATGGGCAGCAGGTGGGTAGATGGGCAGTAGGTGGGAAACAGGTGGGCAGCAGGCAGGTAGGTGGGCAACAAGCGGGTAGGTGGGCAGCAGGCAGGTAGGTGGGCAACAGATGGGTGGGTGGGCAGCAGGTAGGTAGATAGGCAAAGGTGGGCAGTAGGCAGGTAGGTAGACAACAGGCTGGTAGGTGGGCAACAGGCAGATATGTGGGCAACAAGAATCAGGTAGAAATTTTACTCGACTCAGTGTAGTATCATGAAGTTGTAGGGTTACATATCCATCTTTAACAAAGTGTACATGATAAACCTATAGGAACTCTGTATGGATATACCCGGCACATACGGATATATTGTATGCTCCGGGCTGCAAAAACTGGCGCATGCGGAAAAATAGTGCCTATGAAAAAATAGTGTGTACCTAAATGAACTAAAATCGGCACGCCACATGTTGGATAATAAATACAATATAGACCGGCTTCAGATAAAAGCAGCTGTATGCTCCTCGGACCCTACACAATATCCTCGCATGTGCTCGGATATTGCAACACATGGACTCCTTGGGACATATGACTGCTTGTATCTAAAACCTGTCAATATTTTGTATCTATGTCGCATTATTCTAACAACTGTGACGCTGCTAGGGGGCGCCACACGCAGCAGCTCACCGCGCCACCTATCGGCTGGTGAGCTGCTCCTGTGACACGTAGACTGTAGTACGTCCCGTTGTCGCCAGGGCCAGGGCGCTCATGCTCTCAAAGCACCCCTCTCATAACATCTCATACTCTCAAGTCGTAATCAGTACAAGATTCTCACTGCGCTCTATGGGAGAATAATTCTTAACGAACTAGGCTTAGAGCCTTGAGAATCCACTTGTACACAGTAATCCCGCTCGGTGGCATCATTGAGATTATAGGAATCTTTGGTAGCATTGATGTACGTCTTTAGCACGGGAGGCAGGCCAGTGGATTCTCAAGCCTCTAGGTTCGTTAAGAATTCTTCTCCATAGAGCGTCGTGAGAGTACAGAATACGACTTAGAAGGTGTGAGATCTTATGAGAGGGGTGCAATAAGATATACAATAAGACGTTCTGCTATTTAGCAGGTTTTGTGTGTCTTTTATGATCATCTACATAATATTTAACGCTGAACAAGTCAGTCAAGGCATCAAAGATGCGTATAATACAAAGAATACAAGTATAGAGTACATGAGAGAAGAGATGAGATGAGAATGATACTGGTCAAGTATACATAAACTCTATACAGGAAGTTTCAATACATCACAGAACAATTACGTTTTCTCTGATAGTACTTTGGCCTTCATTTTTACAAATTTCTTATACTGATAGATAGGTTCCCGGTAAGAGCGGCTGAGCCAGGTGTCTGTGGACTTTTCTCCACTCGATACTCAGAGTGTTGTGGAGTATTTCACATTGAATGACCTCGCAGTGACCTTGGTGCAGACGTCTACACACAATAGGACGTCGTACAGCATGTTGATGTCTGTCTTAACGGCTACCAGTCTCTTTAGTCTGAAGTGTGGCACTTGGAAACACATTGTGGTGCGTACCTGAGACTGATAGAATGTGGGAGTTGTAGGTGTGTGGGGGTGATAACCCGTACTTTAAGACACATTGTGGCGGTACCTGAGACTGACAGCACACAAGACTTGTGGTTATGTCGGGGTAATAACCCGTACTTTGAGACACGTGTACATTGTGGCGGGTATCTATAGGCCTCGCAGCCATATTGGGGACTGAAAACTAGTTATTTTTGACTTGCTATACAAATGTTCTCATAACTTAGGCTGTGAAAATGATACATATTTACAAAGGGTACCATATTACACCAGGGATTATGGGCTTTATTGTCATATATATTTTGGATTTATTGAGGTGATTTATCTGTTTTCATTTTTGACATATTTGCTCTGAAATCATGCTAAAAATTGGGCAAAATGTTTGATTTCTAGAATATGAGTGAAGATTGCATGGAATTCCATATGGAAGCAAATCAAAGCCCAGTTTAATCAAATGGAGATTTCTTTGAGGATCATTGTGATACCTAAATTTTTATTGTACTCATAGTAGAAGTTAAAATGGACTGATTCTTTATCAAAATAGAAAAGAAGCAAAAAGCCCCTTTTTGTGATATGTGCCATATGTTAAAGCATTGTCGTGGTAGGCAGAAAATGGAGAAATGTTGGAAATGATGCAATATTTTTATATTATAATTTCTGACAATGTTTTTCCTTTAGTTATTGATTTTAAACTAATTAGATATACAGCACAAGTCAATCTATAAGAATTTTTAAGGGAAACACTCCTTGAATCCGGATTCCACCTTAGTCCCTAATATGCCTTCCAGACCTATAGTGCTGACGGGATATGGCAGTTGTAGGTATGTGGGGGTTATAACCTGTACCCTAGACTGGCTTCAGTCCCTGTATTTATCCTACCCCTAATATAAAATCCCATAGGCTTAACACTGAGTATCCGTATGCCACACTGGCTGGCATACAGAGTTTTATATGCCACTAGTGGCAAACAGAATTGTTATCACGTAATATTCCAAAATCCAAGAGACGGGGTAGGATAAAATCAAAAACCTGATTCGTTTCAATCTTGGCCACCACATGCCACTTCTGGAGTTTTGGCTCCGGACTTCACTCGGCTTCGCCTCGTGAAATCACTATGCCCAACTCCAGTGTGGCATACGGTGGCGAAGACTAAAACTCATCCAGTTTTACGATAGAGTGTGTGCTACCCTCCCTACCTGCCGCCACCGCACACCACCCTTACCCCTCCCCTCACACTCTCCTTGGCCTGATTGACACCTGACATCCAGTAAGAGGAACCTTACATATTGAAATTGATTTAAATCATTCAATGTATGTTCATAATCAAAGACGTGAGCAGGTCTACCCGTACCCGCTGTGTGTCCGTAACGCTGATCTACGTCGCCCGTTACCACCCCCGACGAGCACCACCACGCCCCCGGTAACTATGGTTACTGTAGTAATGGCGAGGGGCGGCCATCATGCCCCGGCCGCCCCGCTCCTAATTACTCTCTATATGTGGTCCCTAAAGCGGTGCCTTTGTTGAGAAGGACAGTGTCTGGGTGGCGTTGGGCCAAGATAAAGTGTCTGCTTACATAGAGATGAGACAGCGGATGGGGCCGGCGGGCCGTTGAATAAACTACGAACGACAAAAAAAGTATCTTGGAATTGTCTTTGGGGCTGTAGTGTTGTATGAAATAATGTCGCAAGGATAAGATGTTTTGACGGTAATAGTAACGTAAAGGTCTTACAAGGTGTTGTATATAAATACTTTCATTTAGAAAATATCTATTTTGTCAAATGCTGGTTTTCTTCAGGCTCCTGTTCCATCATATAACTTTTTTTCTCTCTCATTCCTTTATTTGTCCTTTGTTACAATCAGTCGAGTCTATACAAGGAGTATACACATATGAGTTGCTAAAAAATAAAGTGGCTGTAGATCTCAGTCAGTATTGACTGATTTTAATGATCTAGCCAGTCTGGTAGTTGTTAATACATGTCTGGTAGCACCATTGACATCATCATTGTCAAAATATGTAGATATTACCATAACATGTAAAATAAATAATGTGCGATAGTTTCGCTTCAATGAGTTAAGTCACAGAGAAGTAAAACACAAAACACTCCCCAAAGTGCTCAGAATTGAGGATATTTGAAAAACTGGTGTATAGGGCAGATTTTTCCCAAAACAGGCAGATGGTGCAGAGATACAAGCAGGGCAGGAAGTAAGGTGCAGGATCTATGCTAGGAGAGTGGGTGAGGATGGTATTTGGTATTTTGGTATTTGTGAGGATGGTATTTTGGTATTTTCTCTGTACCACCCTGCTCGAAATGCACTACAATATCTTATATTACACACAGTGGATGTGGAAGACTATTTCAGAAGTTCATGTTTTATCATGGACAGATTTGTTCACATTTCTGTCATTTTATTTATAGGATGAGACTATTCTTCTTTTCATGAAGTCAGACTTGATATGGATCGCTGATTTTCATTAATCGAGTGTTAACTTTTTGTTATGTCCAATTTGCAACCTGTTGTATGTAAAAGTGTGGCAGCCAGAAGTTTTATATAACTTTTTATCTAAATACATTGACTGAGGCCGATTCATTTGTTTTTACACATTATGATTAGATATGCAACGCAGAAAGTTTCATGGTGCGTAGACTGTAAATGAATTCAGAGAAAGTGGTCGCACATAACATTCTGAAAGTTTAAAAATATTATCATGGTTCACTCGACTTACAGTGGCCCAGAATTCCCTCCTTTCTTTGTTTATAAGTTAAACATACGTTTATATTGCTCATGGTATTTAGCCGAAATCCTCGTCCATATCACCGTCCCAAATAAATTCAGAGGTATTAATGGGTCGAAAGCGCGCGACCAGCTACTACCGAAAACTCTTTTGATTACCTGGTCCCGCCACTTGGTATTTTGGATGGCCAGATGGCTGCTTCCTTAACACAATAGCTATGTGCCCTATAAAGCCCTCCAGTCGCACAGTGTGACTAGGACTTTAAACCTTTCCCGTCCTTGCCTTGTCAAAGATAAAAGAGTATAGCTCCTGGCGCTTTCTCTCTCCCCTGTGTCCTGTGCCTAAATCCCCTGGTGACACTCGTCTGACGTCACTTCCTGTCTCTTTCAGTGAAGTACCTGCGCGAGGTGACGCCCTACTTCCGGAAGACGTCGGCGCTGGCGGAAGTGGGATGGGGCGGCACCGACACCATCCCGCGCGACATCGTCGGCGTCGGCGGCGTCGGCGTCGGCGGCGGGGGCGGCGGGAAGATCGGGTGGTCGGAGCGGAAGACGATCCCGCTCAAACTGTGCTTTCTGTGTCGGAACTTGTCGGTGCCGGACCCGCAAAGGAGGACGATAGAGCTGTACTCGCCGGACGGCAAACACTCGTGTGTGCTGCGCTGTCCGGACGAGCACATCGCCAACCAGTGGTTCTCGGCCGTGCACTCCAACATCCACATGTTGACACAGCAGGCCATCAGCGAGCTCATGTCCGTCTTCAGCAACGTGCCCAGTAACAGCACCGAGATCAAACAGATCGGCTGGTTGGCCGAGCAGGTGAGTCGGGCTGCGCGCACGCCGGGTACCGGAGAGCGCGGGGCGGGAAAATGTCGTCTGCTACCGCGTGACGTCAGCACCAGTGTCTTTTATGTAGATTAACAACACGGATATGTATATGTAAATATGTGTGTTGTCTTTTTGTTGTACATATATATGTGTATATATACATGTATATAAGTGTATATAGGTATGTATATATATATACATATATATATGTATATATATGTACATTTATATGTATGTATATATATGTATGTATATATATATGTACATATATATATATGTATGTATATATGTATGTATATAGGTATATATATATATGTGTGTGTGTGTGTATATATGTATAAATTCGAAGAACCAACAAAGAGGGAAGTTTGGCGGAACAAATATTCAAAAATATAAAAAAAGAAAAGATTTCCGATCCTGTGGTTGATTGGATTCGCAGTGACCGACGGTATATGTCTGCGGGGTGGTTTCTGGGAGATTTGCCGGGATAACATCCGGTTACCCGGCATTATTCTCCCGCCCATATGTATGTATGTATTACTCCTGGAACAGACTGATTCATTGAAGAGCCTTCAGCTGGTTCCAGAGTGGTTTCGAAAACTGTGCCAAAATCAGTGCCATCGTATTCATTAGATAAGGAAGAGAAATGCCAGTCTCTTCTTTATTCAAACAACTTCTATAACTTTTTCCATATGGTCACATTTTATATTACTCTAATAGAAATATCACAAATTGTCGAAAGACAAGCCTTTCTGAACGTTTTATTTTGACATCTTATTAAACCATACAAGGAAGATATCCAGACATTGCAATACCGCAGTTATAATCATTGGAGCAAATTCACACTTCCTCTTCTCCAAGAAGTTGTCTGAAGGGGGTGACTAACAAAAGAGGCAGACGACTGGTGGCCACCTGGTGGTGAACTGCAGATTTAGGGAAGCTTTGGAAGCAGGGAACGCTGCGTTCCGGGCGGATCGAACTCTTTGGTCTTAAAGAGATCGGACCTGACCAACCCTTAAGTCGAAGACAGAGGTGGTGGCCAATCTAACATCAGAGCTGACGTCAGTGTCCTCTGGTGGCCAGAGGGTTGTTTCTCAGTTGTAATTATCACACTTTTGGGGCTGAGAGCGAGAGATATCATTCAGAGATTAATTGTGTGTGTGGTGAGGAATGAGCTTTTGCGGGAATTGTTTTCTGTATATATATGTCTTATCTAAATCACGTAAATGTCTCATTACACTGTGAGTACTTATCCATGTACCTCTAACTATGTCTTTAGGTCTGTGTGCATGCATGTGTGTATATGCGGGTATACACACATGCATGTGTCTCTATATAGTCTTTATGTATAACACCTGACAGAGCATTATATATCGCGTGTCAACTCTCACCGTCATTGGTTGCTTATGTAAACTTACTAATCCTGCTTCCAGGCTGTTAAAGTGTCGCAGAGCCAGTTGTTGGGAGAGTTTTTAAATTGACTGAAAAAGCTATTTTCCAAATTAACATTTTTTTCTTTTTTACTTAAGAGGTGTTTTTGCCATGTCTCATTAATCTCTATTTTCCAAATTAAATCCCGGAAACTGGACTTTTTTGCAAGGGTTTTTCCTTGGATCATAATTGCTCTTAAATTCAGAGCTATGGCTCTCCCAGCATAACACCGGTTCAGATAGAAAATGGAAGCTTTCTTTGACTTGACTAATACCCGTGGAAATCTAAATATCTGCCGCAATGCTCAAATAAGAGAGTCCGAATAGTGTTTTGATCTTTGGAGCATGTATTCCTAGAGAGACAACTAAGAAAACTGATTAATTTGATGGTTAAATATATTAAGAAACATAAGGCAGAATTTTAGGTCCCACACATTGTTGTTTGATATTGTAGCTTCCTAGAGTAGCGCCACCACCAGGGTACTCATGGAACTAAAGATGTGCCAGATTGAAATATGCAAAAAAAAAATCTGAAAAGAAATCTGAAAAAGAAAAATCTGAATAAAATCTGAAAAATCCTGCTCCCTAGTTAAGAGCTAAGCCCAAGCCTGGTGAAGTCACATATCCCTGGTGGTGGTTGCCCTAGCTAGTTTTTAGTTTTTGTGTGGTACTTTAGCTGTGATTTGCATTTTCTTCCTACAGGATGAGAACGAACTCTACGAGGTAAGACGCTACGCCCGTTCTCAGGTGGCGGAGTAACATTATCTCTTCCCTTCGTTTTGAACGACTAGTTTTTTTATACTCCTTTCTGATAAGTCTTGAGACTCTAGCAGTTAGAGGTTTTTGGGTTGTGTCCTATACGTTCTGAATGCCTCGGTATACGGTGGACTATTAAACAGGTCACTAGAAACAGGCCACTACTAATTCTAGTGCACACTCGTAGGCACTCACTGACTTCTGTTCGCCTGGACAGGCTGCCACGAATCAAAGAAGAAACCAACAGGTTTAGGTCAAAGTCGTCGTTCTCCATGAGTTTGATGCGGCGCAATATGAACGAGGCAAAGCCGAGGGAATATCGCGTAGCATTAGAACGAGTTGGAGAACAGCGACTTTGACCAAAATGAGTTGCTTTCTGTATTTATCTCACCCCTGTAGACACTAAAAAAATGGATGACACACAGGATATATGACCATGGAGAACGGACTGTAATACTCATAGGGGCATGGAGAACGAGTTGCCAATATGAAGCCTATGGGACCAAAATACCGGGGGTGAGATAATACCCTACCCGCGTAGGAGTTACAAATCCTGTTAGGAACGTGCACTCTCCCCCGCCCCACAGTGGCGACCAAAGAGCCATCAGGTGTGATCGAGTTATTGGTCAACACGCCGGACACAATGTCACTCAAACACCTGCCACTAACAACGTTTGAACCGTCTAACCAGCATTAGTGAATTATTGGAGCTGAGTAGATTCTAAGTTTTAAGATGTCAATACCTCAGGTCAGTCCATATCCCTCTGATACGTTTTGAGTCTTATCTCACCCCAGTATTTTTCCCTATAGGCTTAATGTTAGGAATTCATACTCCACAGCCGTGAAAGTAGTGTGTCTAATACTCAATGGCTAATTGGGTGAGTTATTTTATTGATTAATAATGTTCCTGATCATGTATACGGGGTGAGATAAAATCAGAAACCCACTCAATTTAAATAACTTGGTCCGCACTCCACCTCATTTGACCGCAGAGTAATTCGCTTCGTGAATTACTTTGTGGTCAAACTTGGTGAAGTATGGACCAAGTTATTTTCATCGCGTGAGTTTCCTTCTAATTTTCACTCAATGAACCACAGGGCTTCAATTTCCTGCAGAAACAGAAATGCACCTGCCCTAAAACGTAATGATGGGAATTTATTCCCATAAAATATGTAATCAATATATCGCTAGCTTCATACATAAATCACAGTTGTCCTTTTCTTTTTAATCATTTCCCACAGCTACGGTAGTTTATGTTTTTATAGTTTCATTCTGCGTGCTTACTAAAACAACCAGGGGGTTGCTTGTTTTAACAGAAAATACGCACAACTGATTTATCGACTTTCTGTAGTGTTATCACCACTATGGCAAGTTGTTTTAAACACATTGATTTGTTTAAAAACTAACAAATTACAATCAAAAAGCTTTTATCGGGGTAGTCTTTTTTCGGAAATGAAACGCATTTTTATCAGCGAATGTAAGGGTTATTTTTGGGTTGTTTTTTTGCATCGCATCACTGAGGTTGAGAAAGAGTTCACCAAAACTGTTCCGTATAGTTAGATCCATATAACTGTGATGTCTCGCCATAGAATACTAATATAGAAAATAAGTGGCAAACTCTTTATTTTTTTGGCATTTTAGGAGACAGTATTTTCTCCTTAAGAAACTTGGCCTAGATTTTACGTGGCATGACTATATTACATGTAGGATAATTTCTAATTTGTATCAGATAATTAATTGTAACCTTTATGTATGACATGCACCGGGTCCTTATATTTTCTTGTGGTAGGCCTTAGCCTATAGTGATAGTACAGTGTTTTTTCTAGAGAGACATTTGACGCCGATTTCTCAGATTGGTCAGGGCAGAGGGTGACCCTCACGCATGCGCAAATGCTCTAAGTCTTGCCCTAAGACATTACAACATTAAGTCACTAGGCCACCTTCATGGAAGGCCTTGAAAGTCTTCAGACAAGTTTTATAAGTAAGAAGCGGTCTAACCTCAGCCTCGTGAAACGTAGCCAAGTCGTGGGACGTGGTGAAGATTAAGGAGTTAAGGAGACCTCGGGATGGAGGATTGTAGATCTGGACTGGTAATTAGGTCCGCTGTTGAAACCGCCTACAACTTGATTTTATGCCGTAACTAACGACTCACTTTCAAACAGGTCAGTCTTCGTCGAAAACATTCCTTTTACGACTGCCGCAAACCCTGGAGACTGATAATGCTAAGTTTACACTGAGCCATGGCGGCTACATTTTGGGGCACCGTGGTGCACCGTGGACGCAAACGTGAGGGACGTGACATGACGCAGGGGGACGGGATAGACAAACGTGACAGACCGTGATAAACCGTGGCCACTGGTGGCGAATTTTAAATTGTCAAAAATCAGTCACTGCGCCCACGGTCGGCCACAGACTTAATGACGATTATAGTGAGATGTGGCTAACGCCACACAACGTGACTGAACGTGTGGAAACGCAGGCAGTTTTACAGGGAACCGTGGACAAAATATGAGGGACGTGACTGACCGCAGCCGGCCGTACAGGGCACTGTGGACAAAACATGACCCTTAAAAATCCTGTGGCCGCCAGGATCATAATGTAAATGCAAATTCATGATTTCCGTGACCATCTGCAACGGTGCCCCACGTTTCGGCGAAACGTGGCCGCCGGGGTCGCCGTGGCTCAGTGTAAACATAGCATTACTATAGTGGCATTAGCTATTAAACTAGCCCCAGCATCATGTAACACGAGCAGGTAGAGAGTTGCTCAGTGAGCAATACGGTAGTGTGTGTAATATCCAGCTCTAACATTGTCATCGTGACAGACCATAGCTAAGGTACATCTCCAGTGTCGTAGTGTATCCGTTAGCAAACCCTGCAACCCTCCAAACTGGTGCCCTGGCTTGATGGACAACCAATCTAGGAGAGTGGACTGTGCCTTAGTCATATAACAGCGTCAGCATAGAGTGCTTCCCTACAGGCAACCCGGCAAAGTGTCGGTAGAGGGCACTGCTAGTGTATTCACCATCTTGATGCATGGAAGTCCCCCACAAACTCCCGCAGCGACAAAGTCTAGTCTATTTTACATGCCAACAATTTTGTTTTGCATATTACAGTGGTTATGTAAGGATGCGCTCTTCCATTGTTTTTTGCCTTTATCATAAGTCCGTTACTTGGAGTTGGAGGTATTTAGTTGCAAGGTCAAGCATGTGGAAGATCTACCTGAGATTAGGAAGTCTTTTACCAAACTATACTATTGTGAATCTAGACCTAGTTTATTGACAGTCAGGGTGTTTGTACATATATTTATAACCAGATACATCTTGTTATTTCCTTTTGATATTTCATATTCTTTCTTTGACTTGCACTTCATCTCTTTTGGTATGTAAGGTGAACCATCTAGATTGTATATCCATGGCCTTGCTGTGTCAGATTGTTTCATGTCTTTACCATAACTACGTCTGTAGTGTAACACAATGCTTAAACTTAGACCAAATGAATTTTGCAATAGGTTGACAAGAAATGTACTAATGCAATCAACCAGCCTAGCAGTTGCCTTTGAATCGTACTTTCCATAAGATGTATTTGACTTCACGACTTTTTTTCCCCTATTTCCTTTTGTTTTTCGTTTGTGGACTTTTCGATGCTTTGCGTTGATTGCTCAGTGCCTAGTGTACCTTACACTCCCGCCGCCGATTTGAGTCACGTTGTCGGTGCCTGGTTTTGCCTCCTTGTTTCTCGTTGCTCGTGTGGTCGGTGAGAGTTGCCCGTGCCCTTTCTTCACCTCGCTTTTCTAGTTACAGATGGAGCAGGGCAACGCGGGCGGCTGGCGCCCGACCTTCTGCGTGCTCACCGACCGGGAGCTGCTGCTGTACGAGACGGTGCCCATGACCAAGGAGGAGTGGACCATGCCGCTGACGAGCCACGCCATCCTCGCCACCAGGTCAGTGCGCCCCGCCCCACCATGCTAGGCCCCGCAACGCCCTGCCATGCCCCACCCTGTAACGCCCCGCCCCGCCCCACCATGCTAGGCCCCGCAACGCCCTGCCATGCCCCACCCTGCCACACCCCGCCCCGCCCCACCATGCTTGGCCCCGCAACGCCCTGCCATGCCCTGCCCTGTAACGCCCCACCCCGCCCTGCCAAGCCTACGCCCCGCCAAGCCATGCCACGCCCTGCCACGTCCCACCAAGCCCTGCCACGCCCCGCCATGCCCCGCCACGCCCCACCAAGCCATGCCACGCCAAGCCATGCCCCGCCCTGCCACGTCCCACCAAGCCATGCCCCGCCCTACCATGCCCCGCAAAGCCATGCCCCGCCCTGCCACGCCCCGCCAAGCCATACCCTGCCCTGCCACGGCCCGCCAAGCCATGCCACGCCCTGCCACGTCCCACCAAGCCCTGCCACGCCACGCCCCGGCATGCCCCGCCAAGCCATGCCACGCCCTGCCACGCCCTGCCACGTCCCACCAAGCCTTGCCACGCCCCGCCATGCCCCGCCACGCCCCACCAAGCCATGCCACGCCAAGCCATGCCCCGCCCTGCCACGTCCCACCAAGCCATGCCCCGCCCTACCATGCCACGCCATGCCCTGCCCCACCCTCCCATCCTTCCCCACCCAACACTCATTGTACTGGGCCATCCATAGAATATGTACGTGAAATTTCTGAAATTTTGGACCCCCCCTACCACCCTTCCAAAATTTCCAAAATTCTTGACCCCCTCCCCACAACCCTCCTCAGTGCATATGTACTTTATGGATTGCCCCTATAGGAGCCAAACTGAACCCGCTAACCGTTGATACCCGTGCTCAAAATATCATTTCCGGAGGCCAGTAAGAATGAGGCTTAGTGCTAAAGCTAAGGGAGTTTGAAGCTTGTTGGCTACTGGTCATTGAAGTGTGGTTTATAACTATCATCTCTGAATAAGTTTGTTTCAAAGCTACAATGACAGTTCTTAACTGTATCAAAAATATGCATTTAAAAGATGACACATTTAATCTTGAACCTATATAGTCAGCATATTTTGAGCACGGGTATCTGCGGTTTCAGCGGGGCCACTTTGGCTCCTATTAGCTCCTCCTGTCCCCTCTGGCCTACATTTTATTATCCGCCGAATACAAGAATAAAAAACGCATAGGGAGTGTGTATGGATATACCTGGTGCATACAGATATGTTGTATGCACCAGGGGGCGCATATGGAAAAATAGTGCGTACAGAAAAATAGTGCCTAGCTATAACGAACAAATATTGCATACCATCAGTCTGGAAAAGGTGGATGATAAATACAATATACACTGGTTCCAGATAAAATCGGTTGTATGCTCTTCAGAGTTGACTCTGCACAATATCCTTGCATGCGCTCGGATATTACTACGGGCATATCAACTCCTCGGATCATACCACCGCTCGTATCGGAAACCAGTCAATATTGTATATGTATGCACCCCTGTCTCCTCCGCCTTAATTTTCCTGTCCCCTTTAAATCTGCCAAACCATGAGGCCTTCTAGAATCAATCCCTCAGCTCAATTCCTCAAAAAATACCACACTATGCGGCTTTGTAACGAGTTATCTGACTAAAAGGAGGTTTGTATCCTTAATGTAAAAGAAGTATTGAGAAGACGTGGCAATAACACCTCCATGGCAAGCCGAAAAAAGCAAAAAAAATAAAGATGTCTTAAAGATGTAACTCTGAGGTCTTTTCCCAATTGATGCACCATATGAAGAAAGGCTCCCAAGTGTCCAACTCCGTGATCAGTCCTTCACAAAGTCAATCTTTGAAAATATAGAAGAAAAAAAAAAATAATGAAAAAAAATAATAATGAAAAAAATAAAAATGAATAGAATTCTTCCCATCGTTCATCCCACACATGATGCAGAACCCCTCCCGCCATCCTGGCTTCCTGCGTCCTCACTCCCCAGTCTGACGCAGTTTTCCTATTTTGAAGTTTTTCATATTGGTACAGCCTGAAAAGTGTGGCCTTGTACACTTTTCACTCATTTTGCCAGTTGCTTGCCATTTGGGCCAATGTTTCCATTTTGATCTTTAGAATTTATAGTCTGTTCCATTTATCTGTTGCATCCGTTTTGGTTTTAAGACCAATCAGACTAAATTCCACATACAGTTTAGTATGATTGCACTTTTACAACCATGTTGCTCACAGTATACAGACCTATACAGAGAACACTATTTGTGCACATTATCTATCACAGTAGCTGGTTTACATACACCTATCACAGTAAAAGCTCATACTTTGTATGTCTGAGATCTATACACATCGGCCCTTCCATGGTCTTTATCTCACCCCTGGTATTTTTGCCCCATAGGTTTAACATTGGGAACTCGTTCTTTATGACCCTACGAGTATTGCAGCCAGTTCTCCATATGTATCTTACATTCTGTTAGTGTGTACAGGGGTGAGATAAATACAGAAAGCAACTCATTTTGGTCAAAGAAGTCATTCTCCAACTCGTTTGAATGCTACGTGATATTCACTCGGCTATCTCCTCGTTCATATCACTCCGCATCAAACTCGTGGAGAATGATGACTTTGACCAAAACTTGTTGGTTTCTTCTTTGATATCCTATAAGGAGAGACAAGTTTTAGTTGACCGATCCCGTCTTTTCGCCTGAGAACCAAATGGATCATTTCAACTTAAAATTTCAGTTTAATAAAGAAGTATGAATTATGGTTTGTTTGGCTAAACAGAGAAAATGCTGCCGATTTTTTTTGCATCCCTTCCATTCTTACCTTCTGAAGTCATATTCTTAACCCAGATTGGTGAAGCAAGGGTTCATAGTAGTGAAAATCAAAATCAGCGAATAAGTGCCGAGTTGTATTGTTCTTCTGTGGGTAGGATAAGTGTGTACATGAGGACAATATGTTAGTACCCGTGGAGGTGTGCTTTATTCGGAAATGTCTTATAAAGCGATGAAAACTGATGTCTGAAATAAAGGTTAGCGTAAATGACGTTGAATCCCCAACAGTGATGCTGTAAAAAAGAATTGTGGAAAAAAAGGTTAAAACAAGGTATTAGGCGGAAAAGAAATGGAATACGTTACTTGAATGCAGGCGGCGACCTATTCGTTACATTGAGTGAGAGGGGATAGTGCAAGGTAAACCCATTGACTTGTTGCGCTCATGAATAGTCTGTATCTGATTGTGAATCATTGATTTAGAATTGAATCTGCCAACTATGTGGAGAGAGCTGGCATGGCTATAGGTGGCCTCCTCCATTAGGGCAGCGCAGTTTAAAAATCTTCTGTTTATCTTGTACCTATTGACTCTTTCCAGAATTACTTCCGCCACTAACAGTGACCTCTCTGGATCTATGATGTCAGACACCGACTTAAGGTTAACCGCTTTTTTTATTTGAGGAGACGAGATAAGAAACCCGAACTGAAAAATGATCAGAGGCAACGTCTCTGTTTAGCACGATAAAGGGGCTCTTCCACCAGCACACGAGATATTGCGAGATGTGTCATGATTTGGTTGAGTTGTTAAGCTTTGCTAGGTTTTGAGTAATCGCGTGCATTTTTGCCGCCAAGCATTGGTAAGATTAAGCACCTCCGCGAGCCTTATCGTGATAGATCAAGGTATGCCGCAGGATGTCGGGCAATAGATCGTGATGCATCGCGGTGGTGGAACACCAAAATTTACACACATTATCTTGAAAAAAATACACACATCATCGCATGCGACATATCGCGGCAAAGGAGGTAAGACATATAGCGATACTGTAAGATATAACAAGACATACCAAGATATAATACAGAAAATCCATTGTGCTGGTGGAAACAGCCCTTAAAGTGCCCAGAGGTTTCTTGAGGTTGGACGTTATTTCCTAGAGGCCAAGTTCAGGTGTCACGAAACAGGATCTCTGACTTGGATGGATATTGCCCTTTTTCGGGAGAATTTTGAAACTGAATTTGTAATCATAGAGTAGCATTGTATTATTTTTTTAATCGCTTCACTTCGGCTATATTATGTATAACTTATATATAGGCTTATATGTATGACTTATGTATGGACTTGTATGTAGGGCTGGTCCTATTCCCACCACACACCTCCGGGTCTCGGGCGTGAAGACGGGATTTAGCATCCAGAACCTCTTCAATACTCACTTTGTTTTCTTGTATCCACTTATTTCTAAAAAAAAATTTATTGTTTTTTGGTCATGTTCAAGGTAGCATAGGTTGAGATTAGAAGTATTTTTTGCCTCATCTTATAAATCCACTTTTTTTCTGTATATTGAGGCTCTATCATATCGTTCAACCTCCAGAAAAAACGAAACGTACTTGAGAGCGCCAACAGACCGTAGTTCTAACAAACATCTTCCTATTAGCCGTTATGTCTATACATATATGCATGGTACCTATAGGGAGCCAAAGTGAACCCGCTAAAACCGTAGATACCTATGCTCAAAACACCATTTCCGGAGGCCAGTAAGAACAAGGCTTAGTGCTAAAGCTATGGGAGTTTGAGGCTAGAAATTCATTTTTGGTCTTGTTTGCTACTATTGAAGTGTAGTTTGCTACCATCATCTCTGAATAAGTCTGTCTTGAAGCTACATTGACAGTTGTTAAGTGTATCAAAAATATGCATTCAAAAGTTGGAGAATGGCTCTTATCTTGCGCCTATATAGTCAAAGTACTGAGCGTCTATCTCCGGAAATGTTGTTTTGTGAACGAGTATCTGCGGTTTCAGCGGGTCCACTTTGGCTCGCTATATCCATAGGCATGCAGCCTGCATTCTGTTGTCTATGCCTGCTCGTTATACGTCTGTGATTGGTAACTTGTATGCGTTCTTGGACTGTGTTTTTGCTAATTGATAAACCTCCATACGTAGACCGGGCCTGGTAACCCTGACCACAGACACATGATGGAGGCGTCTAGGTCAGTGATATACGTGTCCGAGAAGGCCGCTAACCTATTGAATACAGACGCCATTATCGGCAAACGACTACAGCGCCGCTGAATGCCATACAAATCGTCAAGACTCCCCATTAACCCCTCCCGACATTTTCCCCTGACATTCGAGGCGAGGCCTGGGTTTAATGTACATCTGGTTCACTCTCCAAGCACGTCCTCACTGCTTATATGAAGGAACGACGACGACACGGTCTATGCTTGGAGAATTGGTATCCAGAGGCCGCTTCCGCCCTCGATGATAGACAAACGGCGCACGCCACTCTCCTAGCAGAGATTCTGCGCTCAACGCCGCGAAAGTTATGCTGGGAGAGTGTGCGCATGCGTGTGTGTAGAAATAATGATCAGTGTTTTTTGTGGCGCGGACAAAGTGGTGTTGTGCGTGGCGTGGATCCAGCGCGCACGTTTTTGGCGCCACCTGGTGTTAGTTGGTTATGCAGACGACATTTGGACGCGTCTGTTGTCATGATGTTGTCATGGCGACGGGGACGCCGACTCTGGCCTCACTGCCGTGACGGATTTACAACACGTCCCTTAAGCCGGACGGCCATTAGACGGGCCCAGGAAGCCATCGCAAATATTAAAAAACAGAGATTTATTTAGATGATGTTCATTCGGTCCTAAAGCCGCCTGATTGCAGCTAACGTTTCTCAGGAGAATAAAAACCAACAGACTATTTTTATCCCCCCTTTACTATCTCGTTTCACCATTTAGCAGACCGAGGGCATAGTGCAGATAATGGGTTTCAGCACGAATTTGGCTAATGAGAATGTATTATGTGTGTATCGTTTCAGACAAATATAGGATTACGAGCTTAATGATTATTATAAGAATTCGATGCCAAAAACATTTGTTACCTGGAAAAGGATGGTACCCTCGGTTGGTCATTTAAATAAATGATCAAAAATAAGGAAACTGTTTAATAATAGATTCAATCTGAAGTCTGCAGTCAATGTGGTCGGACAAAACGTGATTAGAAAACCTTAGACAAAAAAAACGTGATTAGAAAGCCTGATGTTGTTTTTCAGTCGCTCCTGAGCGAGGATAAAATACGCCTCTAAGAATCTACAGTTAGCTTAACTTTATGAGATGTTGGCGTCTTCCAAATGAACCATTCTGTCGAGCTAATTATTTCCTCCGTGATTGCTACGAATTATTTCCATATCAATCACCCCACCTTGCTTAATTGAAAATTGATGACGTTCTCTTAGTTTTTCCCCCGCATGGGGAGACTATCCTTCCTCGTGCTTCCCCGTATACTTCCCAGTAGTCAATGAAGGTCCTCGTAGGTCAGTCTATGATTGTTCATTAAGGGAGTTTTATTATCTCTCCGTTATGCTTATTGTGCGGCATGAATTAATCAAGGAGACGGACAATTGGCCATATAACAGCGGACGGATGTGACCCTTTGGGAAGAAACTCCCGGCGATTGCCATTCGCCCAGGATTGATTCCTGGGCGGAACCATTCATCATCTTAAAGAAAATCTATGACGTCATTAGCATTCTTCTCGGCCTCGTTTTGGCACCGCCGGAAGTGGCTGCCAGGGCCCCCTGGCGGGACGCTGGCGAACCGTGTCCCGCGACTTCCGGCGGAGTTGAGACCAATCGCTGTCGTCTGCTCGCGGCTGGCGCTACCCTGATCCTATCACCATCTATTTCCTGTGGCGGGAAAACTGCAGTTGGAGTAGTTGGGTTGTTGTTTATGTGTTTTTATTTTGTCGCCGGCTGGTAAGTGAATGGGTGGGCAGACAGAGACAGATACGAGGCGAGTTTAAAGTTGGTATTAACTGTGACACGCGTCGTTACCGCCGGCTGATGGATGAGGTTATTAAGGTCCGCGGATCGTCCCCGCCCATGGCTTATCCTTCTGATGCTTTATAACCACCATATTGTCAACATATGTTCTCAAGTAATCATATAAAACTGCATCAAGAATCGTATAGATACACAATACTCCACGGGTTATCAAAGGCTGATCCTTCTCATACCATGCCTATGTGGTGTGGGAAGTAAAAGAACACTCACCTCGGTAAATGTGTAGGGGTGAGATTTCTACCTGAATTCATCACATAGATTTGATCACCACCCTCGTGGTGTACAAGAACCTTGAGAAAGTCTGGTATAATGGTTGACTTGACTGGACGTTAAATCAAACCAAACAAACAAACAACTCCACGAGTCCACGCAATTGTTATCGAGACGAAGCCGATGATTACTGCCCATCCAAAGTGGAGTATTGTGTATTTTACAATTGGAGTGGGGTTCTGGATTTATCTCACCCCTTTCACTGACATAGGGGTGAGATAAAAAGTTTGTTTGAATGTAGCATTAGAAAAAAACCATTAGCATCTGTGTTCAGACATGGACATACATGTACCTGGATCCGAATTCAGCTAATTCCTCCAACGACTTTTTAAGATGGTTGAAAGTTTATTAATTTCTCATCTCCCAAGTCTTTATAGACGCCACAAATACACACCAAGGGAAAAAATGTAGGGTGCAAGAAATATATTGAGATTGCCGCATCTCAGCCTTAGCCTTTATATATGGATATACTTTGAGCTATCTTCTATGAAGGCCCAATTCCTGCAGGCTGGACTTCTCCTGTTAATATCCGTAGTCCATATATAGATTATCTCTACATCAATAATCCGTTTTATCTCACCCCTGGTATTTTTCCCCATAGAATTAACATTGGGAACTCGTACTCAACGCCCATGGAGTATTGTAGAAAAATACTCAATGGGGGAACATGTCACAGATTTTAGACAATTAGTCTGTGATAGGGGTGAGATAAAATCTGAACCGCAGTCTATCCATAGTCACTGATGATATGCCATTCATTTCGTTTGCTACGTAATCTCACCGGGCTTTGCCTCGTGACATTACTCCGCAACCAAAACTCATGGCATATTATCAGTGGCTATGGATCTCGCTGCAGTTCCCTATTACAAAAAGAACAAGCCGCGCATAACACATTGAACCCAAAGAGTATCAATAAATATTTTTCTCTTCTCACCGAACTGTAGTCACTAGTTCATCAATATCTGTTCCTAAATATAGTGGACTTTATTTTCAATGGCGTTTACTTCTGTTGTCTGTTTTGCACAGAGTATCCATAGTTCTGTCCGATCTAGAAGTCCTGCCACGTTATTCTTCCTCCCTCTGCAAGCTGGACACGTTTTTCTCTCTCCCAGTTCTTATTAACACCCTTTCATCATAACCCTTCAGTACCTCCCGACGTCTCTCAAATGTTCCCTTTTTCTGTAAGCATCTGATAGTAGATTAGGCTGAAATTTATATATAAAGAATGTAGGCGACATCATTTCGATATAAAAAAATTGTTAATGTATAGTAAATAGCTTTTTTTGAGAGAGAAAAACCTTTACTTTTTATTATAAAAACTGGATGACAGTGCAAACTGTAGGCTGAATAAAGTCACCTTGTACGAGGCGACAAAAGACGGTGTTCCGATAGAGATGACGTGGCTTTCAGTTTTGACTTTTTGAAAAATTCGATTTAAAAAAAAAGTTATTCCATCAATTCATTATGTGGTACTCCTGTGGTAATAATAGTGCAGTGAAGTAATGTTTTCTATACGCTCTAATGGTTTATCTTAGCCTAGTATAAACGTCCATAGGCTTAACATTAGGAACTCGTTCTCAACAGGCTTGTGAGTATGGTAACTCATACTCAATGGGCGATAAACAGATAAATATTTCCAGGCTAAGATAAAATCAGAAACATATTTGTGTTTGGTCTGAGTCCCTGTTCACCATCTCATTTGGAGCCCTTCAGAATATTCACTCAGCTATCGCCTTATTCATATAACTGCATGCTCCGAACTCATGGTGAATGGAGACACAGACCAAAGGCTCATCAATATCTTTCTTGATATAACGGTGTGTTGTCTCGCTCCACAGATTGGTACACTCGGGTAAACAGGTGTGCGCGCTGGGAGGGACGGACGTGCTCACGTTCGGCACGCGCTCCGGCACGCGGCAGGGTGTTGAGGCGCACACCTTCCGCGTGGAGACGCAGCGTGACCTCTCCTCGTGGTCACGTGTTCTTGTGCAGGCTGCACACACAGCAGCGGTGCTCGTCAAGGAAGTCTCCTGTGGTGAGTAGTTCATACCGTCACTTCAGTTGTTACTTTCTGGTCTCTATGGTAACTTACTCTCACTTCAGTTGCAACTTGCTGGTTTCTATGGTAACTTACCATCAGTTCAGTTGTAACTTGCTGGTCTCTATGGTAACTTACCGTCAGTTCAGTTGTAACTTTCTGGTCTCTATGGTAACTTACCGTCAGTTCAGTTGTAACTTACTGGTCTCTATGGTAACTCTTACCATCAGTTCAGTTGTAACTTGCTGGTCTCTATGGTAACTTACCCTCACTTCAGTTGCAACTTGCTGGTCTCTATGGTAACTTATTGTCAGTTCAGTTATTACTTAGTGGTCTCTATGGTAACTTACCCTCACTTCAGTTGCAACTTGCTGGTCTCTATGGTAACTTACCGTCAGTTCAGTTGTAACTTACTTGTTTCTATGGTGAAGAGTTACCACAGGGTTCGTACAGAGCCTGGAAAACCTGGAAAAGCCTGGAATTATGCTTTTAGGTTTTCCAGGCCTGGAAAAGCCTGGAATTCTCACAGAGAGCCTGGAAAAACCTGGAAGAGCCTGCATAAAAACAATTTTGTATAGTCTGTGAAATTCTGGTTATTATTAGCTTTCCTTAACTATGGTACCTAACTGCCTATGGAATCTCAGTGACTTAGATTAGATAGTTCCAAAAATCCATTATTTGACCATGTATAGCAAATTGCTAATAATATATCATGGATTTGATTATTCGTCTTCATTTTAAAGTAGCAAAAGCAAAAGGAATTTTGAAGATATCGATCCCAGACCACTGAAATTCCACAGGTGGTAAGGAAGATAAAGAAAATTTCAACTAAATTTGGTGATGAATCAGACATGGTTTTGAAAACAGTAACCAGATATGCCTGGAAAAAAGAATACTAGGGCCTGGAAAAGCCTGGAAAAAGACTGGAATTTTATTGGTCTGTCTATGTACGAACCCTGTTACCATCAGTTCAGTTATAACTTAATGGTCTTACCGTGAGTTCAGTTGTAACTTATGGGTCTCTATGGTAACGCTTACTGTTAGTACAATTATAACTTACTAGTCTCTATGGTAACTTACCGTCAGTTCAGTTGTAACTTACTGGTCTCTATGGTAACTCATTGTCAATTCAAATATAACTTACCGATCTCTGCAGTGAGGAACTCATAACCTCAATGGGGACTTTTTTTGTTGTTGAAACTTTTATCTCATTCTGTTAAAACAGACCTTCTATGAAATTCGTATTTTTTCTATATGATGGATAATAATGGACATTGAATCAAACCACAAACAAACGTACAAACCTGGGGCCTGTTTGATAATATAGGATCGTACATGAAGACCCTTTTTCTCTGTATCTTGTATAAGGGTTATAATAATATTCGAGTTTGTTTGCTAAGACAATATTAGCCGTCCATAAGGTCGTCCATAAGAGTTGAATAAAGTTGACCCATATTGTCCCTTGGTCTCGATGACATACAGAAAAGGGCCTAAATGTACGATCCTAGATTATTCAATGGGCCCCTGACTAGATATAGTAACCTTTATTACCCACCTGATACGGAGTCTCCATACTAGGCCTATGGAGATTACAGATCGCTACTGAGGAGGATACGGAGCTCCGTACCCTCCTAGGAGGATACGGATTTTTGAGATGAAAGTAGTCCCATTGAGATGAAAATAGTCCCAAACATAACTTCTTAACTATGTTGAAAAGTTTTCTAACGATCATATTTATTGCTTAAATCTAAAAATAAGTGAGTAATAAATACAACATTACCATGATTTCGATCTCTGTGGCCGTATTCTCCTTGTAGTTGACGCTACGCAATACGCGTCAACTACGCGGAGAATACGGCCACTCAGATCGAAATCATGGTAATGTTGTGAATGTATGCTGAGCGCTTCGTGGTGGTTGTTTCAGCGACCACGTGGCAGGGCCAGGAAGCCCGGCTCACGCTGCACTACGACAACGGCTTCACGCTGACGGACATGCGCGGCACGCAGGACGGACGCCGCAACCACATCTTCTGGCACTACCCGTATGAGAAACTGCGCATGTCCGCCGACGATGGCATCCGCCTGCTGTGGCTCGACTTCGGCGAGGAGGGAGAGCAGGTGAGTGGAGCCGCTGTACCAACTCGCACACATTAGGGCCAAATGGTGTGTTCACCAGTGATGAATGAGCGCGGTATTATAAACTGGGAGCAAATTGTATGTTCATCATTGATGAATGAGCCTGGAATTTTAGATAAATAACTGTTAAAAGGTTTTGGATATATTCAGTCTATGGATCGTTTTCTGTAACCCACTTGCACCCAGTCAACTTGCCCTTTATGCAACTACCTGAGTCTAGGAACCAAACATATCAAGCACCAGTGGGTCTTCCAGTCTCTAGTAATTGGTCATGGTCAGTTGGGCACACCTCTAAAACCCTGAGACACTGACACCCTGCTCCTATCACAATATCACAGTGAATAGCACACAATTAGTGAAAGGGTAGTTTTTTTTGCAGCAAGCTGGAAGTCTATATGACCACTCTAACCGGACCTCTTACATCAAAGACCGATGATGTCATGTGACGTCACGTGTTCTGTTACAGTAAATACACAAAATATAGCATAATATCAAGTAATTGCTTAATAACTGTTCATATAGTTTAATGTCAAGTGACATTCCTTAACCCTTTAAGGACATATGATGCCTGGAGGCATCACCATGCTATTGACGCATGATGCCTCCAAGCATCACCGCACTAAAGATGAATGATGCCTTGAGTCTTACTGATGTAGGCATGCAGTAATAAGTGTTACTATTGTGTGTACAGAAATGAGAGGTGTTTTCAGTGGTGTTTTTCTCTAACATACTTGTGGGAGATCGCACCGAGTGTTCGGTACAGAGGTCTCCACCAGTGTTACTATTGTGTGAGCGGATAATAATCTAAATGAGTAATTCCAAGACTTTGTCCCGTTACAAGCTTTAGTGCTGGTGTTAATGCTATGACCGCTAGCTACAGACTGACTGGCGATATATCTAGATGCTGCCTATGGCCTAGCTATATGTTTACTGTGTGGGGCTGACCGTGTTGATCGTAACTAAGGAATGTCCCTCCCGGAGTGTTACATGGAGCCAGCATGATTAGTTAGGCCAAGGGAAAGCGCAGACATAAAGGAATTAGTACATAACATAAGCACATATCCATATCAAGCGTATCGGACATATTGGCTCCTCCTTATGACCAGGTAGAAGTGGCTTATCATTATTTAGAATTATGGCAGATTGTGATACAATTTATAACATTTTACAATAGATTTTTGAGTCTATATCTGGTATGTTAATCATATTCTACACGAATAAAAAGTCAATACTGTAAGTTTGATCCAATTAAATTGTTAGATAATGTCCAAATCATTGCTGAATTCATTTAGCCATTTAACATGAAAGTAATGCCATCTACATCTTAACATATTGCCAAAAAGTCCTTACCAAAATATCCAGTGTATTGGGGAACCTCAGGAGACTCATAATATCAACAACAAAAACATCACAAAATTTTATATGATTGTTTATATGGCGTGAGTTGTCTTCGTAGAATGATTTCATGAAGTGGAGCTGAGTGATATCTGTAGCGGAAGACAATGAAGGTCATGTAAACAATTATATGAAATCCAGTGATGTTCAGATTTTATCCTATCCTGTCATGTGTTTTAACTCCACATGACCCCCGTGGCATATATGTGTAAATATTTTATGGTATAACCGTGGCATACAGTCACACTATGTTGTGTCTATGGAGATTTATATGAGGGGCAGGATAAATGAAAAGATTGAACAACAACGATTGGCGCAGCCTGCGACTGAGTGTGGGAAACTTGTGTTTTCTGATATTTGACCAGGAACTTGAGGTTCAGCACAAATGTGGGCTTCCGCCCAGTCCTGAACATTTATACCGGGGCCGAAAGAGAAGGTGCATGCAGGCGGGCGAGGTCAGTGTGCAGCCTTCTGATTTACTCTGCACGCTCCTCTCACTGTGGTGACTTCTTCACTTACTTACAAAGTGCTTCTCTGTCATTCTCCTCGTGTATTCAGTCTCTCATCTGCGCTTTTAAATCCCTGAGACAGTTTAAATGACGGTAATGTGGATTTGGACCCAAACTGCGCCGTAGAGTGGTGGAGAAGGGAGTTAAATGTGGCATGCAGAGTCTGGGTTGAATGGAGGCCTTACTTAAAGGCATATCCTACAAGACACAGTGGCGCCACCTGCTGATTTTCAAATACTGGCAATTATCAATTCAAACTGGTTCCTTTAACTTATCTTAATACCAAATGAGAGAAATATGAAATATTATCAAATTTGATAAACTCTTATATATGAATCTTATAATATTTATAAAAGCTGGGTGTAGAATATAAGTCGTACTTCTAGGTTCATTTGCTTGTAAAGTACACATTATGAATAAACTAGGATGACAGAAAACTTAAATAGAATACGTTCACATGTATATCTATTTACATGGCAGACGTTAAACCCACACAAAGTTAGACACATAGGGTGTATACATGATATCTAAGATAATAAAATCAGTGTTGATATCAGAGGGTGTATGAAGTCATTATGAATGTTAAAGGGTATGTATATAAACCTGTTAGGTACAGATTCCCCATTGGTATTAGAGGGTGTGATATATGAACATATAAATAGAAGGAAACTCATGAGAAGAAAAAAACTTGGGCCGTACTCCACCGAGTTTGACCGCAGAGTGATTCATGAAATGAAGCTAAGCGAATTGCGTAGCGGTCAAACAAGGTGTAGTGGGGACCAGGATATTTTCATCGAGGGGGTTTCTAATTATATCTCACCCCGTATACATGATTAGAGACATTATGAATCAATGAAAAACTCACACAGTTATCCATTGAGTATTGGATACAATACCTTCAACTTGATAATATTTTACATTTCAAAGGAACTAGTTTGAAGGAGAATAATACTGGGGTGAGATAAGAGTATAAAATGAGCATTAATCTTTCAGGAGATGGTTCTCCATGAGAACCCGAAACCATTCGTCTTTACCATGCAGAATGTCCTCTCAGCTCGAGTCTACAACGAGGCCATCCTGGCATGAACGCGTCTTGTCCGGGAACATTAAGTGAGGAGAAAGTGTGGCGCTCAGAATGTTGAACCAACTTCTTCCCCAACACACGAGACATGGCCTCAGCTTATGCTACGTTTACACTATGTTTTCGGCGGTCCCAGCAGCCCCGTTCCTGAGCAGAATGTAGCACCGTGGACGAAACGGGATGGACGTAGGACAACGCCGGGAGACGGGATAGGGAAACGTGAAAGACCGTAGCACACCCTGGGTGCCAGAAATCTCTGGGACAGTGCAAAGATTTTATCCCGGCAGCCACGGTGCTTCACGGTGTTGATGAGAATCGTACCAGGACGTGAAGAACGCCACATAACGTGACTGAACGTAGGCGGCCGTGCAGCGAACCGTGGACAGAACATGAGGAAGGTCACAGAACGTAGGCAGCTGTACCTGGCACCATTGACAGAATATGAGCCTAGAACGTCCTCAAATCATGGGCGCCGGATCCTAAACAACTTCTGTGCCGTCTGCAACAGTGCCCTACGTTTTAGTGAAATGGCGCTACTGGTGTCTCCCGGAACATAGTGTAAAGCTAGCATTAGGACCATGCATGAAGACAGAGTGTGCTTTATAGCTGAGATCTCTGGAAACTCTCGGTTTTGTTCTTGAGGCTTGGGTCTGATTGGCATTTGCATTTCGTGGAAGATACCAGCCGTCTGTGGTATCTCTGCGATGCTTCACATACCTCTCCACGCAGGCAGAAATGGCCCTGGTGGCCAGTGTAGCATAATGTATGAAAACACCATCATTTCATCGCTGACTGAAGTCAGGGAGACTCCTCGCCTTGTTCTCATTTCTGCTGCATTTTTCGTGTTTCTCTCATGAATCAGAATCGCAGATTTTCAGCCGCATTTCTCAATTCATCTCATGATTGAAGTCCCAACCAAATCTTCCTATCTTGCACATTTTTAAAACCTAGTTCGGTTTGAAAGTGTTTTATGTTAGATGGTCAGGAATCTCAGCTTCTGCTGCCCTCAACATTCCTCCATAGCTCAAGGTTTGGTGTTGATGTTCTTTCCATGTTTGCTTCCTTCCTGGGTTTATTTCCATACAGGCAAACGTGTTAGATCTGTTATGGAAAGGACCACCTCCCCGCGGTTAATGGCCCTTGCTCAGAGCAAGAATCATTCATTTTTTTGTGGGGAGTTTTTATTATTCCACACAGATATGATATCAAGAAACGTCATGAAATTTCATGTGATTGTTTATATGGTGTGAGTTGTCTTCACATAGTGATTTCACGAAGCGGAGCTGAGTGATATCTGTAGCAGAAGACAACGAATGCCATGTAAACAATTATACGAAATTGAGTGACATTTAGATTTTATCCTACCCTGTCGCGTGTGTTTAACTTTATATATCACCCGTGGCATATAAATATTTTTTGTCATAACCGTGGCATACAGTCACACCATGTTAAGTCTATGGAGATTTATATGAGCGGTAGGATAAATACATGTTTGCTTGTTAAAAGAAAATTTCATTAAAATAAAGTACCTATAACTTGTGAATGTAGGCTAAACAAACTCATATCTACCTTCAAAACGATACAAAATCTCTGTAACCTGCATTTAACTAGCACAATAATTCTTTTAATCGCAGGATGGAGTAGCTGTCAGGAGAACTAGCTACAACCGTGTCAGATATTGAAATACAAAAAAAAAAAAAAAAAAAAAAATACAATCTTGTGTTTCCTCTTCTTTCAGGAACTGGATCTACATTCGAGTCCGAAGCCGATTGTCTTCATTCTTCACACGTTTCTCTCAGGCAAAGTGAACCGACTCGGATTATTAGCGTGAGTGTCTGGCGCAGTGATTGACATCTTCCCGAGAAGTGGCCCGCGCTCCTCCCCCGACACGCCACCTGGCGCCGCGCGTCGGAACTCCTAGCGTCTCGCCGGCGTCCCGACGCTCGGCGTTCCTGCGACCTGGATTTTCCGTTGTTGTGACGTCACGAGGAAGACACGGTTTCGTTTGCTCAGTGTTGCGCACGCACATTCCTGTCATGTCCGGTCGGAAAATGGCGCCCGGCTGCTGGTAAGGGACGCCGCCGATGGGGGGGGCGCCACCGTATTGACCTGCTGGATGGTGTGTACGCTGGTGCCCCGGGTATCCGCTAGGAGGCACGGCGGAATATTATCACGACATGGGGAACCAGCAAAGATGGTGTGGAGGCATATATCCTGATGCGTTTGCTGCTATTCTCATTAAAGGTCATGTGTGTACATTATTATGTAGCCTTCATCCAAACTAGGTCTGCATCCAAGGAGAACGTGTTACCTCACCACCAGGAGCGCTCACTCACGCTACAACAGGGGAAGTGTTGCCAGGTCTCGCACACGCCAAGTATTACCACGGGTACACGTCACTATCACCGCCCCACAATCACTCGGTCATGTTCTCCCCCGTCGACGCTTGAGCACCTACACTCACCTACGGGCGACAGGCGAGAAGTGTGAATGCCCTGTGTGAAAGTCTGGCAGCGAGTCGGAAGCCGTCCGGCCAAACTCGGCCTCACTGGGTGTGGCCGGGTTTGGCCGATTGTATGAATGCTTAGCTGTATCTTAGTAGTTGTAACTGTAACTGAAGGCCCAGTTGAGTGTTACTTTAATAGTTTTCACAGATTGTCACATAGTTGAGTGATGGCCTCCTTTATAAGGAGGGCCTGCAAAGGGCATAGTCACAGTCATCTATGACTACCCAAGATGTTCAAGTGTTCCTACTGCCAAGAAGTCTGAGATGATGAACGGTCTATGCGGCCGCGACCACGTCTCTGTGGGTACAAGCGGGCAAAAAAAAGATACCTGGGGCCCGTTTAATAATCTAGGATCGTATCTTCTAGGCTTTTTCTGTACGCCATAGAGACCCAGGGACGACTTTGATCAACACTTATGGACGTCCTAATGGACGGCTAATACTGTCTTAGCGAACAGACTTGAATATTATTATACGATAGCCCTTGTACGAGGTATAGAAAAGGGCCTTCATTTACGATCCTAGTTTATTAAACGGGCCTCTGAGTCGGTGTCGCGCCGACGGGAGATTGTGACGGGGTGATTGTGGCGCGGGCGGTGGTGACCTGTATTCATTACCACCACCACGTAGTGCATGAAAGGCCACTTTCCGAGTCGACCCACGAGCAAATAATCAAGAATATACGTTTTTTTATCAAACATGTATGGTTATTGTACAAACGTAGAGATTTTATACGAATCATAGCAGATTATGATAATTATAATATAATTATCAAATTATTTTGTAAGTTGATGCCAAGGGAATGGCTTTATTCCAAGTATGTACATGTACATGTATGTAGCTCTGTTAATACTGTTAAGTAGCTCTAAAACCTAGTACGCATAGCCGTTAGGAGGACGCAGAAAATACGAGAGCCAAGTCTTAAAGGAAGTGTATTTGCTTGGGACTGCAAATACAGATAAAGCCCAATAGTGTCTCAGTGGAGAGCGTGTGATTGTATTGTATATACACACAGACATATGTAATAACGTCGACTTGAACCAGGAGGATTATTTAGTCATATCATCGCATCATCGTCACTCTCATGTTCTGTTGGGACATTTCATTATACACCGTATGTACGATACATATAGAAAAAATAACCAGTTTTAACTTACATACCGCGTTGGTGAACCCAAGGTGACATTATTATTATCTGTGTTGACTCGTGTATGGTCTATCCTGCTATTTCAGTTTCCCTTTCGACTAAAAAATATATATATATCATGTTTCTCTTATAAAATATGTAGAGAAAATACATTGGTGCTACTTCATAGTTAACAAGAGCAAAATAATCAGTTAACTACCCTTAAACGTACCAAGAAGAATTAAACTGCTTTTAATCGTGATTAATAAATTTGTTGAGGTAATGAGAAAATGAAAGTTGAAATATGCATATTCATAGCAGTATGTTGGTTATTAGAAGCATGGAGAAAAAAAACCTTGAAAGCGCCCTCATTCAACAGTTTCTGAAAATTAAACTTGGTTTGAAAAGGACATGTATATCAGTAAATGTACCATCATCAGGATCATCTCACTATGGTAAATACGTCATTTTATTCCTACATCAGTGAAATGAGTGTGTCACTTACATATATACTAAAAAATTGCAAGAGTGAGTGAGTGATTTGAGTGTTATTCAGGAGTGTATTATAACCATATGGAGAGTGTGACTGGCGAGTGTGTGTGTAGATGGTATGATGGACAGGTTGAGGCTGTGTATTGTGCGACGCATATAGTCTGTATAGGGAGCCAAAGTAAACCCGCTAAAACCGTAGATACCCGTGCTCAAAACAGCATTTCCGGAGGCCAGTGAAAACGAGGCTTAGTGCTAAAGCTATGGGAGTTTGGGGCATTCATTTTTGGTCTCGTTTGCTACTATTGAAGTGTACTTTCCTATTATCGTCTCTGAATAATTCTGTCTTGAAGCTATCATGACAGTTGTTAACGGTATCAAAAATATGCATCAAAAAGATTGGAGAATGACGCATATAATCTTAAACCTATATAGTCAAAGTACTATCTCCAGAAATGTTGTTTTGTGAACGGGTATCTGTGGTTTCAGCGGGTCCACTTTGGCTCCGTATGTCCATGTATGCAGTCTGGGTACGTCTGCCTTGACGCCTGAAAAACCTAGCCATGCGTGGTAAGGTATAACGTCGTTATCAATTGTTAAATATAGGCTCTGTCATATGCAAGCACTCTCCATGGCTGTAGCAAAAGCAATTTGCAGCTTTCCTTGTTGTTCTGCACGGTGTGTGGCCGCCGGTCTCTGTTGTCACCGCACATACACCAGTTGGATGTTACACAGGCCCAGTTAATGCACTGTTGTGCTTGTGAGGGATTTACGTTTTTAGTTATATACACATACATATATATATTTAAACTGTCATGGCAGATGTGACGTACCTCTTGGTTATAAACTGCAGGTGACTGATTTCCTTTAAGAAAATTGTACATGCCAATCTATAGGCTTCAAAACCATGATGTTCATCAATATATAGTTGTATATTCCCACTGAAGTTGGTTCAGATAACTGAGATATTCGACTGGTAAAAATGTCGTCTGATTGTACACAATGCACTTCTTGTAAGGTTCAAAGTTAGTCCTCTTCATGCCTACACTATTTAGGTAATTCAGATTTCATAGATTATATAACGAACATATAAGTACCACCGTCACCATATACACTAACCAGACGAAATCTGCATAATATTGTCCATAATCCAATATAGATTACAAAAAAACCACTAGTAATTATCAACAGACTAAGAGATGAGAAGGACAGTTGGTGATGGCTGACTTTGAGCAGACGATATCTGTACTTCTCGAGGTGCCGAGATCTCGTCAACACGAGATTTTGCTAACTGGGTCCGCACATGCGTACTGATGTTAGACTGGTTCCCTGCCCAAATGAATAATGGGACAGGTAACGCCCAGCTAGAGCAACGAGTGAGCGACCTTGAACTTTTGCTGGTTTCCCGCTGATTTGCAGTGGCAAGTAAAACCAGCACAACCTTTCTCCCTCACGAGGTTCCCCAAATAACTTTCAAAAGATAAAATTATTAGAATGTTTCTTTAAAATATAACAGGTTTCGCCACACCCTCTAGCGGGGAACCAGCGTAAGATCTAACAAGTATCAGTCAGGTACCAGCTGAATGTAATCCCGCAATGCACCAGAAAAAAAGTGGTAGTTACCTGGCCTAATATGTGAGGAGGACATAGGCCAGGCTTCCAGACTGGTGCATTTAGCAGCTGACCAAGAAGGTTTATGCATGGGAACTTTTCTGTCTTACATGATATAAGCCGACCTAGATGGCAACTAACCACTTGGAGTCAGTTCATATATAAATCTCTGATATGCTTCCATTTCTTTCTGGCAGAACGCTAAATCACCATAAATCTAAAAGAATTATTGAAAAATGCCTTCTTAAGTAGTGGTTAGATAATTTCACTTGTGTTGATACCAAAAGGGTATTTTGTCTTTAGATTAAGGTATAAATAAGAGAAGTTGAGTGTAACTGGAAAGCAATGTGAACACTATACTGTATGCTACGGGGACCTCTCCATCACAAGGCTAATAGCTCACCGCTACACGAATGCTCAAGCACTGTTTAGCAACATGAAACTGTATGTGTAAGAAAACTATTGTATTTAAAGGGTGTATTCAACCAGACAGGCCAGATTTCAACTTCACCAGGCGTAAATCAAACATGCTGATAGAGGGGCCCATCCGCCACCGGAACCTGTACAGCGGATGTATGGTCGCCACTGGTGGGTACCAGGCGAAAGCTATTTTATCAGCTTTTAGCAGGTTGCGGCTGCACAGTGACCGGCAGTGAGCAAATAAACTGTTGCACAAAACAGATTCTGTATCCGCCTGGCAGGCGTTAACAGTACCTGTGTGGCACCTGTGCGATGCGACTCAGCCTGGCTGGTGGAATACGCCCTTAAGCCAAATGTCAATCATCAGTGATAAAAAAGAATCTAGATATACATCCACATGAGCAAACCATGTATGGTTATGTTAGTGTGAGTAACAAGAGTGTATACATGTCAAAAATCTAGGACAATCCTGGTATATTTCTGTCACCTCTGATTAATGTTAGATTTTAAAGTTATAGGGAGCCAAAGTGGCCCTACAAAAACCGCAGATACCCATGCTCAAAACAGTATTTCCGGAGTCTTAGCTTAGTGCTAAAGCTATGGAGGTTCGAGGCTACAATTTCGTTTTTGGTCGCATTTGCTAATATTGAAGTGTAGTTTACTGCAATCATCTCTGAATAAGTATCTAAAAAATATGCATCTAAGAGATTGGAGAATGGCACATATAATCTCAAACCTATATAGTCAAAGTACTGAACGTCTATATCTGGAAATGGTGTTTTGTGAACGAGTATCTGCGATTTCAACGGGTCCACTTTGGCTACTTATAGACACAAAGGGAGCGGTGTTTTGACACAGAATTTTTCCCCTTAACAGACTTCCATTCTGAGACAGAAGGAGTGTCAACGTCAGTGTGCCACCTCACCCCGACTCCTCCATTTCTCATCGGACATCCCACAATCTCACGTGGTCCCTTCTCGTCTTGAACTGTGGAAAAATGTCATTTTATTGAAAATATGTCTGAGTGGTTCGCACTCGTATAATCTCCCAATACCGGCAGATCATACCAATATATATATATATACATCTATAAATATATATATATTGAGGATCACGTTATGTCTGATAGAGTATAGGATGCTGTAGAGCTGAATATTACTAGGTTTAAGTGCATTGGTGCGCGGAGATAAATGATATCGGAGCAATCATATAAATATATATATATCTATTGTAAATATCTGTATTATTTAAATAAATCATTTGTATTTTAACAGTCTTGTTATTCTTATGTATACACTGAGTGGTCAGATGACTGGATATTTCAAAATGGAGTAAAAAAGATAAAATGCTTTCTGCAAAGAAAATAAATAACTTTGAAAACAAATTAAATTTACATATCGACCTATTTGGCCGTAATTACAGTAACAGTTACACAACGGATTTACTGAACAATCAATGACGTAGATGTAGCGGTATTGACATCCTGTTTAGTTGACAGGATTCTCTGTATAGATAATACTGGTGGCATCTACACCAACAGGTCACTAGAATTCATGACCACAATCAGATGTGTCCACATCTCTGATGCTACACTGATTGCTTGTAGACATGACTTTGAGTCAGAGAAGATGATCTACTCTCTATGATTCGACACTTTTATCCATTCCAAAGTAAGGCATGTGTTTCAGCAATGAAGATCTTTGATGTAGTGCTCCTTTGCGATTTCCATAACGAGTGTGCGCACTAAAGCCTACACGGTTCCCATCTTTTGAACCATCTTTTGAACCATCTGTATCCACCTCTATGTAGTTTCTATGGTGGTGATGGATTTTGGCAAGGTCATTTTCATATATGTTTGCTGATGTTTCTGCTTTTTTGTTCTTACACAAGTCAAAGATGATGGTGGGTGATGCCATTGTCCATGGTGGGGACTTGGCTGGACCTTCTTCCATCCCCTTGTGAATTGGGACACAGGCCTCTTGGATAAGAGTTCTCACCAGAGTCGAAAAGGGTTTTGTGACATTTTTCTTTCTTCTGAAGATGCTGTGGTCCTCCCTGAAGATTGTGGCATGAGCTGGATTTCCCCTGGTAGCCTTCACTTTGATGGCATACTGGACAAACTGTTTCTCATGCTGCAGATCAAGCGGGGAATCCCTGCCTCCACATGAAGGCTTACAGCTGGTGAGGATCGGAATGCACCAAGACACAGCCGCAGTCCCTGGTTCTGGATAGGTTTAAGCCAGTTCAGATACATACACTACCGATCCATAGCGGTCCTGGACATGTCTTGTAGAGTGTGAGCAGAATCTCCTTGTCTGCCCCCCATTGAGAGTGGGAGAGCATTTTTAAGAGATTCATTGCTTTTTGGTATTTCTTGCGGAGGTACTCAACATGGGGTTTTAAAGACAGGATGCGATCAAACACAAGTCCCAGGAACTTTACCTCCTTCTCTATCTTGAGCTGCTTCCCTCTGAAGGTAAGGGCAGGCATCTCCTGACACCGCCACCTCCCACATCCTAGAAGTGGATGCATGTTGTTTTTGTATTTGAAAACTTCATCCTCCATGTTTCGAAACAGTTTAAAGATTGTTGTAGTTTTCTCTCTACAGTGGCCATATGGCTGGCCTTGTAGCACATGCCAAAGTCATCTACACACAAGCAGCACTTAACATCCCGCTGCAGAGTCTTTGCCATCTCATTGATCTTGATGCCAATGAGGGTCACTGAGAGAACACGTCCCTGTGGCACTCCCATTTCCTGGGTGACCTTCATCGACTCTGACACCGAGGCGGACATTGAATGTTCTGTTTGCAAGGAAGCCTTCCACAAACAGTGGGAGTCTTCCTTGCAGTCCAAGGTTATGCATGTCTTGAAGGATGCCAAATTTACATGTTGTTCCATAAGCCTTTTCCAGGTCCAAAAATATGGCAGCACCATGTTCATTATTGGCAAAGCCTTCTCAGAGGATGACTAAAAAGTTTTCGACATGGCAAGGCCTGTGGAGTTTTGGGCTTGCATGTTCTAGGGCTGGAGTCATGTCCTGTGGAGCTGGACTGTCAGTTGGTGTCGGGGAGCTGGGCCCTGGCACTGTCAGGGGGGCAGAGAATCCCTCGGTTTAGGTGCTGATGAGGTTGGGCGAGTGTGTTTTTGTTGGGCGGGTTGTTTAGGGGCCTGTCGTTTGGGGTCCTATTCTTCCCTTTGGCAGTGTTGGTTTCGGGTCTGGGTCTGTGTCCACCTTATGGGGGGCTGAGGAGGGTCTGCTGGGTCAAGGTATCCGTCCTAGCCCAGGAGGTACCCCTGTCAGCAGTTTTGCTGGTTTCGGCGTCCTGTGCAACCTTTCACCTAAATGGGAGGCTGCAAGGTCATGAATACGTTTGGCGGTTGTCTGCAACTGCCTTCATCAACGCTGTGGTGTCTTGGATGAAGGGCGGGAGTACATCTTTGCCGGTTGACCAGGTTGTCAATATGTTGACTGCGAGACGTCATATCCACTCAGAGCGGACCATAGCTCTAGGTGATCAGTGCTTTGTTTGAGGCCTGTCACCAGAGCTTCTCAGTGTGTTCACTCATGGACATCCTAACTGGCTGTACTGGAGCGGCTGGTGTTCCCTGAGGGACAAAAGAAACGGATCTTTTATTGGTTAGATCGGTAGGCGTTCCCTAGATCTTTTATTGTAAAAAAGAATTAAAAGACAATGGGGATCTGTGATTTTCTGCAAAAAGTAAAACTAGGAAGTCACCATTCAAACATTATAACACCCACTAATGATAACTACAGCTGTTTATCATGTTCAGTCCAGCCAGATCTTCCCTACACTAGCCACTAGTTAAATCAGCGGCCACCTTGAACCAGTAGCTGTAAGTGTCTGTTACTCTCCAGAATCAACTTAATGGAACAGTTATTTCGGTACAAAATACTCCTTAATCCCTTTTAAGGGGTCACTTTCAAATCCAACGGAACAGAATGGGGACAACACTCGAGATTATCTTGATTGCTTGTTTATGGTATGTGCGTGAGGCGGCTAGACAGTTGTCTAGGCAGTTAGACACTACAGTTAGACACCGTAGGCGTCTATGGGGTGTTTGTTTGGTTTTAACAGTGTCTCTATGCCATAATATCACCTGTATAAAGGTATTATACTACATAGCCTAACCATCGACAAACTGGAAACCCTGTTTAAGGGGGCACCCCGCTTAAGTGGCCACTTTGCTCGGAACCGAGTGTTCTCTCTAAGCAGGGTATTACTGTACTGTTCTTCTACAGTAGTTCTGATACCGACCTGTATGTGATGTCTGTGAAGTCGGTCTTGGTCCTGATGTGCAGGTTGGATGTCATCAGTGACAAGTATAGTACACAGCCACATGGTTGTAGGTCTGCAATCTGTGAAATATAGAAATATGAAAAAAAAGAGTATTTTTTTTGCTAGCCCTAAAGAAACACTTTTTGGGTATTCAAAAAAAAAATTCGGGTATATAATAAGATATAGAACGAACTACCATGCTTGTACAAGCTCCAAAACTTGATGATGATTTACAGTTCGTATGGAACTCCTCGTTCTGTACAATCCTTAAATTATCAAGTTTTGTAGCTGATACAGCATGGTCAGGCCGTTCTATATAATAGCCAATATTTACGTCAATTCTGACCCATCTATATCCAGTAGTTTTTTGGTCAATTACAATACAGGACCATGGATTTATCATGACACGACAATCATGTAAGTTGAGAAGATCTAATACTTCTAAAATAAATTTTACAAGTTGTTGATTATCCATAAACATATAGAGAAATATGTCGGTATATTTTTACCTGGTTTTACACAAGTAGCATCACAGTTGTTCTTAATCATATTCACAGTACAGGTATGTCAGCAATTCTTGAAGAAAATCACTGAAGCCATGCGCGGTGCCCCCACCCCCCCAAAAAAAAAATTACAATGGACAAGCTAATTGAGAACTCAAAAATGATGGTAACTGTGTCCCCTGGTGAGAAGAACTGGCACTACAGTGTATGTGCTCTCTAAGTAGAACCCTATTGATTACCTACTATATTTAAAACGGTAGAATTCCGTCGAATCTGCTTGAAGTTGCTCCCGCACATAGAGACATAGTGAACCAGAGCTAGGGCTGGAGATTGAAGGGCAACGAGAGTGAGATTCTCGTGTAGTACTTAACTGAATCCTGCCTCTCTTTTTTGTGTTTCTCTACACAGATCTATTTTTATCCTTAGGATTTGTTTCTATCCATACCGAAATTATAATTTAAAACTGTAGTTATCAAGCCACGAGAAAAATTGCGCTGGTAGTCGGTAAAATCGGTGTCACATGAAATGATGGTCGGGAACTAAATGATAGTTCCAGGTATTAGTAGTAGGGGGCACCACTGAGTGCTGTCTAGCAGGGAACGTCCCTTGAACAGACTAGGCGGGGGGGGGGGGGGGGGGGAGGGGGGGATACGACGCGACGAAGTCGCTAGTGTTATACAAAATATCTGCATGGGAGAGTGTAGCATTAAGCTGGTCCCTGGTGTTAGCTATGCATGAAGTAATAAGGCACATATTCACAGGGAAGTCAAGTATATCGGGTTCTACAAATAAAATAGGGCTGACATACATGTTTTAACCTTTTGAATACCGAGTACAATATTTCTGCGTTTTATAAAAAATTTCCCGGAACTCTGATATCCCTGACAATACTGAATTACAATACACATACTTACGTAGTCATTGCACAGAGTGACGAACAGATGACGTGTATGGGTATCCATGCTACAGACGTAAATATACGTTCACCATCTTCTCAAGTCGTCATCCACCTATGAATGTAGAATTAATGAAAATGGTAGAGGACATAATTTAATAAACACTTTTGGTTTTTTTAAATGAGTTTTTTTTTACTGGTTAAGCAGAACTGATAAAAACTAAATTTAGTCTCCCTTCATTTATAATAAAATGTATATAGCCAAAGTATCAATACAGTAATATGAGAAAACGTGGTTACTGAGCCCGTACGGATGGCCGTTCGAGGCCATCTAATGAAAAAATACAGCCCGACACCGCAGGTGGGAGCCATATTTTTTCATAAAATTACTGAGAATGGACACCGTACGGGCTCACTCATTATGTTTTCTTATTACTTTACACCTCCTAATCGTTTAAAACGCCATATTATTAACTTTACAAAGACCACAAAGACCACTGCAATTCACTACAGCCCGCTGTCACAGTGGGCGCAAACATTATTTATACTACCTCCTAGCAGCGGGCAGAATTTCATACACGTTCGGCAATAGGTGAATAGTAATATAGATAATTCTAGTATTTGAGACGTGGCAATAAACACCTCTAGATAGAGCCGATGCTACCTTGTTAATGACAACAGTTTAAACCAAGTTGCTATTGTGTCTCCGGTCGACCATTGTTCTGGATCAGACAATCCTGGATCCAATCCACACTCTCCAAACATAGGTGTAATTTGGGAAAAGTGAAAAACCAAGTATATGTATTGCCTGGAAGCCTGGCCTATGTGCTCACTCACCTACTAGGCCAGGTAACACCCAGGTAACACCCGCCATGGACACTTTTGTATCAGGTGGAGAATAAAGGTGGTGCATATGTGTCAGAGCATGTGGTAACAGAACATGAAAGTGACTAATTTTAACACTCCTTCTCACTTGATCATGAAGTTTTTATTTTTAAGACCACCTGCCAATAGCTAGTTATTTTCTGATTAAAAATAAATGTCCAGTCTACTAGCACCTTCATATGACTTAGTAGTTACTATT
Organism: Alentia gelatinosa; assembly: GCA_950022655.1. Classification (NCBI taxonomy): domain Eukaryota; kingdom Metazoa; phylum Annelida; class Polychaeta; order Phyllodocida; family Polynoidae; genus Alentia; species Alentia gelatinosa. The sequence continues at coordinate 62,214,130 of OX465585.1, forward strand.
AACTAGCCCTTCATATTACTTAGGGAGTGTTCAATATTTATGGCCCAGGGGGGGCACAGTTTTTAGGGGGGGGGGGCCAACTTTTTGGGGGGTATTCCAAGGGGGGGGGGGGGGCCAACTTTTTTGGGGGGTATTTCCAGGGCGGGGGGGGGGGGGGGGCAAATATTTTCACTAATTCTGTTGCTTGGTCGATGTTGGAGGCCAACTCCCATATTTGTGTTCAATGACAAGAATTGATGTTATGAAATGCATTTATATCATATCACAAGAAATCATCTTAGTTGTACAACTATAATAATGATTAATGCACAAGGTAACTATAGTTGTCTCACTCCCTGGAGTTAAGTGTCTATGGTCACAGTCCTGTTCACCAATTCGAGATGGGTGTGCATCCTCCCTCAGTCTGACTTATGTGGAGGGAGACAACAATGGACGAACACTAACACGCGCCATTTTTCTGGTTTTGAGCCTATGGACGTTTGTACCTAAGATAATAAATACTACACAACAAGGATGAGTTCACCTCAATACATAAAGAATAATGCCAAAAGACCTGAACACCACCAAGCATAGATAAAGTGCTATTCCTGTGCAAAATATTGTCCTAATTTTATTCCTAATCAGGCTGACAAAAATTAACAAATATTATAATCTTTTAAGTAAAGATTATCCAGGACACTGGCATGGCAACGATGTAGAACTCCATCTAGCAAAAACAAAAGTATCTTTTTACTAATCTATAATTTTACTTTTTTATTTCTCCTCTATAATCATGTGGGAACTCCCTCGAAGAAATCAGCATCCCGATTTCCATAAATCGGGCCCAGATTACTTTCCCTCGATAACCTCGCTACAACACTTGCTGGTACTCGTCCATTGTTTCCTGATGCATTTTCTCATCTTTTCTGACCGCTTTATCATTTACACGATAGGGCAGAGAGAATATAGATTTCTGAAGTAACTTTGTTGTGCATGGTATATAAAGTACCCATTGAAAATGTATAGGGACTCAGTAAAACGCTTTCTGTATACTGGGTATTAGATATCAAGGGTACAAAATACTGAAATACAAACATTTGTTTCCTACCACGGGCGATACAGGGCTCCAAGGCCCAAAGCAGGCAGCCACAGAGTAAAATGAAGTTCTTCGATGATCCTGGCCGACAGTGATATCCAGCATAATATATTCGAACACAGCAGAGCACCAGTCTCCAAGCACCGGTCTCCTCAGGTTTTGATCTTATCAATAGATCCAATTACCAAGGCGAGGACAGAGTCGCATGAAGAGAAGTCAGATGGATTGAGGTCTGCCGACTCTGATCACAACCAAATCCAATCCTGATAAACATATAGGTAGCCAAAGTGAACCCGCTGAAACAGCAGATACCCGTGCTCAAAACACCACAAGGCTTAGTGCTAAAGCTATGGGGGTTCAAGGATAGAATTTCGTTTGTGGTCCCGTTTGTTCCTATTGAAGTGAAGTTAACTACTGTGGTCAACAGTCACACCCAAGGAGTATCTTGAGTTCACCCACGCCCTTCACTTATCAGCGATATCCTTCTGGACCTCCCTCGTACGTTGTTCATCTCTTGTCAGTATAATGTCATCTATGCACACGGCCAGGAACACCTGTTCTCCTTCGGACTCGCTCGGATCACTGGTGGTAGTCATCAAGTACATTATCTCACCCCTGGTACAAGTTTAGCCATAGGAATAACATTAGAAAAAAATACTCAACGATCATCCCCGTAAAGTGACAACACTACGCCACGGCCGTGGCGTAGTGGATTTGCTAAGTCTTTTCTAATTATTGTGATAGTTTGATGATATTTAATTTGATAAAAAGGGGTGAGATAAATCCAGAACCGCACTCGAATCATAAATAGACACAACTCCACTCGTTTGTATGGGCCGAAATCGACACTCGGCTTTGCCTCGATGACGATTGCGACCCATCCAAACTCGTGGAGTATTGTCTATATATACGATTCTCGATGCAGTTCTATATAAGTATTCCAGCATTGTTCATAAAGCCCATAAATACTTTTCTTGAGCTTACACACAAGATGTTCCTTACCTTCCATCACAAATCCCTCCAGCTGCTTCATGTACACCTCCTGCTCCAGGGTGCCATTAATCCATTTGATGTAGAAGCAGGCCGTGTTCTCCCACAGTTTCAGTTTCCTGTAGCAACGACCTTGCCGACACCATAAAAAACTTATATCCACTACTTGTGATCACAGTACTCATGATAGTTTCAGAGGAGTTTGAGACGCTTTGTAGAACAGATATGGTACATACAACACATCAATCAATTTGCACTTTTTCAGCTTGCTGGTTGACAGCTCTAATTTGAGTGTAACTCTTCCACATCCCACTACCTTTAACTGGTGTTTGTTTGTTTGTGTAGTTTAACATCCAATTTGTTCTATTGGACTTATTTTGGATTTACCGAGGTTAGAGTTCTTTTACTTCCCACACCACATAGACATGGTATGAGAAGGATTGGCCTTTGATATAGTAGTAAATCTACAACTGCTGGGAGTGAGGGAGAAAAGTGGCTGCAGTGGGACTCACATCAATCAAGTCCAACAACCTTGACATTTCAAGTACAGTGCTCTTTACCACTGAGCTAACCCCCCACCCTGGTCGCTTTAGTTATGCCTGAGTGCAAGCATATCCAGTCTGCACCACGAGGAGGCGAGGCGAGGCGACAAAGAGGGTGAACAGATTGGTAATTGCTGTCGACCCCAGCAGACCTTTTAACTGGTGTCCGTCACCCAGCATGACATTTTGGGGTCGGTCTAGGGATAAATACTCCCCAAACTGAGACCTATCAGCACACATGAGACAGGTGGTGCCATAATCAATAATCCACTCTGCAGATCCGGTGTCACAAGTTGACAGTGCATGATGCATGGTCAACCCAACAGTCACTGTCAGAATCACTGCCTTCCCTCTTCTTACTTTTGGTGCTTGTTTGGGTAGTTTAATGTCCAATTTGTTCAATCAGACTTTTGGCACTGTGTACTTTGTGTGGTTCCCACAGGATCCAATGAGAGTACAATGATCGCGAGCGCCTTGTCTCACTGGTTAAGAAACTTTGCCAACTTTTCTGCTTCAGCTGGTGTGGGCCTTGTTTCAGTCCCATTTACAATGCCCCACCATTCATCCTTCATGAGTGCCATCTGACACTGCACTCTCCAAATTGAGAATTTATCCCCTTTCAGGTGCGAGATCATGTTGGTGGCACTTGTAGCCATTTTGTTTTAGTTCACCACAACATAAGCAAAGCTTCTAAATCACATAGAAGCTCCTTCCAAAGCACTAGAACTCCAAATGATACAATACAGGTACTTTTTTTTATTATGTTTTCATTATTTTATTTTTCAAACTTTGCAATACTTACAGATTGTTTATAAATGCATCCACACTTTGCATTACTGGACCCGTAACCTGTTGAAATAGGCTGGGTCTGACAAAAGAACAACAACCAGTGAGTAGAGATGCATATCAGTCTGAGCAGGTGGTACCAGAACTGGAAGTAGCTTTATTTGGCTGTAAACAGGTTTGTTATATACAAGCAATGTAAGATTGAAACGAAAACATGAAAGTGACTAATTTTAACTATAAACAAGTCCTTCACCTGAGACACAGGCATCTCTGCCGGAGCGAACTGGATAATTCTTAGACTTCTTGTGTGGGAAATGGGAATGAAAAGCTGAGTGGATGAAGGGATGTATGTTTACAAAAAGGGTGTTTGGTAAGGGTGAACGGGTACATGTGAAAGATAGTGAAAGGGTTATATATAATATCATATACCTGTGCGCGAATGTAGTACAGATTCCGTTCGTCACTGAGTCGAAACAATATTCGTACGTCCCTCTGTGCCAAGTGACCACTTTCAGTCTTGAAAAGGTGAGTTGTAAAATGGCATCTCTTAGGTGTATGATACTAATGTTACACAGTGAGTGTGTCTGAATTCCATCTGTTCCTCGAAATTTTGATCGAATATATTCACCTTGTTCTTCGAACTGTGAATATATTTCCGACCAAATTATCTCTGAACAAATTTAATTCAGTCATACTAACCGTGTTTCCATGTGATATTGTTCTTCTTTCGAACATGCGCTGGGGGAACCATGTGTACCTTATCAGGCCACTAAAAAAAAAACTTGTTTCTCATCACCAAGCCATGAAAAATATGATAAGGGCGCTTTTTTTACTGTTTTCTTTTAAGCTAGATCAAAGATGGCTTTTGAAGTGTCATAAAATGGGCTTCACACGTACAGGAAAACCCTGAAGTGGTGGACAGCCTTCGATCTGGGCCAAAGTGTGCATATACACGGGGTGTGCGTTTACACAGGGTTTCCAGATTTTTACCGGGTATACGTTTAATGCATCCCTGACATCAGGAGCTTTAATTTGATACTAAATACACATACCTTTCATAATTTCTATCAAAGTTCATCTTATTTATAAAAAAAAATTAAAAAATTCTAAAATCATTTTTTTCTGATGCGCGCGGTGATGAGAAACAAGTTTTTTTTTTGAGTGGCCTTAGTGCGTATCTGTCTCTGATTTCCCTGGTCACCTTGTAGGTTTTGGAAATTCCTGAAGTTTGTTGAATTCTGTGGTAACCGAATGACAGCGGTACAGGTGCGGTGTGCTGAGATCACGTGACTGGGCGCTGCTCCAGCTGGCTCTACTCGTGGCCAGGAACGCTTGTCAGAAGTCCTCCCTGTCCTGTCAGACTCGAGGTGCACCTGGGACTTCACGCGTCACCCTCACGGCTCACCACAGGGAACGCTGAATACCAGTCTTCTTGGTTGATGAAGTGTGCACTGCCATACTGGAGCCAACTGTTCAGGACATACTGGTAGCTTTTTTCCACAGACGAAAACTTACAAAGTACCTGACATTCAAACACACACGCGATGGCAGATTTTGATAAGATTTTTTCAATACCTGATGCATTTTCTTTAGTATGTATGATGCAATAAGACTTGATTTACAGGGGACTGGAGACTATATCTACTTTTCTTTTACTGTGAATTTGTCTCGGAGAAAATTGTTTTCAAATAGAGAGTATTGATCTCTCATGCCAGAAAAATGAGTTAACTACCAAATGGAATTCTTATGTCACTCACGGTAACTTCAACTACACTGGCAAATCTATTACCAGGGATACTAAGCATAATGAAAAGGTACGGAGGTGAATCTTCACATTTAAAAAAAAATATGGTATGGTTCGCCTGTACATTACATAGCGGTCTACCACCATACAAATATTAACTTAAATATATCTATACATGTGGTACATTTAGATAATGATGGGTGCACTTAACTTTTATGCCGTACCGGTACGTCTGAGCATATATGAGGTAACAAAATCAGTGATAAGGGATGACATACATTTTCAATACCGGTACATAGTTTACGAGCAATATTGATTTGGCAATGGGCAGAGGTGGCACTTTGAGAAGTGTCTTGGAGTCTGGTTTCAGGAATTGGCGATCCTGGGCATGCGCAGAGAGTACACTCTCACGACAGAGAGTCTGCAGTTTCTACCAAAGACCGATTCAATATGGCTAGTAATTTGATTATTTGTTGTATTTCATATATATATATATATATATATATATATATATATATATATATATATATATATATATATATATATATATATATATATATATATATATATATATAAAATTTCTATCTAGCGGTATAAAGGTCGTTTCGATAGATGTGGTTGGTTTGTTTGCGTGAAAACGTGATAAATTACGACAGCTTCTCGCGGTACTTATATAGAACAATCTGACCATGCTACACAAGCTACCGAACGAAATGATGAATTACATTTCAATCATAATCGAGTTTGTAGCTTGTACAAGCATGATGGGTTGTTCTGTTTACTACATAACCGAAATTAATTAACTTAATTTGGCCTAAAAGCTAATATTTTGTTGACATGTATGGAACAGTGTTCCGTATTTTGCTGTGCGGATTTTATTTGTTGGGAACACTATTTTACGTTACATGGCGAAACGTTGCATATTTAGAGTATTTAAGCCTCAGATAGATAGTAAGACTCGCTACCTTCAGGCAGAGTGAGACAAATCGCTGTTTTTAATAAAAACACCTGATTAACATTAGACCAGATATTAAAATGTGACGAGTTTGGTATCAAATATTGCAAATGTTTGGCGAATTATAAACGCTTCATCCTTTTTGTAAATCCCTCACGTCCGTAAGATTTACCTTTTAAAGAATCGCACGTGGAATAAATAAAGGTCGTCAGCGTTTAGTGCAGTGTTTCTATATACACTGCTCTCCCGACGGCAGTTTACTTAGGCCCAACACGTGTTGGACTTTGTATTGGGATATGAATACGTGTATCTGCATAAACACATCAGGAGGACAAGTCAAAACCTGTTCCTACACTAGAAAGAAAAATCATATATATATATAATCAAGAAACGTCACAAAATTTCATAAGAATGTTTATATGGCATCAAGGTTGCCAGTTGGGGTAAGAAAAAAAAGTTGTTATTGCAATACATGGTTTACGCATTACATACACATTACAGTGGGGAATCCAGGGAAAGCTTAAGTCTTTACATGGGTCAGTGGGGAGGTTCTGTGGGAGATCGTGGGATGTGGCTGAATTGGGTAATTTAGCAGTTGGTGTATCAATGTCACAAGAGGAATTATTTTATATATTCTGAAGATGAAAACATGAATTTCAATGGAAACATTAAAAATTGGAATCCCTGTGACATGAGTTGTCTCCACAGAGTGATTTCACAAAGCAAAGTTGAGTGAAATTTATTGCAGAAGACAAAGAAGGCCATAAAAACATCTATATGAAATTGAGTGGTGTTTAGATTTTATCCTACCCCTTCTCCACAAATTTAGAATAATATACCAACTTTTAATGCATGCGGACATTCTATTCATTGATCCTTCGCAGCTAAGTTATTTGCCTACCTGGTAGTTGTTTGGTCAGCTCTAGGAGAGATTATAGTTCGCAATGGTTTCACTATAATTACTTGAATATTAATGTTTAAAAATGTGTGAATAGCTTAATCAGTTTGATATCAATGCATGAAAGACTAAAATAATCATGAATTCCTCTGTAGAACATCTATTCTGTACTGATGTCGCTAAAGGCATCAACAACCTGTGTTGCTATGGCATTGGGAAATAGGTCACGATTCTGATGTTATCCAGTGTTGTGACTGGACAGTCTTATTATGTGAAGCTGTCAGTGTCTGCATTATTTCGCCGACTTGCAGTCACTTCACTGCCCAGTAGGATAAAAGCACAGATGCCTTACGTTTTGAATTTATATATTAGAAATGACATAAAACTCCATACACTGATCTGTTCGAATTGATATTAAACACCCATGTCGAATGGATTTGAACTGCAAGCCATCCCTACAGGAGCAAGCTGGTTGTCAGCGCAGTGTGGCACTTCGGTGAACATGGTTGTGTCGGGAGCGTCTGACCCTTCGTGATCATATCAGGATTTTGACGCGTTTACACAATACTTGCAATATTCAGTATCAGGTTAGAAAACATTTGAGTAGGCGCATTATGAATTTATCAGTGCAACCGGAACTTTTTCTCGTAGCACCTCACGTTCTGGTCGCTGATAGGTTAATACTGGTGTCACATGTCTTTAATATTATATGTCACACGTGGCATATAAAAATGTTACAGCCATAGCATAGTCACGCCATGTAAAGTCTATGGAGATTTATATGAGGGGTAGGATAAAATTGATTATACCTGCATAGTTGACAATATATCCATCATGGGATACATAGGATTCTGTGATCTACCGCATCAGAATTTAAATCCCAAACTCATAGAACTATGTGAATGCTATCAAGACAACAAATGCTGAAAGAAAACTAAACTGCTCTGAAATGGCTTTTATTGTCTAATAAACTATGAACTGACCATATTCCAATTAGTGAATTTTATTAGATCATGTGTACCTCTATATAATGGATTTGATTGTGAGATTTTCATAAAACACATCTATTATTCATTTGAAATATAAAATAAATCATAGTAGAATCATTCCTGGATATATATCGAACAAAGTAAGCATGCTAAACAATAATATACATGGTCGATGTGTTATTCATACTTACTTTTTGTTTCAATTTCACCCAAATGCATGATTAGTATAGATTTAAGATCTGTACTCTCCAGGTCTTCTAACCTCAGTTTAACACATGTGAATGGCGCAAACTCTATTTTCAGGGAAAAGGGAAAAGCACGATATATTTCACTTGGGTTTCCTCATTGCAAACTAAGAACTGCTTGCTTAAGTGTTCTAACGCCAAAAATGTCCTAACTTTACAAAAGTAACAATGCAAGGTACCATAATAGATTGTGGGAGTTTTTTTCCATTTCATTTTACTACATATTTATAGGGCACATAGCTATTGTGTTATGGAAGCAGCCATCTTGGCCCCAACCAGGTGGCGGGTCAAGTTATCGATGGATTTTATTTCTAAAAAATGGGAGGGGGGGGGGGGGAAGGGTGCCATAAAAGGGTTTTAGCTTCGTCTCACGATTATCTATAGATAATGACAGCAGAAAATTGTGTTTGTCCCCAAACTACAGTGGCGCTATCTTATAATTTCCTGGCGGATGATGGCGGAACTCGCAATCCCTCTGTGCCCTATATTAAACTAAAGTTGTGACACTTCTACATACATTGATCCTATTCAAACTGTCTTCTAGCTTCCATACTGAATTAATTGAAGAACCGAAACAATACTCATCAAAATAAATGACAAATAGAGACGGTCTCCCAAAATCCTGTTTTTCTTACATCCTTCGCACTTACAAATTCACACAGAGGTTAGCATTCCAAACTAATGCACTGAATCACATTAAAATGTTCAAATAGTATAACAAAGAGCAAGAATCTGAAACTAAAACAGCTAAAAATTCACCATTTTGTTACTTCAAAAAAAAAATCTAAATAAGATCCATACATGAACAGATTTAGAAAAGCATGTCATCTCTGAAGCTAGAAGAGGCCCCGAGAGAGCTACTGCTTGTGCCGAGACCAGAATAATCCATGCCGAGTCCCGAGTAGCTCGAAGACGGGGCTGACATTCGCGACTCATCCTTGGCAATGTTCTGGAGGATTTTGGGTCCGCTTTGCATCAGCGCCTCCAGTGCTTTCTGCACACTGGGGTTATTGAAGTTGATGGCCGCAGAGTTGCTTGATGAAGGCATGGGAGAGGCTTCGGATGCTGGGAAGTACGACTCGCTCGACCTGCTGACACTGATGTCAGCATGCGTAAACTCCAGTTTATTATCAGGACGCTTCTCCGGCATTGGGGAAAGGGCCTTCGGGGCTAAATACAAAAATAAAACATGTGTTATTATCTTCTTCTTTTATTATCAGATTGTGTATCGTATAGGGCATATATACAAAATACTCTATCAGGATACATTTAAGATCATTAATTAAATCGATAATTTACATTGTTATTACTTACACAGAATGCTACTTTCTGAACGGGGAATTAGGAGTGTATCAGTGATAATGGAATGAAAACTTACCAGCTTTTGCTCTCTGACCATCAACCAAAACCTGCCGACGTTTCTCGAGATATCCAATGACATGCTCAAGCTCATCCACATTGAGAATACGGTTATCAGCCAAAAGATTTAAGAGATAGGTGGTGTGTTCGTCCGGTGGTAAAAACTCTGGTATCTCCCGGCGAGTGGGTGGCAGTGGTCTGGCTGCTGGCGGAGGTGGAGGTGGTGGCGGCGGCGGAGGGGCACTGGCCTTGTCGCGAATTTCCTGAACGTAAGCATCGAACGTACGCACGATGAGTTTCAAGGCGTCCTCCAACGGCATGTTTCTGTGTTCTGCATGGAGCAGCGAGAGAGACAAACAAAGCAAGGTCAAATCATAGCACACATCAAGGTCAGATTTAGCCAGAAGGAATTCTCTTCCAGCTTCGGTGTTTATTCTGAAGCCGATAAAAAACACGAATTATCAGTGGTATTCATCAGTGGGAAAATCCTGGTTTTTCTTGGTCAGGGATGGCGAAATAAATGCAGGATTATTTTATTTTAGTCACGATTACGGATACACCAAGATGCGCGATATAGCCCGATCATGACTGATTTGCTGACTCGATAGGCTGGGGTGAATCACGTGCGAATATCTGGTTGAATCGCGGCAGTGGAATAGTCCCCTTTGAGCAATAATATGGGCTACATACATAGGGATAAGTGCATGACCAGATCTTACAAGATTTATCTTGATTCATTAAGATGCAGCAAGGTGCTACAAGACACCGCCGACCTTGCGAGACAAGAAACATGGTGCTGGTAGAATCAGCCCTTTAGTTGGGTCACGGTAACTGAGCCGAGTGCTCTATTGTATGGTGAAAATGCAGACCTTTTGTACTGCCAAGAAAACATGTTCGTAAAGAGTAAAATCGCGACGTAAATATGAAGGACTCATCAAGTCTGACCGAAAACAGACGGGTACTGAATGGAAATACAATGCCAAAAAAAAATATGAATTAGAAATTCTTGGCATTGAGCGGATCGGGAAGTTTTTTTTCATCTTTGATCGAAATAATTTGATAAATAATATTTATTCATATTCGCATTGTAAACTGAAAATTCCAGCCTACTGAAATTCTCTCGGCGGTCTCCTACACTGTTAAGAAATACCTCAGGGACTGGCGTATTTGTGCACACGTGATATATGATGTCCAACAGTCTGTAGCGGTGTCAAAGTGAAAACATCACCTTGTACGGAAAATGTACGGAAATAAAAGATAAATTTTGTAAAAACGGGCATTCAGCCCTCGCGTTTAGTTGTTCACAAAATAAGCACCTGGGGTGCATTCAAGCTCGTTGCCAGTGAAATGGGCACATTCTGCTTTCTGTTGGCTGAGACCCAAGTGAGATTCAACTGTGAGTAAGATCCAGTTGAAGGCCCACGTACTCCTCGGCTGTATTTAAGTATGACGCTAATTGGGGTCTACTTTCACCCACTAGTGGTAAATGGTGTCGGAAACTTTATACAACGCAATGAAATAAGTATCCTTTGAAAAAATCGCATTTCGCCATCCCTGACACAAATGGTGTGAAAATGTAAAAAGCGTTAAGTAAAATCACGAAGGCGCATAAAATGGTGTGAGTAAAAGTGGAAAGAATGTCTAAAATCTGACACGAAAACCATTTGGTGAACGTCGCATTATGATCGGCACGAAAGTTGCCCTGAAGCTGATGACTTGACATCTTCTAAAATAATATGGGAGCGCAAACTATTGGTACAGAATCTTTAATCTTGTATGCACATATGTAGTTCTTCAACCAAAGCAAAGATTATTATGTTCGATTTTGATATCAGTATCATAACTATTTATATGAAAATTTATATGTTTCGGTTCTAGTTACAATAGAGTCTTAAATATTCAAAAATCAATGTTTTTACAGTGAATTTAATGCAAACAAGAAAAGATTTGTCCACTTTTTTGCATATACTCGAAAGCATGTTAACGATAAGCACTTGAAATATGTGAAAGCAGTATCAGTGGCCAGTCAATGTAATCACGATGGTAAACTGGCAACGATCTGGGTGATCAAAAGAAAAACGTAAAACAGATCTACCATCGCAAGATCAAACTCGTACAGGGTCTGATCCAACATAGATTTCACATTTATTTTTGGTCTATACTCTAGACATAATATAAAAACAATCAAAAGACCTTTTTACATTGAAAAATACACCAAAAGACCTTGATACATGGAGATCTAGTTGATATAGGTCTTTTGTTTTAAGGTTTCCATGGTCATATATTATCGCTATACAACTTAAAATTACTCATGAATATTGGAATTACGCCAAAAAGGGGTTTAGCCTAATGATTATCTATAGATGCTGACAGCAGAAAATACTGGTTGTCCCTCGACTACAGTGGTACTACATTACAAATTCCTGGCGGATGATGGCGGAACTACCAATCTCTCTGTGCACTACAGCAGTCCCGATGTCCTTGCATCGGTGGGAGCTCCGTGCTGGTATAGACAAGCTTCTCTATGGCTATCAGAACCACAGAACCACAGATGCCTATCATATAGATAGACAATAATCGATGGTTTTGTGGACAGGCGGCCGTAAACCGTGAGTTTTGACGCGTTGTAATACACGAGCGCTAGCGACGTCAACCTCGAGTGATTTACAGAGCCGCCAGTCCACAAAATCATCATTTCTTGCATTTATTAAACCCATTAAATTAAACCCAGTAATTGTCATAATAAAGGGTATAATAATAGCGAGTATTTCTTTGCTCTATAGCAAAAGGGACTACTTTTTCCGTATACCTTTGGTTTTGAGGCCATATACCACAGGTTTGAATCCGTATACCACAGTTATGGTATCTGACAGGTTTTATACAATGGGTCGTGGTTTACTGAGTCCCCATGCATTTTCAATGGGGCTTTGTATTCGATGGATAATAAATGCCTATATCAGCCAATGCAGGCATGGCATAGCAAAAATCCAAAAGACGTGGGTATCAGTTGGGAGGTGGGAAAACAAGTGGAAATATTTTTCATATGGATTTTTCTACATTAGAGAGACCGGGAGGTGCAAACCACTGTTTTATTGGCATAAATGAGGCTAAATCTATATCATCTTTGTTTGATACAAGGAAAAGAAATTACATATACTCAATATGAAAATATGGATTTCCACGGAAGAATAGAAAACTGACACTGAGAAGAGTCAGAAGCAGGTGCAGGGACAGTACCCCAGGCTGGGGCCCCGCGGCGAGACCCCTGGTCTCAGCTGAGAGCTAAACTGGTCAGAATTGTGTAAAAGTAGCTGAACACCTTTCTTGTTTTAATTTTGAACTCTCACCTTCAGCAAAAAAGATGTACTCCTCGGATTTACATTGATATCAAGAATCACCCTAGGGGTGTAAAAAATAAAAATATCTAGGATAATCCAATGCCTGAACTATATCTCTATGTGAGGTTATAAGACCAAGCAGAATCTGTCGAAAACATGTCTTTTTTATAAGGTACGTAATTAGAGACTAGGCTACTAATCACTTGTCTGAGTATACCCGCCTCATGCAACCAACGTAAAACTAACACTGGAGATAATTTGGGACACGGAGGCCTTTACATAGACAATAATCTATGGTTTTGTGGACTGGCGGCCGTAATTTGTCTGTTTGGGTAGTTTAACGTCCAATTCGTTCAAATAGACTTGGCGACCGTAAACCACGAGTGGTTGACGCGTAGTAATACACGAGCGTTAGCTTGCTCTTGTGGACAAGCGGCCGTAAACCACGAGTGGTTGACGTGTAGTAAAGTACGAGCGTAAGCGAGGGTATTACGACGTCAACCTCGAGTAGAACGTAAAAACACCCGATAGGCTGGCAGTCTCTTGTCCAATCAAATCGCTGCATTACGTCATATGGTGAACCTCAGCATGGAAACTTCAGCCTCGGTATGAAAACTGTAGTTACTACACCCCAAGCAGCAGTATGTAAATATAGATTGTTCGACTATAGGTATATGGTAATACTCAAATACACTGTGTTTTCTGAATATTATATACCTGAAAATCTTGAAAAAAAGAACGCGATATCTATTCCTTACGGATTCGTCGATTCGACCACCATCAATGTACACTGAGGATGGGTTTTTTTCAAAGCGAGACTGGCAACTCATTCGCGAACCAGATTTTTTCATTAAAAGATGACAAATATGCAGGCTACGATCAAACAGGGACTTCCGCAATGGGGCTCCCACTTCATTGCTAATGCGACCGGACCTAGATGAGCTCTCCAAGAAGATGGTTAGTTTTGCTCGAACGATAGACGTTTGCAAGCTCCTTTGACAAAAGATCTGCTGGAGAGTAAAGGGCATTGCTAACCATTAACCTGACAAGTAGACCGAGATAGAAAAAATATATCGATACCCGCGTTAACGGGTACCCCGCGTAAGTGGACACCCCGCGCTAACAGACACCTTTGCTCAGAAGGAAACCCGCTATTAGGTGTCTCTTTAAACCCTGTGTAAGAAGACACCCCGCGTAATCAGACATTTTGGCCTGAAATAGAGGGTGTCTCCTAACGTGGGGTTCTACTGGACTTCCAAATAACGGCGTGGCCTTAAAGCGCTAGATCCACCAAAATCGACGCTCAGAGCCGGCCGGCCGGCCTCAGCCGACGATATTCGGCTAGGCCGGCCATTCGGCCGTCCGGAATTGCCTAAATTCTCCGTGCTGGTCCACCAAAAATAGTTATCTCCAGCCGGCCGACGTCCACATGATGTACACACGGCGCTCGCGGGGACAGGCCAGCCTAGTTCTCCATTCATCCGATAGGCGGCGCGCGCATTTTACGTAGTAATCGAGTTCCCCGATAGGCGGCGCCGCGTGTGGCGATACACTTCGACGCTCTGAAGCCGCGAAAGCCGCGGATCGAGCGGAGCAGTGTGTCGGCGTGTCTGGATTTTTACGGGAACGGTCAGAGATTGTCAAATAACCGCGGAAATACACGTTAAATCGAACAATGAAGGTAAATAAAGATAAGGATTAATGTTATGAGTGTGTATGGCACGCTATGGTGCTAGAATTCTGACGATAGTGTCAGAGTTTTCGATGTCCGTTCGCGGCTTCGGGTATCACCGTGTCGGCCGCGCCGTGTTGGCGGCGTTCCCTCGCCGCAACTCCCGGCAGAGCCCGCGGTCGGGTGTCGTACTCTTCAAATGCATCGACATCGTCCGTCCGGCCGCCTTTAAAAAGCAAATAAATCAGTTTTGCGTCGGCTAGGGTCGGCTAGCGTCGGATAGGGAGTTTCTAGCCGACTCCACACGGCTGGGTCAGTGGACCAGCAAATAATTTTCATTTTGGGCCGGCCGGCCAGAGGCGACGCCCGGCCGGCTCCCACACGGGGGCCACACGGCTACGGAGGACGATAGTGCGGTAGAGGCGATGAGGGCCGGCCACAGGCGGGTGCGGCCGGCCCTAGCCGAGTGGATAAGATTTGCTGATCCACCAAGGCGATTGTTTCAACCGGCTTGAGCCAATCAGAGGCGGGAGCAGCCGACGTCCATATTCCACCCGCACGGACATCGGCCGGCCCTAATTTCGCTTGGTGGATCTCCCGCTTAAGGCCTCTGTTGACAATTGTCATTTACCTTTTCAGTAGTGACTGCCAGAATAGCGAATATTGCCTCCACGGCCATTTGCATGGTGGTGAGTGTAGTGTTTAGGTATTCTCAATACATATTATCTTTACTGCGTATGTAGCTAAAGTGATGTGTTTGTTTATGGTGCTAGGCATTTTTATCATGTCGGGGCGATGAGCCAGTCGCCTTCCCCACTTCCCCGAGAATCTCACAATGGCTACGTTCTATCTGGCCGAATTCTCAGCTGAAAGTGTCTGATTTACTATTCGGGTACCATCAGCATAAAAGAACACCATAACTTGGTGAGATTGGTGCCGTCGGCTGCCGTCGGCTGCTGTCGTCTGACCAGTTCCATTATCCTTTGGGTTTCCTAAGTGCACTGTTTCTATTCCACCCATTCCCCGCTAGGTTTCTTTACTGGTGGTTTCCTTTGGTGTCCGATTGCAACAACTTCAGACTTCTGACCTTGACCCCTGGCAAGTTTACTCAGAGTGTCTATTTGAAGGTAGGTGGTGTTTTTGCGGTGAATAAACAGTGTGTGTAATAATCATTTTGAGAAATAATGGAAATCTAACTGTAACCTCATCATATTACAGTCTCCGGGGCCAATAATGTGGAGTTGCGATCGGGTGAAGTCAGAGATTTCTGACTTTTCCTGACACTATCGACTGAGTGTCAGAATCGAAACAGATGCTGCCAGGGTGGTAATTTTGGTATTGAAGGAAGGAACCAGAAACTGGCAAAATACGATTGCTGACAAAGCCCAAGCAAGCCATATTATCAAACGCGTCACATCACGATGGATCTCACCCTTAAACGCGACGTGTGTGTGTTAGTGGACAAACACTAGATCGCGGGCTGATGTTTTGTCTTTACTGTGTAGGCTGCAGCAGCCTGTATCTGATACAAATTCGCTCGCAAGTATAGGATAGGAAATAGGAAATGTTTACTAACCACAGCTGTTATTCATGTGACTCACTACTGATGGCAGAAATGATCTGTTGGCAACTGATAGTTATATACAGAAATGATTCAGTTTCCTAACAAACTGGTGATTTTGTACATCCTGTTGGGCTTTGTCTTGCCAATCCTGAAGCCCTAATGGTTCAAACATGAGGATGTTTTCTTGTATCCTTCACATGAGATGGTGGGATACTGTGCATGTTTAAATGACTGTCGCTGGAAATGTAGCTGCGATATTAGCCAGAGACGCTGATATCATTACTCCTGGTGGCAGAAACCATCTTTTGACCACTGCTGGGATCTGTTTAATAATTTAGGCTCGTACATGAAGAACCTTTTTTGTATGCCATAGAGATTCAGACACAATGTGGGTCAACTTTATTCAACACTTATGGACGACCTTATGGACGGCTAATACTGTCTTTGAGAACAGACTTAAATATCATCAAATGATAATCCTTGTACAAGGTATAGAAAATGATCCTAGATTATCAAACGGGCCCCAGATTAGGCACAAAGGTCCCCACTTGAGTATGGCCATAACCAAATCCTAGATCTTGTGCATGTGAAACACATAAGCCTTATATATTGCATATGAAACAATGTTGTGATTTTCACCAGTTCTTACCTATACGGAGGCTCCCACATGGGCTCAATCGAAGAATGGTGAATGACATTCCATCTACCTACACCACATCAACATTTCAACTATAATAAAAACACGAAGCCCATTTAATCTTTCCTATGGGTCAATCTCAACAGGATTACGTGGTCGCAAGCGGTGGACAAAGGAGGTGAAACTTTGATACGCCCCTTCTTTACACATTCAATTTCAACAGGACAGACATAGGAGGTAATGAGGAAGGTGCTGCTGATCCCCAAATACTTGTTCTACAGGGATGAAAGTCGGGACTGATGAAAAAGTCGGAAACGGAAAAAAGAAAAAGAAAAATGGGGCGTATTCGTGGGGGGGGGGGGGGGGGGGGGGGGCGCCCCCCGCCCCGTGCCGTCAAACAAAATTTCGGCACTTGACGGAACTCTGACGGCAGTGTCAAAGGCCCTTGGCGCGTTTAACTGCCGCCAAAGTACTGACTGGAGGTTTATACACCGTCGGTGAAAGCCTGCTGCCAGAATTTCTTGGAATTTAGTTTTATTGTATGATTTTCATACTCTGTTAATGATCATATTTCAAGATGCAGAAATTTCTGATTTCCGTCAATTGTCGGCAAACTTGCATCCCTGGTTCTAGCAGCAGAATATGTTTTCTTTAAGAGGGTAACTC
Source organism: Alentia gelatinosa (assembly GCA_950022655.1). NCBI lineage: Eukaryota > Metazoa > Annelida > Polychaeta > Phyllodocida > Polynoidae > Alentia > Alentia gelatinosa. The sequence continues at coordinate 62,231,590 of OX465585.1, forward strand.
ATGGACAAATATGACCTGATCTGTTAGCCGTGACAGGGCAGGCGGGTGTTTCGGGGAACTTACCTTGTGGCGTGCCATGGAGGATGTTCAATGTGATGGACCGGTGTGCTTCGTTCTTCTCTCCGATGATGATTGCGTAGGGCACTTTGAATCGTGTCAGATCCTCGACAGCCTTCGGGATGTCAGCGTCTGACTTGACCACGTTATGCTGCACGATCATTCCATGTGGCTTTAACTGGCTCTCTATGGAGTCTGCATAGGACCTGAATAAATAGTCAGATTCCTGATAAAATATACCTGTGAGGCTGTCTTAAGAGGTTCTTCCACTAGCACACAAGATAGAGCAAGATTTGTCAGGAATTGGTTGACTTGCTAGGTTTTGAGTAATCGAGTGCATTCTTGCCGTGAAGCATCGATACGATTAAGCACCGTTGCAATTCTTGTCATGATAGATCGCGGTATGCCATGATATGTCGGGCAATAGATCGGTGGTGAAGCGTCAAAATATATATAATCGTGAAACAAGGAGGTAAGAGGAAAGAAGGTAAGACATCGCGATACTGTACGGTATAACGAGATATACCAATCGATATATTATGATAAGGAGTCATGGAGCGTGTACCTGAATCAAATCAGTTTCTCGATATTTTGGTTGGAAATACTGACCTCGTTCTTCAAACTCAATGAATATTTACAACCAAAATATCTCTAAACAACTTCCTTTCAGGTACACTAAACATGTCTCCTAAAAGTAATCCTGAGAATGTTTATCAAGTCGCTTGATGGTGTGACATATGACAAACATAACAAAAAGATGATTATTGTCAGTTTTCTATTTTGTAAATAAATTAAAACGAAGTTCTACTAGCACTACAACAAAAAGTAAGATATCAAAATGATTATAGTCCTTAACTATCGAAACCGGTTTTACGTTTTCAACATCATTTATTCACACAGTAGCGTCAGCCGTGAACAGTTAGGCCTTGCCACGTATTGCCATTTGGTTTTACGTTTTAAAATTGCACACATTTCCACTTAAAATCTATAAGTCAGAAATTTTGCACTAGGATTTCTGTTCACTTGATAACTGGAGACTGCGGATCTTACCTGAGAGTCGGCGAGGTGAGGATGATCTCACACTCGTAGGGCGGGCGGAAGAGGTTGATCTCTGTTGCGGGGCGGGGTGGTGGAGGCGGGTAGTAGTCGACGGGTGACCGTGGTGGTGGTAATCGGTCGCTGTAAAACAACAATACACTATAATATGACTGGGGGATCTATTACGAGTAGAACAGTGATAATAAGATATAATAATAATTCAATATGACAGGGAGATCTACTATAAGTAGAACTGTCTTGTGATGATAAAAAATAATAAAAATTGTGTATTCAAGCTTTCTGAACTCTTTGATCCGTAGTATTCATACTAGTGCATTTTTTTTTGTATAATGCAACACAGTCGTACCTTCACTAGCTCTGGCCAAAATCATTCATACTAGTATACCCTCAGAAGGCTGTATTTTCCAGTTTTGTGAAGTACATTTTCAGAGAAATACAAAAGGTCGGCCATTCCAGAATATCCCCTTATATCGTGTGCTCTGTGAACCCGAATGCTGACTTCTGAATAATCAGGCTACATAGAGTTTTTAAATATAAAAGTCAAGCTATACTGTAGTGTATGGATTTTTCATTAAATTTTCTTAATCATGCATTATCCGCCTAATACAGAGTATCCATAGTAAACCTATAGGGGCCATCCATAAAGTACGTACGCAGAATTTCTGAAATTTTGGACCCCCTCTCCCAATCTTGTACGCAATAGAACAAAGAGGGAGCATACGCAGATTTTCCAAAATTTCTGCCCCCCCCCCCCACCCCCCCCCCCTCGGTGCGTACATACTTTATGGATGGCCCCATAGGAACTATGTACAGACATAGCAGGTGCATATATGGATATGTTTTATGCTCTAGGCCGCAAAAACTGCCACATACTAAAAGATATAATGAGTATAAAAAAATAGTGCGTGACTAAAGTGAACTAAAATCAGCACACCGTCAATTGGACAAAGGTGGATAATAACTACAATATAGACTGGTTTCAGATAAAAGCGGTTGTATGCTCCACAGAGTTGATCCTATGCAATATTCAAGCACATGCGAGGATATTATTATGTGTCAACTCTTCGGAGCATATGGCAACTTGTATCTAAAACCAGTCAATATTATGTATGTATGCTGCCTAAAGGATATGGGTGAGCAGACAGGGTTTGATATACATACCGTACAAAGGGGTCCCTTCGGTCATACAGGTCACGGAGAGGGGGCAGGGCACGCCGTCTGTACGGATCGTCTAGCGGATCTCTTCTCTCGTACAGGGAATCTCTACATCAGGTGAGAATAATAACAGAAATTCACTGCAATGTTGCAAATAACATAACAAAAAACAAAGAAGTACAGGGATCTTATTTCATCACAGGGAATATGTACCATAAAATTGTATTTATTGAAGCCCCTTGAAGTAATAACAAAATTATAAGGTAACATTACCATCTTTTTGTCGCATGCATTATGCACAGAAGACTTTTATTTAGACTGAGTGGTCCTCAGCCCCCCCCCCCCCCCCCCGCCCCCAGTTTACAACAATTCTGTTGATTGTTTGTGAACCACATAAAATATGAATAATGGGTTGGTTGTAAATATTACAATAGGTACCCTTCAAACAAAACTGATCTTATTGTAGTAAATACTATCAAGAAACATCACAAAATTTAATATGATTGTTAATATGGCATGAGTTGTCTTTGTGGAATGATAGCATGAAGTGAAGCTGAGTGATATCTGTAGTGGAAGACAATAAACGCCATGTAAACAATCGTATGAAATTGAGTAACTTTTAGTTTTTATCCTACCCCGTAATATGTTTTAACTTCATATGTCAAGCGTGGCATGTAAATCTTGTATGGCATAACCGTGGCATACAGTTATGCCATGTTAAGTCTATGGAGATTTATAAGAGGGGTAGGATAAGGCCCGTTGTTTATATAGTGTTATCTGTCCTAGCCGTGCAGTCGAGCACTTAATAAACACTCTGTGTGCTAGACATCTTTTTTAAGTTTTAAGTTACATCCCGGTATCTTGTGTGAATGAAGAAGTACCTTCGTGGAGGGGGTGAGGGCCTTCTTGGCGGTGAGTGAGAGACTTTCTTCTTATTACGACCCTCTGCAGCCATTTTGATATCTGCCACCATGAAAATAGATGAATAAGACAAATCTTAGATAAAGAGTGGAACCACGATTCACGGAGCACGTTCTGTGTCTCTATCAGTCATGTCAATGGATCTATATTGCAATTAACTTAAACGTTTTAACCTTAACCTTGAACCCTAGGAGACTCATAGGGCAAGACCAGCAAAGGTGCAAACCTGGACAGGTTTTATATCTGACATTCATTTAGTACTGTTTGTACAGCATTATGTATACACAAATATCTATGAACAACGGAATATGTATACATGGCTAATACTTCATTTAGTACTGTTAGTACAGCATTATGTATACACAAATATCTATGAACAACGGAATATGTATACATGGCTAATACTTCATTTAGTACTGTTAGTACAGCATTATGTATACACAAATATCTATGAACAACGGAATATGTATACATGGCTAATACTTCATTTAGTACTGTTAGTACAGCATTATGTATACACAAATATCTATGAACAACGGAATATGTATACATGGCTAATACTTCATTTAGTACTGTTAGTACAGCATTATGTATACACAAATATCTATGAACAACGGAATATGTATACATGGCTAATACTTCATTTAGTACTGTTAGTACAGCATTATGTATACACAAATATCTATGAACAACGGAATATGTATACATGGCTAATACTTCATTTAGTACTGTTAGTACAGCATTATGTATACACAAATATCTATGAACAACTGGAATATGTATACATGGCTAATACTTCATTTAGTACTGTTAGTACAGCATTATGTATACACAAATATCTATGAACAACGGAATATGTATACATGGCTAATACTTCATTTAGTACTGTTAGTACAGCATTATGTATACACAAATATCTATGAACAACGGAATATGTATACATGGCTAATACTTCATTTAGTACTGTTAGTACAGCATTATGTATACACAAATATCTATGAACAACGGAATATGTATACATGGCTAATACTTCATTTAGTACTGTTAGTACAGCATTATGTATACACAAATATATCTATGAACAACGGAATATGTATACATGGCTAATACTTCATTTAGTACTGTTAGTACAGCATTATGTATACACAAATATCTATGAACAACGGAATATGTATACATGGCTAATACTTCATTTAGTACTGTTAGTACAGCATTATGTATACACAAATATCTATGAACAACGGAATATGTATACATGGCTAATACTTCATTTAGTACTGTTAGTACAGCATTATGTATACACAAATATCTATGAACAACGGAATATGTATACATGGCTAATACTTTATATGATATCTGTTTGCATGCTGTTTTCTCAGTTATGAAGGAACAAGCACTAATTCAAGTTTGAGATTGACCGAAGCTGTCACCCTTGATGCATATTTCTTGATTAATTCTTATTTACCTGTCACTAAATCAAGATTTACAGGTAGGTTCTTACTGGTGACAATTGGCCCATGTCATATTACACACTTTTCGTTCTCAGTATATCCTCAGTTAATGGTTTCTGATTCTTATCTCACTCCAGTATTTTTATCCATAGGCTTAACATTAGGAACTCATCCTCTACTGCCATGAAGGTAGTGTACCCAATACTCAATGGCTAATTGGGTGAGTTATTTCATTTATTTATAATGTTCCTGATCATGTATATGGGGTGAGATAAAATGAGAACCCACTCAATGGAGTATGGGACCAAGTTATTTTCATAAGTTTCCTTCTAAATGTTGAGGTCATAAATCGTCTACAGCCAGGAATTGTGTGAAGCAATATTGTTACTGACCAAGTCTGAGGCCTTTCATCGTAGTACCCTGTTCATGTTGTACCGCTTCTCGTGCATCATCTTCATGTGCAAACTGGACGAAGCCGTAGCCTGTCAGAACAGAAACCGCTGAGGAAAACAAAAGAAGTTTTTTGTATTAGATATATTCAGGAAATACAATCTGCATTGAGTGAACAAGCTCTCTTTTATTGAAATCTAAACAAAGCAATCTGAACCTCCTATATTTAGATTAAAATAAACAACACCTTTTTTATTTAGATGTAACAGGAATATATGAAATTTAAAAAAAAATCAATACCAACAACTATATTAATAGGGTATGTGAACACGCGAATAAGGAAAATTTCGCCAATTCAAAGCATAAAATAATACGGAAACAGGCTGTCTTCAATCGTCAAAATACTTGGTAAAGTTATTGATCAGATATAAGTCTGCCTATGTGTATTTTGATGTTTGAAGACAGAAGCCAGTTTCCATATAAGATATACACACACATGCATATATACATATAACACAAGAGCTAAGTGTGCATAGTCAAATAGAATCATTGGCCTTTAAAAGGCCAAATAAGCAGGTGGACGCATTTAAATCTACAAGTAGCTTAACACACATGTTTAAAATTGCTGAATGAAAATATTTTGATATCTTAATTCTAATGAATGAATGAATGAATAAAGGGAGGGAGGGAGGGAGGGAGGGAGGGAGGGAGGGAGGGAGGGAGGGAGGGAGGGAGGGAGGGAGGGAGGGAGGGAGGGAGGGAGGGAGGGAGGGAGGGAGGGAGGGAGGGAGGGAGGGAGGGAGGGAGGGAGGGAGGGAGGGAGGGAGGGATTCTATGAATAGGGAAGGGCCTGCATTGATTGGATATTTAAAGCCCGACTCTTCTGTGAACTCGGCAGGTCATGGCTCAATGTACACATATGTTTAGCTACCTGTAGGGGATTTGAATTGACATTCAGCAATTCTCTGAGTACATAGGAAACGTTTTCAGATAGCTTCATGGTGATAGCTTCATGGATGAGTGCACACAGACCTGCCTGCATGCTCCCTAGCCATGTGGGGGACAAAACTTTGTTTCTATGTACACCAATAAAGTAGGCCAAGTCAATATCTGGTGGTAAATGATACTGCAAATAATTTTACAAACCAATATCATTTGACTGGGTCTTGACTGATTCCTACAACAAAGTTATGAACCATTTTGCCTTCTATTCATGTGTAAATATCCTGAATAAACCATCCACTCATACACCTGCTGCCCCCCCCCCCCTCCCACATTATGAGATTTAGAAGAAATACATGAATAGCACATCAAATATGTATTTTACCTAAATAATGACACTTCCTAGGGTGTAAGCAACTGTCAGTGCCACTTGTGGAGATGGTAAATGTTACACTAATGCTCACTATAAATCAATATTGAGTAAACATCTGTTTGAGTATGCCAATTTCACCCAACCCCCCCCCCCCCACCCCCCCCCCACTTTTAACAAATAGTTGAATATCTCAGCAAATATTGAATCTACCTAGAAAATTCCACTTCCTAGCACCTACTGTTTTTTATTCTCTTTCAAAAGAGGCATATTATATCACGATTGAACCAGTGTTACAGGTAGAAATATGTCCATAAAGGAGTTCTTAAAAAAATGGACCTGTGACTCATAAGGTCCCCCCCCCCCCCCCCCCCCACTCTTTTTTCTGAAAATCCATGTCAAAATACTAAAACTGTCCGATATTGTATGGCCATAAAACCTTCTGTCCAAAACAGAAACCATATTCCCATCTCTAAAAAAATAAATAATTTTCCAACGAGGAACCAAGGTTCTGCGAACGAAAAAAATCACATAACATATTCCCATCTCTACTTAGTGAGCTATGAAAAATAAAAAATGTGGTCAGGTCATCTAGTGACTCTACAAGCATGTGTACTACAGTAGGCTATAGCCATAATCTAAAGACCAACCGTCCACCTGCTAATAATGAAATTTATATACAAATTATCGGTAAATCTGTAGAATATAAGGTGTATTGTATATCATAGAATGTTGACTTAAGGAAAAATTCTTACCTAGGACATTCCCATACTTTTCAAAGATTTCGACTATATCATGTCTGTCAATTTTGTTACTGGGTAGATTGCCGATGAAGACACGACTGTTTACAAGTGCAGGATCTGTACTGTTCGTACAAGCAAACTTGGAATATTGTTTGGTTCTCTCTTCTCTAGTATGCGATCTGTCTCTGTCCCTGTCGGGAGATCTGTCACGGACTCTGTCTCCTTCCCGTTCTCTGTACCTAGACCTAGAGCGGTCTGACATTTTGACTTTCAGTAGAGAAAGTTCCTGAAAATGCAAGAATACTATATAAGTAGGAGAAGGCAGTGAATGTCATACAAATTACATTAATTAATTCGACAAGATATTCCCTCTAAACCGGTCTGGACTGTTCTTCATTAGGAAATAATAAGGAGTCATCAGGAGTTTGGTGTATTTTCCGACATGTTTCGGTATTTAATTATACCTTCTTCAGGGATAAGATTTAACAGTGGATTGTATTTTGCTCACTGAGGATCGGTTTGTATGATCCGGATCGCTTTTATGGATCCATGTCATGGGTAACAATCCTCTTTATTAGAAGGTGATTCAATATAGTACTGATGACAAAAATAAAATGGATCAATCTCCAAATTACATTAATACAACATCCAGAAATTATCATAATGTGCTGCTATGTATAGTTCACATCACACATCGACGATAAATATATATATTTATATATTGACTGGTTTCAGATACAAGCAGTTGTATGCTCCAAGGAGATTACGCAGTCAACTCCGTGGAGTATTCTACTGCTTTTACTAGAAACCAGTCTATTTTGTTTTTATTATCCACTTTTCATTTAGTTCATTTAGGTACACACTATTTTTTCACACCCACTATTCTTCCGTATGCACTGGTCTTTGCAGCCTGGAGCATACAACATATGGCCAGATGTCACGGATCGTCGTCAAATGACCATTATTGCTTACCAATTCAATAAAATGCTCAATTTAATAGAGATCTATGATTTTATTTTGTATTCTGGTCAGGCTCAGTCAGACCTCACTGGGGAACCATAGTTTTGCCTATGTGGGATCATAAATAACAGAGCTAGAGGGCCCAAACTACCCAAAACAGGATGTTTTTTCATGACAGAATGAATGTACCATAATTGCCACAGTCAGCATTAGTAGAAAAATATAATAATTTTGACAATTATTTTTCTTAACTGGGTCCCCATAGGTTAAGGAATTTTTTCAGACCATTTACAAATTTGTGGCCAGGATAGTATACTCTCTACAAGGCAAAATGTACATGTGTAGTTTTAGTGTGGAAACGATTGACTCCCTAAAGAAGGAACCCTCCCAATATCTACATACAGCACAGACAGGAATAAAATATGTCCTGGTAAGCCTTAACATGTACCTATTTGTATATGAAAAAAAATTATATCTAACTATATTATTATGGCAGTGGGGGCCCATTTTCTTGTTTTGTGTACTTTTTGTGTGGAAACGATTGACTCCCATCCTATGGTGATGGCTAACATGTATGTTATATCTAACTATTGTCCATTTCATATAAATACCCCCTTACATCAAGGTAACTTCACATAGTACCATCTTTCTTGTACTCCTTCCCTGTACATAGTTATGAATCTATATCTGGGAATGTCGAAACGATTGACTCCCAGTGGAAACGATTGACTCCCTAGCTGATATTTCCTATAAAGCTTATATCTCTTATGGTAGACCTAAAGACTATTTTGTATCATAATCCTAAACAGATTTCTATCTTAAAGGAATGGGGAGGGGGCTTGGTAACAGTGTGAATGCAGTATACAGAAAAAGGGAGTCAATCGTTTCCACACTGTATAGCAACCAAACTTTGGTCCATTAGTGTATATTTACTATGGGTATTTAACCTACCCTCATATATCCAACATATACCCCACCCTATGCACTACTCACACACAAAAGGTTTAGGCCATACTCATAAATTTATTTTTGACCCCTGTCCCAGTCCATTTGACGACGATCCATGACATCTGGCCATATATGTGTGCTCCATGTATGGTGATACACACTCCCTATGTGTTTTCTATGGACACTTTGTATTAAGTGGATGATAATAGGCGAGATGAGCTATCTGTCGAGTTCCATATACATATTCCTATATACTTATTGAATTGCACATTTTTGGGTTTATAGATCAGTTATTTTATGTTTGTGAAACCATGACGAAATAAAGTTCAAATACCGATGAGACTTCCAATTCAAGCTATAGTAAAACCCTGCTTAAGGGGAAATCCTGCGTTCCAAGCAAAGTGACCCCTTAAGCGAGGTTTTCAGTCTGTCAATGGTTATATAGTTAAGTATACCTATATGAATGAAAGAAATATCGGTTATTATATAAAAGGTTTATCAAATAACCAAATCTAAGCAAGTACATGGAAAAGGGTATCAGACGATTCGCACTAGGAGCCGATTCGCACCCGACGTTTCGCACTGTAAACAAGCCGATTCGCACTGGAAATGAAAACAATAACAAACCACGAAAAACGGCAAATTATCATATGTTCCCTTTCGTGAATCACAATATAGAACGTCTGCCTGTTTACGACATGTATTTTCTCGAGGTTTTTCATGCAGAACACTGATGGCAGTGGGTGGGTGCTGGTTAAATAAATGAACCAATTCAAGGTAAACATCCTACTTAGAGATGGCGGCCGTTTTCGCGCACATTGACAACAGCATAATGGGTATCGGCAAATTCTGGACTTCCCTTTTGAAAATCAAAATATAAAGTTCTGCATCCTGTTCTGCATGCCTCTAGCTATTTAATGTTTTTTAGCTGGAGTCTATATTAAGTATTTTCCGAGTTATGAGGTTAGAAGTACAGAGTGTCAAACCAAAGTTTGTATATTTACATTTTGCACAAGGCACCGCTCCCATTCTAATCTCGAATGTACAAGAACTGCAATAATCTAGGTAATTCCAAGTAACTGTGAGTATAATTAGTCTGCTGGTGATGGACTGGCAAAGTCTTGTACAATTTTATCATTATCAAGGAATAGTAACACTTAGTTTGATTTTTAGTGCGAAACGTCGGGTGCGGGTCGGCCGAGTATCAGTGCGAATGGGTTTTCAGTGCGAATCATCATACATTCATGGAAAATAGATACAAAATGAACAAATATATCAATACAAGTGAATGGTAAGGAAATATTCATTGTGTTACACAGAGTTCAATGTACAGTTCCACAGTCTCAGGTAGGCATCGAGGATGGACTGGATTTTGACACCCGAACCCCACCCCACAGTCCTGCTTTCACATCCCCTCCTCACCTGCATTCGGACACCTCACAGGTGCCTACATGGTGCCTACAGATGCCTAGTGCCTAATTGTTTGAACACCAGTCTAGCTGGCGCACATCCACACCACAATTTTAGGGCACAAACAAACAAATGAAATAGTCTAGAGTGTCATCCACACACTGTCCCATCAGATTTGATAAGGTTTCCCTCCAAAGTGCCCCCTTAGGCTTAACTGACGTTAAGAAGCATCCCGTACACATAGTCAATGACATATTTGTTGTTTATGCCATATGTGCACATAATGAAAACATATCCAATAATGTTGACATCCTCATAAAATTATTACGATCCATGACGATGAATTGAATACACATTCCTAGCCAGACACCCATTCTAATTTCGAGGAACCCAGACACAGAGTTAGCTTCGTGATTTGCACTACGAGTAAGTAAAGGGTGTATCACCAATTTCAGAAAATGATAGCGAATAGAAGGCTCAAGGTGTCCTGGCAGGAAGCCCAAAGCGTTCACCGAGTGGAAAGAAAGGCTCCGGGGTTCATAAAATTCATGATAAATGCATGGATGACCATTGCACATTTTGCAGCGAACGGAAGGCCGTTCCTATCATATTTCTGCAGAAAACACATATATGACAACGTTCCCAACTCATATGATATAAGTGAAAGATAACTTAACGAAGAAACATTAGAATTACTGTAGTATGTCATTTACCTTACACAGCCTGCTAGCAAACGCCTTGTCGTCTTTTTCTTTTGCTGGTACCAGCCGCTGGAGCTATTGAGGTAAAACACATTCGGGAACCGGCTTACAAATCTCGTAGAACGCGAGAGTTGGCAAATCTGTCACATACCCATTCATTGGCCAATTTTTCCACTCTCTGCGTATTGTTAGATCAAATGACTGTACCATGAGATACACAGTATCTGCTTGGAGAGCGCGAGTTGCCCGCTGTAGTCCAATCAGATTATATGTGACAGCTCTCCAAGAATTTTGCTGGTAGTCGGTTAGGTTTTCTCTGTGTGCTTTAAAACCGTTCGGGGACCCAAGAAGCAGGTTGCAGGTACAAGGAAAAACCTGCACCCTGACCATGTCTCTTGAACAAACTGAAGGTAAATATAAGTATATTTGATCAAATGACTGATATGAGTCTCTCCTATGGAAACTATGTTTATGGGCCACACAATTTCTATTGTTAATACATTTCCATCCCACAACACTGTCTAGTCTACGGCGTTGACTCCTCGACAAACCCGATGATCTCTCACTGTCTCAGTCTCATTTCGATTTTCGTCCACTGTCAAGCTCATCCATCGTAACATTGGCCCGGGCACTAGGCATTTGTCCCCTTGAATTATACTTGAAAATGTCAGCTCGAGTTTACTGATTGGTATAGTCAGAGAATTGAGGGTCTCTGGTTCTTTGATATTGTATAGAACTATTGATATAATAGGCCGGTATCACTTTGCTAGCCAGTGTAACCAGCCCACAACAGTGGAGATGAGGGGTGAATTTTGTACCTATCATCAGTGTCACTTTGACATTTTCCCTGTTAAAGATCGTGTCGAGAGAAATTTGTGTTTGTCTAGATCTAGATCCAGTACATATTAATTATTATTACCTACTAGTACCGCATACATATTATAAAGGCAGTGCCTCACTAAGCAAAACCCACAGAGCCAGAGGCCACAAACCCACACGGTGTATGGACGATATGGCACAGGAGCGTTATGGCATGGACGATATGGCACACTCACCTAAATGATATGGCACACTTGCTTAGACGATTCGGCATACTTTTTATTTCTATTTTCTGCTGAATATCTACATTATAATTAATAAAGGAATTGAATTCTTCATTAAATATTCTTTAACTCAGTTCTTATTTGGAGTTTCTAGGTGCAATATTAGCCGAAATATTAACAAAAAGCCTCCCGTATCTGTCACTATACTAAACAGCTCTTCTGAAAATAGGTCTGGAGAAGTCTGTGTTTGTCACAGAACCATTTATTTGGTGTCTATTTGTAGGGAAAAGATTATCTTTATAATAATTCTAAAATTCAGTGTGCCAAATGGTCTAACCTATGTCAAACGGCTCTTTTTCTATGCCATATCGTCCAGGGTTGTGCCATAACGCACCCATGCCATAGCGCTCTTGTGCCATATTGTCTATGAACACACACACACACGTGTTGTACACACACCCGCCTTAGATAGTGAACGTTCCCCAAGACCAGCGGCTTTATATATTTTATCGGATACCACGTTACCTAAAACTCTTAATTCGTTTCATGTTAACATGACCATGATTTAGTATAGGAGACACGTGTAGGCCTAGTCGTAGAAGCCTACCCTATTCTGTGTGCATGCCTCTCACCAGTCAGAGGCAAAAATGGTTAAAAATAGCATGACGTCATTTATGGTCGGCCCCCGAAGTGAAATTGATTCAAGTGTCTTCACTCTGGGCTAGTTAATCCATTTATGCTACCATTGACATGTATCTAAGTATGTCAATTGTATATCCATGTTTAGAATATGAGGCTGACTGATCTTTCTCCAGTAAGATGCTACCTTAAAGTTAGAGCGCAAACATTCTCAAGCATCACCATGGCGTGCTCATAACTGTGACATCACAGAAAGGATGACAACAGTTATAACTAAAACATCTCCACTGTATCCCAGTAACCAGGATATTGCAGCTACTGTCAACAACTTAATGTTTACTGTTTCTCGGCCTAAAAATGAAAAAGATTAAAAAGAATGAATCGTATATTCATGTCAATTTGATAACATTTCAGATCTCAAAGCTTTTGAGCGGCGGCTCACAGAAGTGATTGCACAATTACAGCCGACAACTACAAGATGGCGCTGTAAGTCGTCAGTTTATTTTCTTTTGAATTAACATTAAAAAATAATGGTCCATAGATTACACTTTAAACATATTTTGTCATACGCGATAAGTATGTAATAAGATAAGACCACACCTGTTTGAAACGTAGGAAAGTAATGTTCATAATGAAAAACAAAACAATTGGTTGATGTACTAAAGGTTTACTACCAACTAATAGACGTCTGAACCAATCACTCGGCTTGTCTTGTAGTTTACGGTCAAATGCCTTACAAATATATAATTTTATACTGTTATGTAATATATTCAACGATATTTAGAAGATGTCCAAATATAAAATAAAATGTATTATAAACACTTCTCAGATGTTGAAGATCTAATCGATGTTTGATGTTGATGGTTTATGATTGTTCCATTGCTCGTGGATATATTTCAGTGATGCTCATACTCGTAGCGACATGTACAACCATTGGTGCCTGGAATTGGATAATGGATCCAGAAACACCTAAGGTATATTAATAAGACTTTAATATGTATCTGAGTTTCCCGCTTTGTATTAGAAATACGTATTAGAAAACCCAGAATTTCTTCAATAGTAAACGACCCTCAAGTAGCTTCTACCTGTTAGTTTTGTTTTTGATGATTCATGAGAAAGTGATTATTTTGCATTGAGCATTTCTTTTTAACTTTCTTTTTTATTTTCAAATTTTTTTATTTGCCTTCGATAATACATGGGTACAATACCTTATTGGCCATGGAGTATGAGTTCCTCAAGTTAAGCATATGGAGGCAAATAAGGGGTGAGATAATTAGTACTATCATACTGTCATTACTCAGTTCTTTACATATTTAATTAACATGGGTGTATCCCACATAGAGAACCTTGATACATAAGAATATAGCTGTACATTTCATGAAATAACAAAAAATAATTAAATACTGCAGTTTTAACGACCACTGCCAATTCCAAAACTTGTTGTATGCTCGGTCTTTCCTTGGCCAGTTTTATATATATTTCAAATATATTTTTTTATACATGTACATTGATATAGAAAGTTCACCTGTATCTAATATCACCGAACCGGCAAGACTAACGTTATACATGTAATTGCCGACTGATTGAAACTTGAGTTAGTATGCAGTGCTGTTGGAGGACAGAGCTGTGGACGTTTTATTTGTTCCTCACTGTAGGGGTCCTTCTTCCAGTCGCTGCTCAACCATCCCTTCTTCACACTCTCCTGCCTGCTCCTGCTCCTCCTCTTCATCAGCGGCATTCACAAACGCGTCGTAGCGCCGTCGATGTATCCTTTTTTTCCGATGAAAATGTTAAGAAACGAAGCTTTATGACATAGGTTTTTTGGTAGGTTTTTATTACCCTGGAGAAAGCAGTTAGGAATCAAAGATACCTATCTTCCACTGGCTCTAGCTCATGGATAAAGGCTTTTTCAAACACAGCCTTTTTTAGTCGGATTGACTTGCAATCGAGACAAAATGCGAATACGTGTTTATAAAACAAGTTTGATTCTGATATTATGAAGTCTTGAACAGATCTGCATCTCTTGTGAGTGTCTGGGGATTGGTGTCCCAGACATCGTGTAAAAGGCTGCTTCCACCAGCACGATGGATTTGCCGTATCATATCTTGGTATGTCTTGTATTTCTTACCTCCTTTGCTGCGCTATGTCACTCGTAATAATGTGCATATTTTTGCGCAATGATGTATGTATATTTTGGTGCTCAACCCCTGCAACACCTCACAATCTATTTCCCAGCATATTGCAGCATACAGTGATCTATCAGAACAAGAATGCTTTGCGGCAAAAATACATGCGATTTCTCAAAACCTAGCAAGACTTAGCAAGTCAACCAGATCATGACAAATCTCGCTATATCTTGTCTGCTGGTGGAAGAGCCCTTCATTGATAACTCTATTGGTGTTTGCTCAATCAGTGTCTATAAAATGATAAGCAGATGCGACTAGCTGCTGCCTGCCAACAGAACTTATCAATATTTTGATCATCAAATTAGAGAGGGCGTGGCTAGATCCTTCCTAATACAAAAAAAATATATTATCATCGAACCTGTTAATCTGTTAAAGTTAAATTCACCATTTTTTTTCTTAACTGTAAGTAGTATTGCTTCCCGATGTCGACAAGTTTTAACAGATTATAATATGTCCTGTGACGATGTAAGTATATACTTCTTTGCTTTGTAGAACGCATTTTGGCTTTTATAAGCCAATAGGAAAGGTATAAATGGCTTAGGGGAATGCCTTTCTTAGAGAAAGGTGGTTGAATCATGCTCTTTATAATCGATTCAGTCCTGATAAAATCATTAAAAAATAGAATCTTACCAAGATAGTAAATGGGAAAAAAATGTAAAAATATGGCGACAATACACCTAAAGAAATAAAAGGAAATGGAAAAACTTCTTTTCACATCCGTTTTCAAGAGAAATCTCTACCAAAAAGTTTAAAGATAAAAGTATGTTGAGTAAGTGTAAATTTGTTAAGAATACATGTTCTTTATCAGGTATCAGAGAAAATGTGGTTACTGAGCTTATAGAGTTGACAGTTAAAGGTATTTTATCCCAGAGAATATGTCCCACTGCCATAGGCGGAGACACATATTTTATGGGACGGAATGCAAAGAATGGCACCGCAACGGCTCAGTTACTTTTTTTTCTTATTATCATATACCAAAATATCACGGAAAAAACCGGCATTTTATGTACTTACGAAGTACACCACGGGCGAATTGCACCGGAACATTCAGTACAGACTCAGTGTGCTCAAATATATTTCTACTTTACCCCCAGGAGCGTTTAGTATTTCATAGACTTTTACTCATAGATATTTGATAATTGTCGTTCATGTCGTTATTGCTAGACTGGGAAGCTGATCCTCAAACCACGACCCACTACATGACATCAGGAGGAGCGGTACGTGTGACCCGCAGCCTCCAGCCTCCCCGAACCCCGGGCCTCTATTCGGTGTTGTTTGTTTTCCTCGTTGGGCGCGTTGAACCACAGACCGGGGACCATTCGTGTTCAGCCCCGCCCCTCCTCCCTCTGGACCCGAACGACGCAGCGAGCGAGGAAGTGACTCCCAGCAAGCCTCCTCCCCCAAGGAAAATAGAAAGCTGCCTAAAGTAATTTGAAAAAGTGGAGTTTATTCTGGCCGTTTGAATTGAAGCAGATTTCAGCGTGCGTGTTATCACTCATGGGAAGTCTGAAATGATTAAATATACGATACCGCAGTTTCTGCTCTAAAATACCGTGTTTTTAGGTACATTTTTTTAAAACTGGATATTTTTATTATACGGTATATTTTTTTTAATTCTGGGCAGAAACATCGAAGAGTTCTTATGAAAGACGTACGACTTTGATCTAAAATATTCATACTGATTGAAGACTGTATTTGTCAATGTGAGTGATCTTTTGAGAAAGTAGGAAGCAGATCGTCTAGTCTTGTGTTTTAGTACAACGTAAATATAGTTAAACTAGTGGAACACCCTTAATCGGTATTCGTTGTATTGACGCCAGTATCCAGGTAAACATTGGTTCTCTCACGAGCACAGGGCTGCCAATATTACACTAAAGCACATTATCTATTAGAGTCAAATTATAAAAACCAGAAGTAGAACGTGTATGTACATACGAGTGTAAATCTAAGAAATAGCTGACACGTGTACATGTATATCACGAAACCGGTTTTTACCGATTATTTAAAGGTGTGTCAACGTGGTTTATTGGGAAATAGACAAAGGTGTGCGAATGAAGGAATGCATAAATTTTATTTGACATAATAGCATAAATTTCATAGGATACAAAATTCGGGAGAATTCAGTATTATGAATAGCAATAAAACCATGGAGAGCTCTGTCTCAAGCTTATAAGGAGCCAAAGTGGCCCAACAAAACGCGTAGATACCCGTGCTTAAAACAGCATTTCCGAAGGCCACAATGAACGAGTCTTGGTGCTAAAGCTATGGGGGTTCAAAGCTAGAATTTCATTTTTGGCCTTGTTTGTTACGCTTGAAGTGTAGTTTACTACTATCATCTCTGAATAAGTCTGTCGCAAAGCTTTGATGACAGTTGTTAAGTTTATCAAAAGTATGCATTTTATAGATTGGAGAATGACGCATATAATCTCGAACCTATATAGTCAAAGTACTGAGCGTTTATCTCCGGAAATGTTTTGTGAATGGATACCTGCAGTTTCAGCGGGTTCTCTTTGGCTCCTTATAGTCTGGGATGAGTTGCTAGTTCTGTTTTTGGTTCAGATAATTCACTACTGGTTTCAGATACATACATTATGATGTAAATAACAGAAAATGCATCAAATTGGTTTAAACCCCTGGGAAAAATAATTGACTAATGCAAATTTTAATTTAGGAGAAATTATGTTTTGTATAGCCTTTTACGGTTCAAACATAATTGGTATAAGATTTCTCTGACATAAACGGGTTTTAATCGCTAAGGAATACTGGATTTGATTGTGTCCTCAAATGATTCGCAGGTTTTTTCTCACCACTGATGAATGGGTACTTTGAAAAAGAAATACTGGATTTGTTTCCCCCAAATGATTCACAAACATTTTATCATGTCTGATCAATCAATATTTTCAAAGTCGAGGTAGCTCCTATGATTTCATATAACCATCACAAAAGACACCTGTGCGATTGTGTCGTGGACTCCAGTCAATTGTTCTGCCTGTACAAATCTACAGATATTTTGATGGTGGACAACATCTTATTCTATCCACAGATGTCATATTTCTGTACATATCAAATGTAAATAAAAAAATGAATAAAAATAAGCTGGAAAAGTCTAGTTGTCATCAGTATTTATCTATCAGCTATTTCATGAACTTAACCCCTCAACTTATTATTGGGGCCCACAATACAGGTATTATCAGGATAAAAGATAAATATGCTGCTCATAGCAAAATAGTCAAGTGATTTAATGTCATACTTAATATTATTCTGCCTTTTGAATGCATATTCTTTGTAATACAAACATAACATAGATATACAAAAACGGTGCTCCCACATACAGTGATGTAAAGACAGCAGTTTGGGCAACTTAGAAAATGATGACGTCATAGAAGTCTGCGTTTTAAAACAGAATCTGTTCCACGGATTTGTTGAGTGGAACTGGAAGTAGGTGGCGCTACAAACCCCCTTCTAGCCATGGGGCAGCCATCTTGGTAAAGTACCAACGAAATGCTAAGCCTAGAGACCCTATTGGGGCATCCCATAATTCAGTCTGTTTACAGAATCCATTGTTTTCTGGTTGCCGTCTTTGCATGGTGAAAAACCCTTGACCCAAAAACCCGCAATTATTACAGTTTTCACAAATCTCCAAATTGGAAATCCGATGCCAGAAATAGAAATTTCAGTTATTTCTACATGGAAATTAAAAATCATATTCGGTTTCTCTGGTTAGAAATCAGAAAATGATTGTTCATCAGAAGACAGGCGACCGAGATGCAGCCAGCCAGTCGGGAGCGGATGCTGTACTTATCCGGGGCAATATTAGGCAGTTTAGTAACCTCTAGAGGGTCTATGGCTGATCAGGATATTTTATTTATGATATAATTTAATGAGTAGGGTTGTGTTAAGTATTCTCAAGCCTTCCCCTTAAAAAAATCAGACCGCTTGCAGTCTCAAATCAAATGGTTATGCGATTGCCTCAGTTTAGACTATGATCTTGATTTTTCTTTTTTCTTTTTTCACCAGTATAGACTGACAGCACATTGTCACCAGTATGGACAGTGTGTTCTATGTCCATGGTCACCAGCAAGATGGTAGGATGACCCGTTGTCAGGAATAACCAAGTCACCAACCGGAAGAGTGATAAGCTGGTCATATAATCGTTGCTCTACAGTGCTGCAACAGTTTATGTCTTTGCTAGAGCAACCCATCAACGTAAACCAGGTATTAACAGCTATTTAGACTCCGCTCCTAATCACCAATGTCCCATCTGCTTAGATTTGAAATTCGGCAGTAATAAGTATAAATGACAAATTGATCTCTTACGACAAAGGAATAAAGGCGCTATTACAGTAGGATGAATAAATTTATTTTCTCCAGCAATGACACAATCTTGGGTTGTACAAATAATTCCCTCATAATGATAAACGATTTTATCTTAAAATCTCTTATATACAAATCTTTCAAAAATATTGCATTATACAAGGACTAGCGATTTGGAATTTAAAGGTAGATGCACCCCTCAATATCATATTTAAATCACTACATTCCCGATTTCATGAAGTATATAAAGTGGAATTTGGACCTGTGAGGGATATTCTGAACTGGATCTCAAGAAACAATTCTTCACAATTCATATTTTAGTTTATCATGATAGCTGTTTACAGATACATTACGGACATACTCAAATTTTTCTTACTAGCAAGTATAAATTCACATACACACTCACCATACATACTCTAGGTGAAAACCCATACTCAAATACAAAAACACTGTCTACAAGATAAATATCAGTTATGTTGGTCGATCATCTCCTCTTAATTGCCTGTATTTCTGCATTTCATTTGGGAAGACTTTGCTCAGCTCAGAAATTAGTAGAGTACGAAATCTCTGCAAAAGAAAAGTAGACTTTAGACAACTGACGGCAAAAATTGTTGACTTACTATCGGAGTAGTTATATGATATTGACAAATTCTGAGCTTCTGAATCAAGAACCTAGAATTGTTTAAGGTTTAAATGGTGAAATTGTGCTTGTATGCACATTTGAATTAATTCAGCATCGCCTATGTTTTCAAATTAGATCTAACTAGTTACAATGATCCAAGAATCATAGATTGCGAATCATAAAATCTGTGGCTAAATACGTAGCCATTAGATTATTTTTCATGAAAACAAGTTTGGGAACAATACAAAATAGCATTCTGTTTTCAACATTGACTTATCTTACCCTAAAGGCTTCAATTTTCCCTCTCACTGCTTCATTCTTTGTTAGTGCCTTTTCCATACAATCCTTGGTATACAGTTGTGGATTTTTGCCTTGGTCGATGTAGCTGAAACATGGTAAATAGTTTCGTTGAAGTTTTATATCTAGGCTATATACACTTGTCACCCAATCCATATTATAAAAGATTTCACAATTAAGTATATTTTCTATCGATTCAGTGCCATGTATCTTTGTCACACATCAAAGGTGTCAAATATGGCTTTATTCTTTACTTTTCAATGTATAGATGTAAGCTAATGCTGGTTTCCAAACTAACTGGGAACTTATTCATATTAACAACGAGAGCCAATGTTACCATGGTGATAATCTCTACCAGGAGAGGCTTAAATTCAGGGGTTTCAGTCCCGCCTCTTGTACTGACAATACCGTCTGTGTTGGTATACTTACTCAAACACTTCTAGAGGAACTTGTACATCATGAACTTGTGTTTTTAGTTTATCAATTTCTTGCATCCCTGTAACCATCAAGTGTCTGTAAAATGAAACATAGACGATATGAAATGGGGACCCATAAGGGGATTGTGATAGTATGTATCACTAGACCGACAATTGAGTTGAGAACACGGCCATATTTTTCGTGATACAGAACACGGTGTAATCAGCGCTCTGAACCAGTGTATGTTCAATCTTATATGTAATCTGCATGAATTGTATAATGCCTAACGTGGATAAAAGGTCTACAGTAAATTGTTATTCAATATATCATTCTGTAATCAGATTAAAATGAACTACCTTCATAAGAATTATTAGATATGACCAAAGCTGACATCCCCAGAGGATTATATGTCACGATCTCCCAGCCACCAGTCGGGTGGTATTGTTGCCGGTATCTGGAAACTACGCTTCATTGACAGCACGCTTCAGTTCTCGGGGCGACACTCTCTTTGCAGATCTTTCGCGGCGCTAGCACTTTCTTATCTCTGCCCCAACCCACTGACGTCATACGCTGGTACCCCGGGTATCTACTAAAGACAGTAGGGACCAGCTAACATTTCAGATTCAAAACAAGGCAACTGTCAAATGTTATAAAAGTCAAACAACTGATACATCTTGAGTTGGGAAATATGGGGATTGTTAAAGGAGCTTCACAGACAATCCAGTTGATTCTTCTTAAGATTTTAACCACTTTATGATGTGAATCCACACTTGATTAGACTGCCTCTTCGAGTGAGCACATGTGTTATGTTGACAAACAAAACCCTGCAACACATATGGTGCTTTCCACTGAAGAAAGTAATCCCAGAGACTGTGTCTGGTTTGAAATAACAAATAACAAAAATGAGTGTAAATCATTAACCATATAAATATGTGTATCTCTATGTACAAGTAGAATACAAATACTGCACAAACCATGACAAATTTAGGATATTTGAAAAACTGGCGGATGGGACAGATTCTGTCCCAAACAGGCAGGTCGGTGCAGAGATACAAGCGGCCGCAGGAAGTAGAGCCTAGAATATCTGCTAGGAGAGTGTCGGGGCGACTGATAACCACTATGCTCTGTCGCACCACCCCTTTAATCTTATGTAAGAAATATATCTGACATTTACATGGAAACTCTAAATAAAAACTGTCTTGTAGCTAACAATGTGGCAGTTACGAGATTGGGGTTTTACATGCCAGTTTTGATCGTCATAAACAAAACATAAAAACGAAGGATAGTGTCCAAGGCAACCATAGTGGTGTATTGCAAAAAATGAAGCGTAGCGTCCAATTCACGAAGCGTAGTGTCCGATGTGTGCTGGCTATGAGTATGAAGCGTAGTTTCTTGGCTTCCTGTTGCCCTGCTTTGGGTGTGTGTGTGTGTGTGGGAGGGGGGGGGGCGCATCTCAGCTGGTATCTCAAGCATGCTGGCGACTATTAGTGTAGGGTCTTGGATTCGTCCTAATAGCCAGTATAAGCAGCCCTCCCCCAACAAGGGGCGATGAGGTGAATAATCTTTCATATGTCACCCACACTGCCACAGATAGGGGCTGGTTAAACTTGCCATTATCAATGCTAGTAGTCCGAGAGGCTCTGAGTCTGACTATGAAGCGGTGTCCGCTAGGCAGTCAAAGTTTTTCGGACTAAATGCTAATAGACCCTCTTCACACTAGCGCCGTCTTGTAATGGCCGCCTAAGTAGGTCACACGAAAACGAGGCGTGCAACTTTACTCCTGAGCGTTTGGTATAGAAAAAGCCTATCTATTTCTAACTCGGAAAATGGAAATTGCTCTTGCTTTGTGAATAACAGGCCGATCTCCATAGATAAATCAATGTTAGAAAGCTAGGACTCTGGTCTATTTGTTGATATACATATCATAAACCTATTCCTTGGCTAAGCCTTCCCTTGATAGCTTGAACTTTAGAATTTGTTAAGTAAAAGATATTAAAACATGTTACCTTCACAGTGATTTTATGAAAAATCTATCGCGATGACCTATAGAAATAACCATCCCATCTTCTTAGATACTTCAAGATGATTAACATGATACCTATGTTGCCAGGCTGTGGTAGATATTTCCTGAGGTTATTATTCATCAAAATAGTCAAAACATAGTGTTGAAAGTTGGTACATTTGGATAAGTGTCATTTATCCTTGCAGTCTGGTTTCCCTTAAAGTGACAACCACAATCACTTCTCCAATAATTCATATATGGTAGACCACTGCTGTTATTAATATCATTATCAATAAAATCATAAACTAGAATAAGATTTAAGATAATAGAAAATATGTAGAAACAAAGATAAATGTAAACTAAAACAAGAAACACCAGTGATTATGATGATGAAAGGAGATGAGTGTAAATATAACATTAAGAAACATCTGAAATCTCATTTTTCATTGAGTAAAATATTTTCCAATTAAAAATATATTTGCAGAGAACTTAAGCATGTATGTGAGCTATCATTTTATATTCAACCTGCTATAATGTGGCAGAATTTTAGTGTTTTCACACCTTGCTCCAGGTGTCAGACTGTCCACTCAGGTGTTATGCCTCAGGAGGTGTGATAGAAAAGCAAACTCTGAAAAACGATGGGCTCTGTCTGTGAATTTAAGCCTTTACACATAGGACCCACTGCACTGTGAAGCCACACTAGGTCGCACGCCTCGTTTTCGATTAGCACAGTGAAGCTGGTTTTTGGCGAGTGGTGCACGGTTATATAAGACCAGCGCTACCCGTTATTACAGCGATTGACGCGCCACGCTTATGTGAAAGTGGTGAATTGCCCACCACTACTTTGACTGTCATCTCCTGCCTAGGTCGGTGGTACTTTTCAGGTTGGTACTATAGATAATAGAGGAAAGTTTAGGGTCTGACCTCGTATCCCATCGAGTTTGAATCACGTAGTAATTCACAAGGCGAAGCCGCGTGAATTGCTATGTGATTCAAATGAGATGGGATCGAGCTCTGACCCTAAACTTGAATGGGTTTCTGAATTTATCTCACCCTTAATATTGACTAATGGGCTAACTTTTGTGACACTATCCCCCATTGGATATATTTCCTAAATATCTAATGGGTGTTAGATACGAGTTTCCAATATTAAGTCTATGGAGAAAAAATATCTGGGGTGAGATAAAGACAAATACCGGTATATCTATTAATGTTATCCATGTGCAAACTTACAGCTTCTGATTTAAGACATTCTGTCCCTGGGGTTGAAAGTCGCTGACAATTATCCCTAGCTGACGAGTATTTTCGATGAACATTTCGAGGTTTTGTTCCAAGGCATAAAATTTATCTGCCATGATTCTCACGTTTCCAGGCGAAATAAGATGCTCCTCTTTGATATCCTAGAAAGGTGTATTCATATACACAAAAACATTAAGTATTAAGGTTTGATTTGTCTGTTCAAATAAGAATAACGCCTTAATTTTGTAAGAATATTAGCGGAGTGGTTTCAATAATGGTTTCTTGTGCTTGTCCGAGGCGTAATAGTAGTTTCGCAGACGATCTCAGATTTCGCTGGTTTCCTCGATAACGTCTTGATTTCACAGTAATTACCTCTTCTTTACGATTACAAAAGAATAATCCGGATCGCTAAGGTTATAATTCTACATGAATCAATAACATAAAATACATGAATACTAAATTTCGTAAATCCTCTTTTAGAAGCCTGTAGGGAGTCACCGGGGAACCAGCGTAAAGAAAACATTCAGTGCGGAATGAACGCCATGTACGATGTGTGACATTCGGTAAAATCTTCGTAAAACATATATATTTCCCGTCCAAACTGATAAGAAAACTTTCTCAGTACTTGCTAACGTAAGTAATATGTTTGATTGTTCTACTATGCAATGTTTGATTGACGACACTTGTTAATTTGATAACTGTTAGTGAAATTAGAATATAAACACCTCTAGAGGCTCTACTGTTGGCGGTGTTGCCAGTGTTGGCGTTGCCGTTGATCTCTCGTCTTTTCGTCGGGTTTGGCTGTTGACTGTTGCCCATCCCCACCGGCAGCCGACTGCAAATCTTACGCAAAATACCGACACACTCTACATAATACCTCACAAAGTGCACCAGTATGTATCCATCAGCATCGCCCAAGTTTGAAGGAACCAGCTGCAAAGAAAGCCAAAAGTGTGAACTGTCACTCTCAGTCTCAGTGTCACCGTGTCAGTTCGACTTAGTCTCTACAAGACTCGTAATCCTACTAGATCTAGATCTAGTACTACTAATCCTACAGGTATCTGGACAGAACAAGTATCAGGACTTAGCCACTGTACCCAGGCCTGTCCCTAAATAGAGAAAACTTTACCTAGTTACTTAGTAGTAAGAACTCTGTCTAGAATTGACATAGAACTTCCACTCCAGATAAAAAAACTCTTGTAGTACATGGTGCCAGTTACTAGATTGGGTTTTTACAGGCTGGTTCGATTGTCACACGGACATAAACATGACATAAAAATGAAGCATAGAGCCCAAGACGACCGTTGCGTTGTCTTGTCAATATCAAAAGAAGCATTCAATTCACAAAGCGTAGTGTCCCAATCATGCTGGCTACAAAGAAAGGTGTCTTGGATTCTAACTCGCCATATTCGTCCTATATATCTAGATTGGTCCCCCATATCAAACATAGCAAACTTAAGCGGCCTTACCCCAACAGTGGGAGATAGGGAGGTGAATATTTTATCTATGTCCCCATAGATATAGTCAAGGTGGGCCACAAGGGATCATTCACTATTCATGGCTTGGTGGCATAATTTACATATGAATGGGCGTGGTGTTACTGCGGGGTCGCTGCATGATAGATCGGGGTGTCTATCAGATTCATGCCTTCCGGAATCACTGAGCGTAGGCGATATATACAGATATTTTCCAGTTTATTCGGCAGGTATAAGGCCTTCGGATTTTCTGGATGTGTGTGAATGAAGTTTATTTTGGCCTCCTCCAACTGCACAAAAAGCATTAGCACCAAGAGACCTGTGATAGCCATGCGCAACCAACCGAACCTCCGGAATCTCCTAGTGAGAGCGAAACTGGATTACCACCCAGAAGGTGGACACAAACACCCCTTTGCCCAGACGGACCGAGTGTACAATATCTGTACACGCACCAACTGTAGATACTGCCTCCGACTCAACACGAGTGGACGCATACAGTCCAACACAACGAAGCGGACATATGTTTCGAAACATAATATCTCATGTCAGAGTTCCAACCTCATATATTTCCACAAAGTAACCCATGGCCGTTTGGACACAGACATAGGCCTACATTTCAACACCCATGGCCACATGGGACTTGATTATTTGAAAATCCACATAGTGGACTTCATTCACACACATCCAGGAAATCCGAAGGCCACATACCTGAGGAATAAACTGGAAAATATCTGGATATATCGCCTATGGACAGTGATTCCGGAAGGCATGAATCTGATAGACACCCCGATCTATCATGCAGCCACCCCGCAGTAACACCACGGCCATTGCCTTGTCAACAATTTTTCATGTATACCTGCGTTTGGCTGTTTACCCCGGGGGACGGCGAGTCTAATTAAGATCACATAACTTAACTCTCCAATTAGGATCAACCAACCCTTCTGGGCTGGTCTGTAGCCACACACTGGTCTAAATTCACATAGACTCACTACAAGTTCAATGTGAAATATTCTGTGAAAGTGCCAGTTTTCT
Organism: Alentia gelatinosa; assembly: GCA_950022655.1. Lineage (NCBI taxonomy): Eukaryota > Metazoa > Annelida > Polychaeta > Phyllodocida > Polynoidae > Alentia > Alentia gelatinosa. The sequence continues at coordinate 62,257,963 of OX465585.1, forward strand.
TGATCACCTTGATAACCCTTTTAAGCGATATATGATGCCTGAAGAGCTGATTTCAGTGAAACCTTGATCCCCAGCACCTATAGATCTCTTTTCTGCCCTTGTGTGCTCCATTTGGAGCCTTTTTTCTTGTCCCTAACAATATCTGTTGTTGATCTGACAATAGGTTGCCATGTTTCCAGAGATGTCAGTTTTCCATTTTTCCGTGGAAATCCACTTTTTTTTCGTATTCAGTATAGATCTAGATGTAATTTCTTCCCTTGTGGCAAGCAAAGATCATGTTGATTTAACCTCATTTACGCCAATAATACAGTGATAAGAACCTCCAAACAGAACCTTGGCCAATGCCATGGCCGACAAGAACATATTATCCAAGTTTCCCCAGTCTTTTTGAGGCAAGAAATTCCACAAGAAAAATGTTTCCACTTTTTTTCCTGCCCCAAACTGACATCCCTGTGTTTCTAGCCATGCAACCACAGGGGAGCAGACGTGGCATCATTTGGTGATGTCACGCCCACCAGTGTACATGGTTACGGTGGTTAGGTGCAGTTCCAAAACTGTCATTCAAGGTAGCATCAAGTTTAGGGAGCAGATGTAGCCTTGTCTCAAATCTAGAACATAATTTACATATGGGGGGGGGGGGGGGCTAACCTTTCTAATTTTGGTGTGTGGTGGGAGGTGTGGGGGGGGGGGGGGGGATTTCCAAGGGGAGGGCAACTTCTCTTTCAATGTGTTGTTGAGGATGCATTTTCTGTTTGCTATTTAATTTTTTACTGAGGGCCTATTTTTTTCAGCTGATCAAAGAGAGATTCACTAAGTTATGTGTAAAAACTAAAACTCTCTCACTAGAGCAAATTCTTCTCTGGTATATGTCCTGGTAACTGTTGCTATGGACCTAGCAACAGTGTGAACTCTGTAACCCAATGCCATCACTTATATATAAGGGGGAGAGGGGGGGCTTTTTTTTTTTTAATTTCCAAAGGGAGGGGATTTGTTTTTTGTATATTCTGTTGCAACAATTATTACTGAATGCTCCTTAAATGTAATTTTTTTTTTAATATATATATTTCTTTTAGTTCTTTATTGAAGCTCTTGCTAAAACATGTTGGAATCAGATAAGCAATACAATAGCCTTGTTACATTGAGATCAAAAGGATTTTAAGTATAAATGACCAATGACACCTCAAGTTGTTTAGTGTCATGAGCGGTCTCCTGACATGTGTGACAGACCGGAATAGGCACTCAACCGGTACAATTTTGAATTTCCCTATTGCAGAGCTCACGAATACCAAGCCTGTCTGTCAACCCCCGCTATGTGTATAAAAGAAGAACCCATCTTGTCAATAAATCAGTTACGTTCTTGTATCATAGTTGTACCTAGTATATCTGTGCTTGAGTATTTACTCCCTTCTTCTTAAGGTCTACACCTAGCTAGCCGAGGCCTCTAGACTTAACAATTTGTTGGCATCTTACCTCAACCATCAACACCTCATCAGAAGGCTGACTTTTATACTGTGCCTACTTTGGCAGGGAAGTCCATACTCAATTCTGTCTCTCGGTCTGGTCCTTGTTTTTTTTTCTGGTTTCCAGCCATTCTACTTTGAAGTACTTTTACATAATCAGCAGCGATGGCCAGTGCCTTCTCACCCAAGTTGGTCTTCCATATAACTCTGGGGATCTGGGTGGAATGGAGTGGGTTTTTTTTACTTCTCGTAGGAGTCAGCATGTTTGACCCTGGCTGTGAGTAGCAGAGCCGAGCCCGTGCATGGAAGTGCCACTGGTTTGCTCTCTGTTAAGTAACCTGCCTGAATATATGGGCTAGATCGCAGTTATGCCGGCAGATCTCTTGTTGTGCCTCTTGTGAGAGAGATACACTCGGGTTCTCATCGTGAGCAGGGACTTTCCCTACAATTTCGGTTGCTGGGTCTGGGTTATTCAGCTTCGGCTGTCTGTATCCAACCCGCCTGTGAGTTACTTAGGTTTGGCAAGGGTAAACAAACCAGGGATCAAGCCTCGGCTCTCCCGGCTAAGTTTCATAACATCCATGCTTTGTTTAATAAACTATTGTTGATTTTTACTTGTGTGTGTTGAGTCTTGGTGTGAATGGGAACCCCAATTCTCCGACCAAATCACAGGGTAGCTTTCAACCGAAGTTGGGTTAGCTTGATCATTACGGCCAAGTAACTAACTAAACTTCATTTAAAAACAGTTCGATACAAATCTGCAAGGCATCATTGTCTTCCATATAATCAACATGCAGACTGTAATATTATCAATAAACAAGTACTATTGATACATTTCAGTAGCAGTTTAAATCATTAGCGACAGATTAGGTGTAGCAAACCGTGTGCAGGCCAGGTTTTATTATCCACCTAATACAAAGTGTCCATAGAAAACACATAAGTAGTGTGTATCTACATACCCACAGCATATGGATAAGTTTTATGCTCCAGGCTACAAAACCTGGCACGAAAAAGTAGTGTGTGCATAAAATGAATTGATATGGGTACCCAACTTGTCAGGAAAAGGTGGATAATAAATACAATATAAACTGGTTTCAGAGAACAGCAGTTGTATGCTCCTCAGAGTTGATATCCAAGTGCATGCAAGGATTTTACTATGCATCAACTGCTCGGAGCATACGGCTGCTTGTATCTGAAACCAGTCAATATTGTGTATATAGTTGGTAGTTCCTTCGTGATACTTTTCTCCTTTTCCTGTTTCCTTTAAAGGGTCGTCATCAGAACGATCAGCCATGGCGATCAACCTCCACCTCCAGAATCTGCCTCGTTTGGCCACCAATCTGGACATTCGCCGCTTCTTTTTGGGTCTGGACATCCCCGAGGGAGGCGTCCAGATAGTGGGCGGACCAAATGGCGACGTCTTCGTTAATTTCCGCACCCAGGACCATCTCCTCAAAGCCCTGCTCCGCGACCAACATCTCCTGCTCGGTCAGCCTGTCAAACTCTTCCTCGCGAACCATGAGGATATGAATAAGATTATCATGAACAGAAGCAGAGAACTAGATAGGGACATGGTTAGGAGATGTGCTACAGGGGGTAACTTACAGTATGGGACTAATTGTAACATGGCAGGAAACACCACACATCCTTTTCATCCAGCAGTGCATCAGATTTTTGGAGGAAAGGCGGACCACAAGCATTCATCCCCAGAAAGACATTATTCTCTTAAACGCAGTCAGTACGATAATAATGTCCAACTTGAGTCCGTCCCTAGTTTAAAAAAACAGAAAGACAAGGGACCAGAATTTGACCCGATCCTTCCATACCCTGTTCATAGATCTGACACCTGGTACTTGAAAGAGTCCGCAGGCATAAGCACTGCTAACCAAGTAAGAAATCCATTAGATTCCCAATATATGTCTAGCACTAAAGATTCCTATGGCGAGGCCCCATCTGGGTTAAAATCCGTACAGAATGAAACCCCGCCTTGGCTCAGAGACCAGAGTGGTGCTGTAGAGCAGGAACTTGAAAGTCGTAGTCATTATAGCGACTTGGAGGCTCAGAGGCAGTGTTCGCGAAGCAGGGACTGGCGTGGTGGTAGTAAGGACAGAGACCAAAGACACAGGTATAAGGATAATGATGATGACAGGCATAGAGAGAGACGGGGAAGTGCAGGTAGAACTCACGAGGAGAAAGTTAGATACAGGGAGCAGAGGCACAGGGGTACAGACTACGTGGGGAGTAGGGAGACACAAGAAAGAATTCACCCAAAACAAAAATCTGATGAGTGTATTGTGATTTACAATGTAGCTCCCACTGTCACTGCCACAGATATCAGGAAATTCCTTGAAGGCTGGGACATTCCCATGGGTGGGATCATTTTGAAAACTGATGTAAAGCATACTAATTCCCTCATCGCATACGTGAAATATACCCAGCGCAAGGATGGAGTGGATGTGAAAAATAAAAAATACGGAGCGATTCTCCATGGTCAGGAGGTCAGCATCGGATCTTTTTCTGTGAAAGGTTTCGAGTACCTGAAGGGTTCTGATGCTGAGGGGGGCTCCACAGTTACCTCCTTGCGAACTAGTCACCGGCCCTGTAGCCGATCCCCACCAACTGTCCCAGAGTTGGTGCCAAATAAAATCCCGATTGAGAAAATGTATCCGCCTCTATCTGGTTCCCCATTAGGTATGACCCTCTCCCTGCCAAAACCACCACCAACGAGTGTTAGCATGAGATCACCACCTCACCACCAACCACTAGCGGACCATTCTAGATCGCGTGGTATGGACCCATTAGAGGGACTTCACTACCTTCGCCTTGAGTTGAAATCTGATCACTTTCCAGCCTGTAAAGTAAAATCTTGGTTTCGGGATGCCCCCCATCTCATCAGACATGTTCTACTCATGCTAGACCGTTATGCTGACACGGCTGTGGCCTATGTTGGATTCACTGATCCAGGCTATCGCAATTCAGAAAAATATGAGAGAAGAAGGGAAGGGGCGAAAAGATTTACATCTTCAATGGTGAGAGAAGAAATTTGCAGGGAATATGACGCATCAAAAAACACTATTTATCAGTCTACTGAGTCGGGTCGTGACAGAAACATTAGCATAAACGAGATTCGGAACTCCCGGCTACACATCAAAGAGAGAAGTTTGGACAAAGAACCTCCGCAAAGAACAGAATATGTCCATCACAGAAGGTATGAGGAGAGTAAAGGAAGGCCCGCCAGCAGTGATAAGCGTACAACACAAAGCCCAGGGAGCGTTGACAGGAAGTCAGTAGAAAGGAGGTACGGTGAAAGAGCGTCTGTGAGCCGTAGTGAAAGCCGTACACGAGATGCCCGTAGAATATCCCATCGGAGTGAAGAAAGACATCGTCATTCTGAAAGTAAGAAGACAGAAACTGTGACCAGACGAACTCTAGCAGACGATATTTCTGACATTTCTGACTCTCTGAGTTCTGATTTGAGCCTTGAGCTCTCAGACATTGAGAGCAGTTCGCTGGACATGAGCAGTAGCGACGTGAGCCTCGATTTGAGTCTGGACTCTGACGAGGACGAGAACGAGGCTGACCAGCGTCCGCAGTTTCCCGGCGTTCTCGTGCAGGCGACAGGCTTCCCGCTGACAACCAGCGAAGAGGGAGCCGCCGTCTACTTCCGGGACTTCAAGGTCATCGCGAACGCGACGCGAAGGTCGTGGGACCCGGATGACGGCAGCCTCGTTCTCAATCTGAGGTTCCCCACGGAGGCAGACGCCGACGCCGCCATTGAAGGAGTCGACGGGAAAAAGTTCTTTGATGGGAAACCTGCGCGAGTGTTTCGTGCGTAAAGAAACACTTACCTGACTTGATACAAATCCACACTGCAGGAGTGACATTTTCTGTTGTGTACTTGGATCAATACATTGACTTGAGAAGTGAACATTCTTTTTTTTTAAATTCTTTTTTATCTCTTTTTTTTAAATCAAGGTAGCATCTGACTTACTTGGAGGTGTTATATCCACATCTCATAAATCTAAAAAAAAATTGAAATTTCAAACAGACATTTGTGCACTGAACAATCTCCTAAGTTCCATTAAAAGTCAGGATTGACATTGCCATTCGAAGAGACTTGAAAACATACACTGTACCGTCAAGTGCAACAGATCCGTACTCCAAACGGACATTGTGAATACGCGAGGAAGTCTCTGTGGCTGAGCGGTCTTTATATGGTGAAGTTTACTGACAATTATTCCGATTAACTTCAGGATTCACGGGAATATAGAGTGCGAAATTCACCATGTGATACTCTCTGAATAGGATTAACATATCTTTTTTTTCTTTTCATATAATGTGATAATACTTTACGATACGACGGACAATTTGGTATCTAATCCAGAGATTCAAAGGAATTTTCTTTTTCATATTTCACTAATTTTCAATGACACCGAGAATTGTCATATGCAGTTATTTTGAGTTGATTGCAACGGTGCTATAACTTTGACTCATGAGATTCGCTAACAAGAAGATTTATGTGGTTACTCTGAGATTACTAACAACTATCTTCACTGAATAAAACATTGGGATATCTGAAATCACACCAGTATCATATTTGTGTGGTCGTATATCCATTAGAAAATTAGTCTTATATTGTTCTCTATTAGACGGATTAGGTGGGAAACACTGACGTTGCAACACCGGCCGCATTTCTGCTGCGCTTATGAAGTTTTTTTATTTCTATTCGCTAGTACAAAGTACAGTAGAACCCTGCCTAACGGACACCCCGTTTAAGCGGACACCCCATATTAACGGACACCTTTGCTCTGAACGGATCCCTCTATTAGATGTTTATTTTAACCCAATGTAAGCAGACACCCCGCGTAAGGGGACACTTTGGCCTAGAATGGAGGATGTCTGCTAACGCGGGGTCCTATTGTATGTTGTGGTCTATTATCAAACCCTTTTGTCGCAGAGACCGTTATTTACATCATAGCGTATGCATGAGTACAAACGAAACATGAGTATCCTTTTTGCTGGTTTTGCCAGTAGAACACTCAACTGCTAGCCATTAGTTTCCTACCACATATAGTTATGGAATGAATTTGCCATTGTCTCGGCCTTGAAAGTAGAAAATAAGTAAGTTATAAAAAGAGTAACATAATTACAAGAAGAAACAGGCGAGATATTTATAATCCAATATCACACAGTTATGCGAGAAGATGAGGAATGTACTATATGGCAACTAGCTTACTCAATAATACTGTCTTTGTATGTCAAAAATACAAAGGCAGAGGAATGTATCTAATTAGTAATTTTACATTTTTGATGTATGAGGACAGCCTGTTTTCCTATATTTATTATATACCTAGAAATGTCAAAATTTAGCTAGTCATATGATATCATACCCTGTACGTCACAGTGTGACGTATGGCGAAATATACGTCATGAGTAGCAGCGGGCAGTATGTGAAGGTCATACGTCCACAGGTATATAATAATATGGTCTATAGAACTGTGAGATGGGTGATGAGCTGGGGCTTTCTTAATTCATTCGTTATTGAGTAGTCAGAAAAAAAACCCAGATTACAGGCTTATCATTGTGTTAATTGGAAGTAATAGGATCTCCTGCTGTAAGTCATTCCAGAGTTTCATGCCTCTGCATTCAACCTCTCTTTGGATCTGATGCTGGCGACAACTCAAAATCCCAGTCACGTTGTTCTCTGTATGCAAGATGCTTCACTAGTCAAACAAATTAAAGGTTATTCATGAGATTAAGGTAAAGGGACCACCACGGCCACGTCAAAAAAAAATTCCGATCTGCACACGACCCACATCCCCACCGGGGACGCGGAATATGCACCCAAGGAAGATCTTTTGAAACATATGTTCACCACAATCCCCTTACCCACCAGGTGACCAGTATGTGACTAAAAAGGTGAAACATATAAACTAAACGCTTCCAGAAAACACTCAGCCACAAACAAGCCTGATGAGAAACTCGAAACTGCTGGTATACTAGCCCAGTAACCCTGGACTAGAGAGAGAGCACACCCTTCTGACACTAGGGGGAGCATTGAAAAATCAGTGCCACAAAAAAGCACCAGAGGACAGCACTGTCCCAACTGGTACCGTACCCTGACCAAAACACGACCCAAACAGACCTGCAAGCAGGCAAAGGATTGGCCAAGGCGAAATTCCCGCCTTTGGATTGGTACACGGATGAATAGAATTGGAGAATTGGCCCGCCGGACTGTCTGGACCAATCAGTGCGAAGCTTACTTCACTGCGAGAGCGTCCGCAACACGGAACGCATCGAGCCTAGTCACATACCAGCAGTCGCTTGCACTGTTAACACGTCTACACATATTCATGAGATTAAGTTAACTTGATTGAAAATGCTCTTGTTACTCTTAGATTATGTCCAAACGCGCGAAATAATGAATGTTATTCTTCTTCTTTTTTTATAGGAGACTGGGAGAACTTTATAGCTAGGTGTATGGTCGTCCGTAGTTTTGTAAATCTTGGACATCATTTAATTTGCCACCATTTATTGTCTTATGGCATCTCTTGTTCTTATATAGACCAGATCATGTGCGACAGATTTGCCGTGTTTCCCGCAAAAAAAGTATTTAGTTTATTTTACAGGGATGCAAGTTTTCCGACAAATGACGGAATTCCGATATTTCCTACACATGCAGCACCCACAATGTTAAAGTCGCCTTTCCCAGTTTCACATATAGTTTTTTCCTCATATTTATCTCTGTTCAGATACTAAAAGTTACAGTGTAATCACGAGAAATTAGATAGCCATTCTGTTCCAATATAACGATATAAATGCTTCTTTTTTATGGGTTTTAGATTTCCGATTTTGTCCTCAGTCCAGGCTTTCAACCCCGATTATATCATCACTAAGAGAACATCTCACATTATTCAACTGTAGACCACTCCCTATTTTTCAAGACCATGTTGAAACTTCGAAGCTGTACTAGTTAAGTTTCCCAAATCTAGAATAGCTGAAATGATACAGAATATTGTCAGAATTTCTCTTAGCTCCAACTTACTCCCTTGAATCTCAGAAGTGCCTCTCATCTTTTTCTGGTAACCTGTTTTCCTATAGGGCACAAAGTGATTGCTAGTTCTGCCATCATCTGCCAAGAAATTGTAAGGTGGGGTCACTATTTTGGGGAGACAACAATATTTTCTGCTGTCATAATCTATAGATTATCATGAGTCGAGGCTAAAACCCTCTTATGTATGACAAACCAAAACATAATATTTTTGAAAAAATCCATTGAGAACTGGCCCTGCTACCTGGTGTTTTGTTAGCGTCGTGGGCGAGATGACATTTTTGCCGTATCCTACTCAATAGCGATGTGTAGACTATACGTTTAGCATGGACACTCAGTATTAGGTGATAATAAATACACAATATTGACTGTTTAAGATACAAGCAGCCGTATGCTCTGCGGAGTTGATGCGCAGTAATATCTGAGAATATTGTGTAGAGTCAACTCCTAGAACCATACAACTGCTTTTATCTGAAACCAGTCTTTATTGTATTTATTATCCAACTGGTGGCGTGCCAATTTTAGTTCATTTGAGTTATGCACTATTTTTTCATATGCACTATATTTCTGTATATGCCGATTTTTGCAGCCTGGAGCATACAATATATCCGTATGCTCCGGATGTGTCAATACAGAGTTCTCATAGGTTAACTCAGGACACTTTGTGTTAGGTGGATGATTTAAACTCAATATGCAGGGGGCTTTGCCCCCTGGGCCCCCAAGCGGGGCACTGTTCCGGGACCCCGGTGGTGGCTTAGGCAGTCCTTAAAACCCGATTACTCCTTATATTTTTTTTCCACAATTTTCCAGCAGCTTGCCTGGATTATGCAAAGACTCTATCTGACCTGTAGGTAATTGACTCAAACAGATGTCACTTTAAATGCTAGATACGAATTTTAAACTATTTGACATCTGACGAGCCAAAGTCAACGCAGAGATTTAACAAGGGAGGGCAATGACCAACAAACACTCATCAATTCACTTCATCATTTTTATGTTGACACTATTATTCCATTCTTACAGTGGTTACATTTATTTGGTAACACAATTCCATTTGCCCTCTTGAGATGCGGCCTTCATCAGGGCTGGAGTGATTACAATTTCACAAATACGACAGAGCGTATAGGGTTCATACTTTTTCGTGGTGTCATGTGTATATTTTGGTGCTCCACCACCGCGACACTTACCAAGATCTATTGCCGACATATCGCGGCATACCACTGCATATCGCGACAAAAACACAGCACAGGTGCTTAACCAGACCGACTTGCTTGCAAGTATGGTAACTCATAGTCAATGGGCGATAAACAGATAAATATATCCAAGCTAAGATAAAATCAGTAACATATACATGCTTGGTCTAAGTCCCTGTTCACCCTCTTTATTGGAACGCTCCGTAATATTCACTCAGCTATTGCCTCATTCATATTACTGCGCGTTCCAAACTCTACGATGAACAGGGACACAGACCAAACACTCATCAGTTTCTTTCTTATTATCTGGCTTTCACTTATTCTCTTCACCCTCTGCTGTTACAGGAAACTGCGTCCAGGTGAAGTCTGAGTATCGTCAGCAGCATGTCATCACTCAGCGATAAACCCTCCGCGGACAGTAATGATCTTGAGGAAATAAAATGCAGAATCGTTGTCGGAGGTGTGTCTAATGTCTCCAAAGAAGAATTGCACGAGATCTTCAGTAAATATGGCGAAATCAACGGTAGGTTCATCCATAAACCAAGGTTCCTGTATATGAAATATATTTTTCTATTATTTTTTTTTCGGATGAAGCTAGTGACTGTATTAGTGTATAGTATTACGTAAGAGTTGAAAATTGTATATGAAATATATATTTTGGCAGTTGTATCTCCAGTCCACCAAATATGAATCAGCCATATCTGAACCTTTTGGCTTTTCTCCTATTTTCGCATCTATGTTTTTATCTAAATCACTGGCTGTTTATTCATGCACGAATCTTCTTAGTTGCGTATTCTATTTAGAATGGAGCAAGTTTGATAATTACCACTACATACCTTGCTTTAAAATGTAATTGGTAGGAACTGAAACATTCAGGGCTATTATGGCGTTCTGGATGCATATAATGAGGTTGAAGAATGTCAGTATATCTTTATACAGGCATCGTATTAGTAGTATTGACAAGATGTAGCCAATTGGACAGCAAAAAAAACATCATATTAAAAGTTATAAACATTGTCTAGAACATGATTGTAACGTTATTCTAATTATTAAAAATGAGTAGAAAACAATAGCAATGAAAGTGTATTCTAATGAATGTCATATTCATAACCGTTCATATATTTATACATAATATTACCACGATTTTGATCTGAATGGCCGTATTCTCCATGTAGTTGACACATAGTAAAACTCCGAGCGATAGCAAGGAGTATTGCGTAGTGTCAACTACAAGGAGAATGCTGCCACACAGATCAAAATCATGGTGATGTTGTATTTATTACTCACCTTTCAACTAATTATTAGAAAAGAAATTTTGTAAATAATTAGAAATTAGACGCAAGCGCCATGCATTTTTTATATGTCATAGTTCCTATAGTGCCCGTCAGGTGGCAGAAAAAGCCGTATTCTGGCTTTCAGGAATCTACTCGGTAGCGATCTGTATAGGTTTAGTATGGAGACTCGTCTTAGGTGGGTAATAAATACATCTATGCCTTGGCCTGTTAGTAAAATTAGCAAGTATTCCAAACGTCTGAAACAAAGGTGTTTTCTTTTTGAACAAGATATAATCTTCCTTAAATGCTGATTATGAAACCCACAAATCTCAAAAGTCTGAAACAAAGGACTGTAGCCTTAAGTCAACTTCTTGTTACCAGTAGATTGGATATAAACAGAGATATAGCGCTCGCCGGATGCCAGTGGTGGCAACTCACGAGTAAAACCACTAGCAGTCCGCTGAGTGTAAAATATCTCATGCTACATTGTCAGGCCACAGAGCAGTAAGAAATTCCTAAAGAATGTAAAAGGAATCCGCAGTGTTTTCCATAACACTGGCAAGAGAGAAATTCTTGACTTCTTCAAGGAGCGTCAGATTCTCGATAAGATGTAATTGAGAAGAGTTGGATGCTTGGATCAACCAGGCAGCATACCTTCTTATTCCAACAGGATATGCAAATTTTAGTAAAGTGAACCAAAGTAAGTCTAATTGAACAAATTGGACGTTAAACTACACAAACAAACAAGATATCACCTTCTACCAAGGTTAGTCTCATTTGATCTATAAGTTGTCTCGGAAGATTTTTGAAAAGACGTTCGTCACAACAGCTATATTTTTCCCCTTTCTGCCAGATATATCAATTACGTCAAATTATGGATTCATACAGTTTTCAAGCGAAGAGGATGCTGAAACAGCAATGGAAGATGCAAACGGTCTTCAAATTAGAGACACAACACTACGTAAGATTATCAAATCACTACTTGTTGCACACCTTCACATTACTTTTATTTTACACATGTGCATGCCAGTCCTATGCTTACTGACTTATGCTCAAATTCAACAATTCATATTTCACGGTGGTAAAAAGAATATGATGTACGGCCCAGTGTGACATGTACGGCCTAATTTGCCAATGTGTATCTTGATAAAAAAAAAAAAGCAGCACAAATTTGGGATAATTGGATAAATATGCGGGGAAAATTTATACAAGTAATAACAATATGCGAATTTGAAGTATTTCAAGGTGTATAATAAAAGGAAAATAGACCCAGCATTTAATCTATGAATGAATACAAACTCACAGACTTAAAAATATGCCTCTCTGCTTAACAGTACCGGGAGAAATATTTGCCAGTCGGTGAGTTTGTATTTTTTTACAGATTAAATGCCAGATAAATTTTCCACTTTATTGCACTCATTGACTGTCATCGGTTCCCCTTTGCTGTCTGCACATCCTCCATTCCCCTCATCTCACCTTCCCTTTAGAACATCATTCAACTTCGGACTGAATGTCCGTTTGGAAATGTGTTTTGCAGCAACTTTATTCAACGGTCTTTTTTTTTATAGAATGTTTACATCCTTATGAAATGTAAATATGTGCAGGTATGTATTCTGGAAAACATAGGTAATTGTTCGAATGTAAGAATGCTGGAGAACTCAACCCGAAACAAACTCAACCCGTTACGAACTCAACCCATTTTAAATCTTCCAAATCAAATATCTTTTTAATACAACTGTGTATAAATATCGTACTTAGTAGTATGTTATCTTGGCTTCAACTTTGGTCTTCTCTTGTGAAGAAAACAAGCAGAAAACCCACTTTTAATCCTATCCCTATCCCAATGCCTAACCTTGACCCTACCCCTAAACATAACCTATTTTCCAGATCCCCTGGTTTATTTGTCTAAAAACTAACTAGTCAGGCCTTTCCTTTTATATGAAACTAGGGGGTGGGGAGTTAGTTCAGTGGTTAGAGCACCAGACTTGTAACCTTAAGGTTGTAGGACTTTGAGGGTTCAAGTCCCACTACCACCAGGGGTAGATTAAAGCGGGAATTCCACCAAACAACCGCTTTTTCGAGGCAAACAGACGTTCCAGCCGACCTTTCAACAGACCTCGGTTGAAACGTCTGGCCAAATGGCCTCAAAATGCATTGCTGCTTCACCAAAACCCCAAGCAGACGCTCATGTGGTCGGCGGACAAGCGTCTGGCATGTGCTTCCACTGACCAGATGTTTCAGGCGATGGCCCAAAGTTCCAGCAGATCCTCCAGCTGACGCTCCATATAGAGCAGCGGGGTGTGGACAGTGTACGGCACGTCTGGTGGACATTAGTCACATTTCACACAATTCTCCACTGAGCTGATAGGCAGCGCAGCGAGCGGCGACACACTACGACGCTCTGAACCCGCGAAAGCCACGTATTGAGTGGACCAGTGCGCGGCCATGTCGGATTTTGTATGAGAATGTCAAGAAATTTCCGCTAAATACTGTGGTTAACTGAACAATGAATGTAAATAAAGATAAGAATTGATGTTATGAATATGTATGGCATGTGCTGGTGCTAGAATTCTACCGAAAATACCGAAAGTGTCAGATTTTCTATGTCTGTTCACTGCTTCGGCTATCGCCAGTGTCGGCCGCTCAATGCTGGTGGCGTTCCCTCGCTGCGGAGCCCGGCAATGCTCACGGGCAGGTGCCATACTCTTCAAATCCATTGGCCAGATGCCCAATTCTATCTGGAGAAAAACTAATAAATCAGGTTTTCGGCAGATGTACAAATTCCGTCTCTTTGAGGGTTGTTGGAGTATCGGCTGGGATATCACCTGAAAAATCTGGTTGATGGAAGCTATTTTCAGCAGAAACCACAGGCGATGGTCCAGCAACCCTCCAGCAGCCGTGAGCAACCCTGGGGCGATGCACCAGCCACCCCCAACAGACGCTCAACTATCCCAGCAACCAAGAGCAGATGTCTGGCAGATGGGCATTGCGTGCTCCACCAAACCGACAAAAACAAAATTCCATGAGATGTCCCAGCAACCATTGAATGAGCATCACACAACGTTTTTGTCTGGTTGGTGGAATTCCCACTTTACTGCTATATCTAAAATGGGTCAACTTTTGTGGCTTGAGTTATCCAAATCAGGTCGAATTGTCGAGACAATGAAGGGTTGAGTTCATTTCGGGTCAAGTTCGTTTCGGGTTGAATTCTCCAGTAACCACATGGAATGGCTCCATCGTGTAAACGCACAGTTTCTGAGATCAGGATGAAATGTGTCTTCTCTCAACCTTAAAACAGATGTCCGCTCGCTAAACCCAGAATCCACACCTCATGGAATACCAGCTGAAGATCCAAAGAAAAGGAAACCAACCTCTAGGTATGTCATTTATTTACATCTCTCCGTAGCATCAACCTTTTATTTAGGCGTCGCCAGCCTGAAGTATGCTCATGAGCGACATGGGAGGGTGCTCCTTGCTCAAGGTAGGTCTGTGTATGGCTCCTCCCCCGACTACATCTGGCTCCAGTCGAATCTAACCCTTGACGAGGGAGGACGTAGCGGGTTGTCACCTGGGCTAGATGAGCTCATTGTTGTTGGCACTCGCCCTTCAGACGTATGCTTTGCCAGCTCCCAATCCTAGAGGAGGCAGTTGTGGGACTTTTTCCCCAAACATACACAATGTTACCCTCTTACAGATTTGTACATAACTCTCAGGTAGGTTTTTGATGTTTCTCACTTGATTTTCACTCAGGTTTTAAGGGGAACAGGGTTATTGGGATCGTCAGCCTCTTGCTCTTGCTCCAAGCGTTCTCGACAATTATCGGTCTTTTGATGAACAATATAGTCTACCCTACCCTACATGTTAAAACAGCTGTCCAAAAACAGTTGCAGAGACGAATTGTATGTTGCATCTAAATCCCAAATTTCATAAGTTTCAAATGATGGCCTCGTTCGTGAAAACATTTGACTGAAACCCCAACTTAGAAGTGAGAACTGCTGACATTGCACGCTGCAGTTTTCTGGAGGTGACCGACAGACACTACACTTTGTCACAACACCCCCTCAGTTCTATGTCTAAACTGTCTAGAATTGATGTAGAAACTCCAAATAAGAAATGTCTTGAAGCTAACAAGGTAACAGTTTCTAGAGTGGGTTTTTACACTTAGTGAAAACTAAGCGTAGTGTCCCAAGCGTCTTGGCAACAAAGCGTAGCGTTTTGGATTCCATTGTACAACAGGAGTGCAAGACCTACATCCTAAGTTGTGGCAGCCACATGGTTTTGATCTGGAATATTACCTTTAGTGCACTGAAACTATCAAATGAAACCTAGAATTCTCCATGTCTGATAATAATCCAATTTGTGAGACAATTGTAATCCTCCGATCGAATTCGCTCTGTGATTGCTTTGAAAGTGCAGGTGAAACTCTCTCGTGAAAGACTTATGAATTAAGACTGCCCATTATTACACATTTTTCATAATCTTACGCATTTGGACACTCTTCAGCACCAGAACACAGATAACAGCAAGACCCATCCGTAATATGCATTTTCGATTTGAATATGAATTCTCACTTTCATCAAGGAAAGCCATGTTTATTTCCATTATTTCTTTTCGATTTCACAAAAGAGGTGTTAACCTCTGAAGAGACTGTTGGACATTTGACTAAATTAGACTAAATTCGTTGGGAATATGTCCTGTGCTCATTCTTTTGAATAGATTGTATCAATAGCAAGGTAGATTTAATTGGGTGACGCGAGACGGCAGATTATGCTACCGATTCTCCAATACAGCCCAGAAGTAGGTGGCACTGTTTTTACCATCAGAGGTATGGAGGCCACCATCTTGCTGAAGCATCTACGTAATGCTAAACACAATTTAGACTGTAAACACGATTATGTTAACAAATCATGAAACAGACAATTTTTCGCCGAGTTTGCATGTTTAAACCATGTCTGGTTAATGTAAATAAACCTATATCAATGATTAAGTGCATAAATTACACATTAGAAAGTCGGTTAGTAGGTTTTTTCACCATTTTACACTTTGACAGCGATTTTTTGTCACCAGCAAAATGGCAGACATGCCCGTTGTCAGGGTGTTTTTGAGGGTCACATGACCGGATGTTCCTTTTTGGATCGACAATTAGATGTGGGCAATGTAGAAAGTATTTTATGAAATGCAAATCACAGCTTTCATAGTCAAAAATTGTAAAATGATTAACCGAGTATGCAATTGTTTGTTCAATTTTGTTTGTATGGTGATGTTCCTTTGCTTCATCAAAATATATTTAGATATTCGTTCCTATTTTCAAAACAAGTCCCCAGTCCCAGTGATACCCCACAGGAGTTAAGTAGATCAGTGCACCTAGCCAAGTGCCTGTCACTTTACAAAATAGGATGGACATAAGTTACTTCACAACATCTGTTACCATAAAGGGATTTTTGATGTCAACGAGCAATACAAGTAGGCCCACACAACACAGATGACCACGGGCCCCACCCCAGCGCCAAATTCTTTTTAGATGGAGTAGAATTCCCATGAAAATGCTGAATGGACAGCACTTGCCCAGAACTGAGCAACTTCTACTTCAATGGACGAACACCTTCTAAAATCATCCAATCTAGAAGTCGCATTGTACATGCGACAGTTCTTGAAAACCCCAGCTATACCCTCACAAAAAATTATGGGACCCCGGGTTACGATTTCCTAATAGGTACCATTCCTAAGGAGAACCTGCAGTCCTGCCCAGAAGTTGCACAAACCGTCAAAATAATGATTCCTCAAAGCCAACAGGGCAGCAATGAATTTGACAACAGAACCAGAGATGAAAACACCAGGCGTGTTTAGCCCCAAGGCTGCCATCAAAGGAGGTGCTCATCAGGATTAAATACACGAGTATCAGTACAAATACTGAGACAGATACAAGAGTCAGTGGAGAAGGATGAGGCTTATAGTATCAGTACAAATACTGAGACTGATACAAGAGGCAGTGGAAAAGGATGAGGCTTGTAGTATCAGTACAAATACTGAGACTGATACAAGAGTCAGTGGAAAAGGATGAGGCTTGTAGTATCAGTACAAATACTGAGACTGATACAAGAGGCAGTGGAAAAGGATGAGGCTTGTAGTATCAGTACAAATACTGAGACAGATACAAGAGTCAGTGGAAAAGGATGAGGCTTGTAGTATCAGTACAAATACTGAGACTGATACAAGAGGCAGTGGAAAAGGATGAGGCTTGTAGTATCAGTACAAATACTGAGACAGATACAAGAGTCAGTGGAAAAGGATGAGGCTTGTAGTATCAGTACAAATACTGAGACTGATACAAGAGGCAGTGGAAAAGGATGAGGCTTGTAGTATCAGTACAAATACTGAGACAGATACAAGAGGCAGTGGAAAAGGATGAGGCTTGTAGTATCAGTACAAATACTGAGACTGATACAAGAGGCAGTGGAAAAGGATGAGGCTTGTAGTATCAGTACAAATACTGAGACTGATACAAGAGGCAATGGAAAAGGATGAGGGTTGTAGTATCAGTACAAATACTGAGACTGATACAAGAGGCAGTGGAAAAGGATGAGGCTTGTAGTATCAGTACAAATACTGAGACAGATACAATAGTCAGTGGAAAAGGATGAGGCTTATAGTGTTTTAGGCAAAGTTACCACTTGGATGTCCTGAGAGTTGTTTGTATATTTATGTAGTAGATTGCTCACCATCAAACAGTTCCCTTGTCAATCAATGCATATCCAGGGGAATCGCTATGTTGATCATATGTTGAGCACTCTGGACCAATCCTGGTTGATTTGTTGACTTGCTAGTTCGGAATTAATCGTGTGAGAATATCTGGTTGAATTGCTACAGTGGAATAACCCCTTTGAGCGACAATAGGTGCTTCATACACAGGGGTAATGCTCTTATAGGATTTAGTACAATCAAGCAAGATGTAGTCGGATGCTGCAAGACACTACCTGACCCTGCCAGTCAAAACAAATCATGTCAGTGGAATCAGCACTTAAAGGACAATCTATTGGCAACAGCACTGATGACCGACAAAGTATGAGACAAGAAGCTCATCGTAAGAAACAATCAGAGCTGCACAAAATGGGGGGATTTTTTAGTCTATGAAGAAAATTTCGAGTGGAACAGATGTCTGCAAGAATGGATAAGTTGCTCCCAAGTGCACTGAAAAGCTTCAGCGATATTGGGATAAGTAAATGCAGACATGTAAGTCACAGATTGGAGGTGATACCTAGCAGACTATAAACTAGAATACTATAAAAGAAATCAATAAGTGTGTTGACGGGTGATCAACACGCCACAAATTTGATTGTGAAGGGACTGAATGAGGCGATAGCCAAGACATCAATCAAATGGCATGTTAGCTATCCTGAACCACCTGATTTCTTTTCAGATTTTTATCTCTGAATTCGACTAAAGAAGTCATTATATACAACAAGAGACCCTACCCACACGGAGCAGTTAACCATCAAATTCACCTCTGGCATCAGGACATATTTAATGGGATAAATGACCTCGAACAGCAATCTCTACAGGCTCACTAACGACGTTAAACTACCTAAACAAACAAACAAACAATTACTCCTGACTGTTGATTGGCTATTGTATGACATCATCATACCCAACGCCTGTTGCGTAGTATCTTTTGGGTATCTTAAGTCTATGGGAAAGATACCAAGGGTGAAATGAAGGCTAAGTTAGCCATTGAGCATCATGGATGTTTGGCTAGCAAGAGTGCACTTATAAAGGATGATGCCAAGGATGAAGGTAATATTCCATGGAGCATATCAGAACACAACCTTAACCCACTACTTGCGACCACAAATAGCGAGAACAGGGAAGCGAACTGGGGGAAGTCCCACATCCATCTGCATACCCTACTTTCGGCTGTTGCGATTGGCTGAGGAGTCCAGGGGCTTCAGTCTGGTCTTTCCTTATTGGATAGAACCGCGCGTCGTCCAGTGGGTCACACCAGCGGCGCTCTGTGGTTTTATGGAGACAACATAACTGTACTGTACAGCACAAGGTAAGAATAATCTATTGCCTCTGGATAATGTAACAACATTTTCAGAATAAACACACAAATTTTATTGGAAATGCTCCATCTTACCAGTGGGAAGGTACTGCCCAACTACACAGGATTGGAACTTCAGGAAAATGAATGCTAACCAAGAGGTGGTACACAGAATGTAGAAGTTTGAGGGATCACCTGTTCAAGTACTCTATGAATGAATCAAGCATGGTTTGACAATGTCATCAATGAAAGATGGCCACATGGAGGACCCCGGCTGTGGCAGTTTTACTGACTTCTACGTAAGTGAATTGTTTGTCAGTCGTTGGTGGAGGGAGGCTGGATGTAAATGAAGTATAGTAATAGGGAGAAATGCTCACTTTCTTTGTAAAGCCTACTAATGACTGCTAGGTCTGCTGGGGTGAACAGCAATTACCAATCTGTTAGCCCTCTTGGTCAACTTGCCTCCTCGTGGTGCAGACCGGATATACTTGCATGCAATCATAACTTAAGCAACTGAGATGTGGAGTTAGTTCAGTGGTAAAGAGCACTGGACTTGTAATCCCAAAGTTGTTGGACTTTGCTCGTTCGGGTCCCACTGCAGCCACTTTTCTCCTTCACCCCCAGCAGTGGTAGACTTACTGCTATATCAAAGACCAATGTTTCTCATGCCATGTCTATGTGGTGTGGGAAACAAGCACTCTCCGACTGGTTTGCCGTTGTCAGTATAATGTGACCGGCGGAGTGTTGTGTCAATGGTCTGCAGCACAGCCCTTCAGTGAGGCAGCACTATAAAACGGGCATAGGGTCCCACTGCTACAAATATACCAAAGTTGAGTTAATATACCTTTCAAGAACCAGATAGGTCAACCAATGAGTCAGTCTCAAAAGAATGTAACTAGCCTACCGAGACATAAAACGACACAAACAAACAAAAAGCACTGTCACCTTGGGACATGTATAGCAGTGAGATTTCATCTCATAGACTCAGTCAAGCTCTAACAGAACATATTGGATGTTAAATTACCAAAACAAACAAATCAAGAAATATCTCTGCCCTGAAAAACAAAGTCAAGAATCCAAAGGAGATTGAGAAGAACATCACTATCCGTCATCGAAGGTATAATACAGTAAATCATGTACCGTAAGGAGCATCTAAGCTGAGGCACTCTGCGACCTCCAGGTCCTAGGGGTTGATTATAGTAAACTCGTTTCAATTTGATTTTCTGATATAATTACATAGCGTTTTGTTATTGAGACAAAGGAGTATCGTTTATAAAGGCCTGCACATAGCCTGGTCTCCAGTGGTACCATTTGATCTCAATCGGGTCACTGTAAGAGTATAAGACATGGACATCGTTGAGTCACAAAGGCTATAAGACAATCACATGCTGATAGTTTTCCTTCACACCTCTTCCTTAAGGATTTGCTTGGTCAGTGAGTATCGGGGTCATTTGTGTCGATACACATACTTCTCGAATCAGATTTTAATCAGGACAGATCCACTATTCCACAGGCGCAGTCTCTTAGCCAGGGTAGATCATGATGGCTCTTATAGTGCCAGGCTGGATTTTGCTGTGTCGTGCTTCGAAGGTGTGTTAGATCGCATGTAAAATAATTTGTTCCACCACTAAAACACTCAAGCTGTCTAAAGCTGTCACTACAAAAGTATCAGTGGTGGTGACTGGTGGAAACTACCAGGATTAACAATTTTACGAAAACTGAAAGTATAACCTTTTTACGCTCTATTTTCTATACGATCGCTACAGGTAAGTTCTTACACACCAAACAACCCCTCCCAGGTTAAACAGAGTTCTGACAAGCGTCTGAATGCAGGAGGTCTAGCCCTACTGGTCAAAAATGGTTTGAACTGTGATATAGATGAATATAAAGAGTTAAACATTAGCACACGTAATCTTGAAATGCAAGTTTGTAGTATTAAAAACTTTGGTATGAAAAAAATTGTAATCCTAAATACTTACCGTCCACATAGTGCCGATATTAATACAACGTTCGATATTCTGAATAATGCAATAGATGTAATACAATCAGAAGAAAATATAGAGATATTTGTAATGGGAGATCTAAATATAAATATGCGTGACAAGAAAGATATGAATTCTAAAAATTTATTACAACTTATGAACTCCCATGGTATTAAACAACTAATTTCAGAAACCACAAGATTCTCGGATCTTAACTCGATAATAGATGTAATCTTTACAAATTGTAAGTATATATATCGCACTCTGGGGTATTATTAAATTCGGTTAGTGATCACCAACCTATATTTGCGATAAGGAAAAAACAATTCAATAGAAATAAGACCCAGACTTTTCGGGGGAGAAGTTATCGAGACTATAAAGAGGAACAATTGATATCTTTTCTGTTAGATCATGACTGGACTATATATTATACATTTACCTCTCCCACTGAACAATGGACTTACATTACTAAACTGATATTGAATTTCTTAGATGAGCACTGTCCTTTTAAAAATTTTCAAGTAAAGAAAATCAAGAACTATGGATTACGGACGAGTTAATGGAGCAAATACTAGACAAGAATAGACTACTTGCCAAAGCAAAAAGAAATAATACAATTTTAAACAGAGAAAATGCCAGGAAAGCAAGGAATGTTACAAATAAACTTACCAAACAATCTAGACAGATTTATATTAAACGAACCTTAGAAGATAGTGAAGGGGATCATAGGAAATTCTGGCGTATCATCAAAACAAAATTACCTGGACATATCAAGGATAACAATAATGAAAATACTAATTTTATTGACGACAAAACACAAAATAAAATTCCAGTAGATGAAATACCTAACTTCATTTACCAATATTTTACCGGAATTGGTCCTCAGCTGGCGGCCAATAGGACATCTCCATTGGAAGTTCTATGGTAAGGCTAATGAGATTTTAATGCCCGATCTATATGTTGATGAAAAAGATGTATTAAAGTTTATAAAGGGGATTAAGTTATCTAAGGCTTCTGCTGTTGATGGCAACCTACTAAAATTTTGAAACCATGTTTAATCACATTACTTTATCAAATTGTAGCGATGTACAAAAATGTGTTTATTATGAACGAAATACCAACTTCCTGGAAAAAAGCGATTGTTACCCCCATTTTCAAAGGTGGGGATGCACGGTTAGCCAAAAACTATCGTCCTATATCAGTTCTTCCACTACCATCAAAGATATTTGAAAAAATTGTAAATACACAACTACTGAATCACCTAGATAGACATAAAATTATCACTGATAATCAGGGTGGATTTAGGAAGGGTTGATCCACAATGGATACTTGAGCATCTTTTACTGATGATGTAGCTAGAAATATCAATGTGGGGAGATTAACACCAACAATTTTTATTGATATGAGGAAGGCCTTCAACACCGTAGACCACTCCATCCTTTTACAAAAAATGGACTTATATGGCATAAGAAACAAAAACTTAGGTTTATTTGAAAATTACTTGACTGATAGGTCCCAACAAACAAAATTTAATGATGCAACATCAGAGACTGATGGGGTGGTCTGCGGTGTCCCACAAGGCTCCATTTTGGGCCCCACGTTGTATTTACTTTATGGACAATGTCAATTGTAAGTTATATGCTGACGATACAGTGATTTATGTACATACCAGGACCACAGTGGATGCACTCCATATTTTACAATCCTCGTTAGATAAATTATCCCTTTGGTGTGATCTAAATAAGTTGTCTATTAATAGTGAAAAGACAAAAACTGATCTTTGGTACTCATCAACGACTAAGGCTACAGGAACCATTACTATTGAGTATTGATGGCATAGTTTTGAAACAGGTTGCGATTTATAAATATCTTGGGATTACCTTAGACCAATCTTTGACTTACAATAAATACATTAGCGATATTCAACGGAAGGTATCGCATAGACTTTATCAGCTACAACAGATGCGTTCCTATATAACAGAGAGCACTGCCTTGGGACTTTATAAATCGACCATTTTACCTTATTTGGATTATGGAGACATTTTGTATTTCGATGCCCCAAAAAACTTATTATATAAAGTACAAGTTCTCCAAAATCGCTGCCTAAAGGCAGTGCTTTGTGTAAATAGGTTAACCAGCACTGAGGCGATTCATGCACAGACACAAATACCGCTATTACATGATAAACGATATGCCCATGTACTTAATTTTGCTTTAAAAAAAACACTCAATGTAAATAACTTAGATAACAGAGTTGTACGAACGCGGCAGAATGTTGGAATAACCCTGAAGGTACACACACCAAACACACAAGTATACCAGAAAAGTACTGAATTTGTATGTGGCACTAATTGGAATCGGTTGCCGGCTATTGTTAGAAATACAGAGACACTGAAAGAGTTTAAAAATTTAACAAAAAAAACAATGCTGGGGACTATTCCAATTTTTCGTATCTAAAGTTAATCAGAAGTTTTGCTTGTGTGTGCCTGAGGGATTATACTCAATATATCTTCCCACGATGAGAGCCTCTCAACCGTATGTTATAAATTTTGTTTATATGATATTGTGGAATTCTATATAATAAATATAATATGTTAAGAGTATAGGGGTGAGAAACTGCTAAATCCCTTCCAATTTACTTTGTATTTAATGAAGGGTACCGATTGAAACCAGCTGATATAATCCAGCTGACGGATTACCCACTTTATATATCATTGATAATTATGATATATGAGCTCTGTAACTCAACAATATCAGATACAATAAAGAAATGTTGTTGTTTTTTTAAAAAGCATAAAAACCAAGTGTTTTTCATGTTTCCTTTCCGAAATTTTACCAACCTTTGACCCCCTTTCTCTGGCACTTGGACCGCTCCTAACAACCACACATGGTTTTGGTGGAACAGATACTTTGCCGTGTGTGATTTAGCGCAACCTACCACAATCTACAATGGCAAATTTGTTGGGCATTCCCGTATGGCGTACATATATCCTAAACTTGATCATTTTCTGTTGGTTATTTTTAGTGAAAGAAACATTTTACTGAAACTTGAAATTCAAACAGGGCATAAGTTTTGCTGATACCCTCTGGACTAGCCTTATATGGCAGCTAAAGGGCTGATTTCACTGACACAATTCATTTTGACTGGGAGGATCAGGCAGTGTCTTATAGCGTCTGGCTGCATATTGCTTGATCTTACTTAATCTCACAAGCCCTGCGTGTGTAGCACCTATTATCGCTCAAAGGGGGCTATTCCACTGTAGCAATTCAACCAGATATTTTCACACGGTTCATCCTGACCTAGCAAGTCAACAAAACAGCCATGATGAGTTCTTTTTGAACGTTTGTACATATTGCTTTAAAATTACAATTAACCTGATGAGGTCTTATGAATAGAACTTGTGAAACACCCGTAAAGAAAAAGATGTTATATTCAACTGATGAGTGACTAAAGAAAATTAGCAGCTGACTAAAGTGAAGGACAGGGCTTATTCATTCCACTGATAATTAGAAGTTAATTCATGGGATGAAAATAACTTGGTCTGTACTCCACTGAGTTTGACTGTAGAGTAATTCACAAAGCGAAGCTGAGTGAATTGCATAGAGGTCAAACGAGGTGGGGTGCGGACCAAGTTATTTTCATCTTGTGGCTTTCTGATTCTATCTCATCCCATATACATGATCAGGACCATTATTGATCATTAAAAGAACTCATGATAAAAATCATATTACATTAATCGGATGGAATAAAACAAAGGACCACACATGTTTTCGTGAGGATGTAGCTGAATAAACATAATGTGTTCATGGGGCACTTCAGTGATTATTACCAGATAAAGGTCATCAATTACGAAATATGTGGCGAAGTGTACAGCTCGAACTACCGCGGGTGAATGGGAGCAGATCGTCTGCTCTCGGTATTTATAGTCAGACCACTCGCTACCTTGGCGACCTTAACAACCGAACCAATTGTATGGCGACGGCGTGTTGTTGACAGTGTGACGTCACGTGTAACAGGGGTGTTTTCCCGTTTTTGGTGTGATATCTTACAGGAATTGATCCAGATATTTCACAGCGGTTTCACATGGTGCTCTTCAGGCTCGATGAGGGGGGGGGGGGGGGGGAAGATGATATCTGGTGACATCACCTCCCTCCTCCTCCATGGCAGTTCTTCAACAGGGAGTTGGAGATTAAATAATAGGGAACATAGAGTCTGTGGGAGACAGGGGATTCCCAATTATTGATTGTGACAGTTGGATGATTGAACTGTAGATAACTGTGTTTCATGGAGAAAGACTGTTAGGGGTGGTAGTGCAGGCACAGTGGGCCGTGAAAAGAGTGGTCCGGCAGTGCACCACGGGGGTGACTGCCAGCTATAAAGTAAATAAACCGCAGCAACCAAAATTGAGTTTTTTTAAAAATTGAGTTAAAAAAAAGATTTAAAAAAAAAGATAAAAAGATAAAGATCATCAACAGGAAGGTCTGATGTATCAGATATTGTTTGGATAAATAACCAACAAAAAAAAGAGACCCAGAGATGCCACCTCGTTCAAAGTCCTGCATGCTTCAAACTGGATGTCGAACCGGGACACACACCAAACACTCAACAGTTCCATTCTTAATACTTTATAAATACTTCTGTCCCATGAGATTCTGTCCAATAAATTAAGTGCCATGTTTCAGTTAGTTATCTATTACAGGTATTTCTTCATTTCAACCCATACATCTATTAAAGTAATAGGAAAAAAATTTCATTTTCAGATAATAGATATGTGACTGCACTGTAAACTGTCACATCATCAGTTATTTAATTGTCACTTAAAGACAGATGGCAGTTTTCCTCTTTTCCAAGTTTCTTTGTTTTCATTTTCAGTTTAAAAAATTCCTTTTTTATGTGTATTACAAACAGAATAAACTGGGCCTCATTCATACCCATAGACAGTGGTACAAACCTCCCCACACACCCCATCCTCTTTCCATGGCCAACAACGGTGTATTTTCCATGTTTCTCACTCTCTGAGGCAGTAAATTCCACATGAAAAATATTTCCTTTTTTTCATGACCCCAACTGACATCCCCGAATTGAGCTGGCCAAGAATTAAGATGTGAAAGCCTTAAACCATTGATTTCTCCCTGTTTTTGCCAGGTTGAAAAAAAAGCGATGGGGACCAGACAAAGACTGCCCTGCACCTCCCCGTATGGGGTCGTTACCTAAGCGTGGTATGCTGCCACCATTCCAGGACTACAGCTCTCCACCACCTAACTACAACCCCCCACAGTTCCACCACCAACCACCACCCATGGGCATCGCATACCCACCACCACACCTAGTGCCACCACCACTCATGACGTACCCGTCGCCGCCAGTGGTATTAGCACAAAGCCCTCCGTTTGTGATGCAACAAGCAGTACCACAGGTGGCTCCCCCAGCGGCAAAAAGGTAAGGCTAAATGTAATTCATGGTTTCATCCACTCCGAACTCATCATGAATCTATAAGTTTGGCGATTTCAAGACGACACATTGTCAAACGTTGGGAAAGATTAATTTTGCAAATCACAGCTATTTTACGATTCATAAAAATGTATAACCAAGATTATGTTTAAACTGGATTTCCCTGTTTGATGAAAATCATTTTAAGGTTCAATAAACTCATTTACCCGGTAATATCTAATAATTCATCTAATGCAGATAAAAGCCTAAAAATTATGTCTAAAACTTCACTTTTTTTTCTTATTTATTATTCAAATAAGTGAAAAAAAAGGAACTAGTAAAACAGTATCAATAGTTCCAAGCCCTTCAATAACTCATCTACCTGGTGTTTCTCGGCCACAGCTAAAATGAAATGGCTTAATCAACTTATGTTCAGGAGACAGGTTTTCTCAGTTGCTTAGACCAATCCAAATGTCATGAATTTAGGTATTAA
Source organism: Alentia gelatinosa (assembly GCA_950022655.1). Lineage (NCBI taxonomy): Eukaryota > Metazoa > Annelida > Polychaeta > Phyllodocida > Polynoidae > Alentia > Alentia gelatinosa. The sequence goes on from OX465585.1 coordinate 62,284,885, forward strand.
CATGAGTTAATAAATAAGTACAGAATGAAGTTTGTTGTTGAAAACAGAAAAATAGCGACCCAAGAGTGAATACTGAGATTTAAAGACAAGGTCAAGAAATGCCTGCTAAACATAATTGCACCTATCGTTGTAAATAGTCGTGTGACTATGACTTTGAAAAACATCCTAGTTTGATGAAAGATAGTCGATAATAAATTTGATAACAAATTTTTTTTTAAACGTCTGCTTGCAGGTCTTCAGTAAAAATTCGAGTATTTTTGTAAAACGAAAATGTTCATTTTTTATTGTAAATTTTTCTCCACAGCCCTAGTGACGTGTACTTTTGCCACATCTTATAATCTTTTATTTTGAGATTAATGAGACGTGGCAATAACATTTCTATGGCAAGCCGATACTACCTTGATAAGGACAACTTTCTGTCACTATTGAACCAAGTTAAAAAGTAATGATGATGATGACGATAATAATAATAATGATAGTAATAAAAATAAAATAATAATAATAAATAATAATGATTAATAATAATAATGTGGTTTTTTTATCGTGATTGTAGCAACACGGAGCTGGTACCTACATCGGAGTTGCCGCTCTACTGGGTGCAGCTGCAGAACCTGCCGCGCGGCGTGGGTAGCGAGGATATCTCCAACTTCTTCGGCCAGCTCTCGGTGCTGCAGGGCGTGACGCAGCTGATCGGCGGCGAGCGGGGGGTCGGCTTCGTCGCCTTCCAGGAGGACGGCGACCTGCTCAAAGCGCTCTCCGTCAACGGCAACTACATCAAGGGCAACAAGATCAAAGTCCTGCTCGCCACGTCGCAGGATGTGGAGGAGGCGGCGGCCGAGCGGCGGGCGGCCAGGAAACAAAAGAAACGTAAATCCACTCCGTCTGTGACCGCGGAGTCTTACAGGCCTCGTAAGGTAAGCGCTGGGGAACCCAAAAGAGGGGATAAATCGAGGAAGCATGAGGAAGACGAGGCCATCCCGCCCTGGGTGAAGAAATCGCGAAAGGACGCGGATGATGGGAGTGACATGGAGTGGGAGGAGTTGAGTGATGGCGGGATAGTGAAGGAGGAGGAGGAGGAGGAGGAGGGATACAGCGGTCAGGGGGAGAGTAGCTCAGAGGAGGAAACGCCCGAACACCCGGGAGGGGGATACTACGACCAACCGGAAGTCAATCCCCGAAATGTCGTCTGCGCAGACGCGCGCACGGGTAGGAGCGATTTCGCGCATGACAGACGCGGGACAAGCGATGACGTCATTCGGGATAGAGTGACATCCAACATGAACAAAAATGTCATTGATTATAACCATGGTTCTTCTTCAAGGATGGACAAGGATGAAAGGGTGCTATCACGTGACATAAACCAAATGGCCAATCGTCATCGGGAGGCGTCTCCATTTGAAGATGAAGGATTCTATGTATGTATTGGAAATCTGCCTTCTGACATAATCGTGCAGTTTCTTTTGGACTACTTTTCAGGGCATAGCTGTGTGGTAAAAGAAGCTTTCGTGAAAAGGCATTCTCATATCGGCGAGGCAGAAGCGTTTCTCCATTTTGCCAATATGAGAGATCGTAACTACGTGATGCACAACCTTGACCGTAGACTGCAGGGCAGAGTGATTGAACTCCAACTCATCTCCAAGGTTTCGTTTAGAGATATTGCCGCTGAAATTGAGCTGGCCAAGAAATATCGAAGGACTCGATTCAGTTCGCCGCAGTTACCCTCGTTCTAGGTTCTCTGGTGGAGAATGTTTGGTTGATCACATGGCAGCAAATTGAATGTATGGAAGAGATTTTATTCTACAGATGCTACAACAGAATATCATAAAATGATATCTATATTAGCTACATTCTGTGCAGGCTCCCAGTTTTCTATGTTATTGTTTTACACCCATGGCCGAACGTCTATTGAATACTACCCTCTGCTAAGGGTGTAGTATAAATAACATTCGGACTCACTGAGTCTGTTTATGAGTTATGAATCGATGATTTTAAAAGTGAATAAAATGGCGTTTTCTCTGTGTATAATAATGAGAAAACATAGTGACTGAGCAGTTGGGATGTCATTCCCAGCCTTTTGTAGCATTAATAGGTCCCTCCGCCTCCGGCGTCGGGACGTATTTCATGTAATACAAAAGACCTGAAACAATAAGCCCTACGGGTTCAGTAACCGCGTTTTCTTTTAATACTATTCTGTGTAGGCTCTCAGTTTTCTACGCTACTTTTGTTATTTACAATCTTTCTAATTTTCTCATAAAAGGCTAAGTTGTAAATCTCACCTCAGAACATGGAGAAGTTGCCACTCTAACCAGTGATAGAAGATCTAGCTAAGATCTTTCTCCTATGATGAGATCTCATTTTATTCTATTCAAAGCCTCACGCGCTGTTGCATAGAAATACTGGGGTTGGTTCTCATAGACTTCCAGGCAATAACTTAGCGCATCTACCTATTACATATGTACAGAGAAGGTGCAATTGCATTCAATTATGAGGATTTATCTAACCCCTGGAATAACATTAAAAAAAGGTTATACTCAACGATAACCGAAGTCAAGAGACTATACTACGCCATGGTCGTGGCAGAGTGATGTGAGATGACGTCATAGTTGACTGGCCAATCAGCAGCCAGGATTTCAGAGAGGAAACAAAACATCAACATGGAGATTTAAATGTTCTTAACTGGTTTTGCGCAGTTATTTGAATTATTCTGATATTGTTGATGCTATTCTAATGTCTGTGAAAGAGGTGAGATAAAGCCAGAACGACACTTGAATTTTAATATAAACAATACTCCACTCGTTTGAATGTGCCATAATCGTCGTTCAGCTTTGCCTTGATGATGATTGCAATGCATCTAAACTTGTGGAGTATTGTCTATTTACACGATTCTCGAAAAAAGTTCTATATACATATTTACTAGGCCGTTATGGTGTCTCGTAGATAAAGTGTTCAACAGTTGCCATTAAAATGTCCTGTATATATAGCACACTGTAGAAATTCCTTATTCTTTGAAAACGAGACGGCTTAGAATGAGCAAAGTTATGTGGTTCTTCATTATCATCTTATTCTGCATGGAGCTTGACACATTTATTTTAATGAAAATGCCATGTTCTGAGTTGCGTACAATTGTTGTGAAGTTTATGTATAGCGTACATGTTTGCATATTTCAGATATAAACGTGTGAATAAAGTGTCAGTTGTCTTTGTTTATATTCTTCTTTGGGTTATTTCTATTTCGTGAGAGTATTAGAACTTAAATTTGCATAATAACTTTTTCCGTCAATGTTAGTGACACATGATAATTCTAACGCCCAAATTAAAGCCCTCTCTTTATATACTACTCACGGTGGGTTACAGGGATAAGACTCTTTTCTTGGTTATATCTCGATGAACACTGAAGGTCGACAATGATGTTTCACCGCCACTATTAAAGTAATAACTTACTATACTACTAACACATACTGGAACTTGTATTTTATCATTTTTCGGACAGAAGATAATTAAAGAACAATTCACTTGAAACCTATGTCATTATCCGGAAAAGTGAATATAATTATCTTAAAGTGTTATAGAATACATATCTAACTTAAACATTGGGGGTCACCGCTAGTTTTTTTAATCTAGATATTGATAAATTAGTGCAATAGAATATAGAGAAATTATAAAAAGTGGTATTTCACATAGAAAAACTCGTGTCATTTCCTTTAAACTGGCACAGAATGTAGTAAATGCAAAACACTACAAATTTATGGTTTTGAAACTAAGTTACCGTGAGCAATGGATTCTAACACTGTGACATTGGGAAAGGAGCAGAGGGCCAAAGTTTTAGTGTCTTATAGCCGTGCCTAACTGACAATGACCAATCGCTAGAGACCGAAAGAACCTATTGAACTAGTGGTGCTTGATATATTTGGATCCTAGAAAGGCAGTTGTATAAATGAAAAGTCGAGTGCGTTAAAGAAAATGATCCATAGCCTGGATAATTCCCAAACCTTTTAATTGTTATTCATTAATGATTGCACGCTCATTCATCAATGATGAACATAGTATTTGCTCCTAGTTAGCCGTAGGCTATGTAACAGCGACTAGACCGCCCAGGGAACCATTTCATCATCTGAAACCAAGTCCATATTGACACCAGGTGGCAGTATGTATGCTAAGCTCACCAAACTTTATCCAATTGCGAAAGTTAGACGGTATCACGGACCGCCAGAGTAAACGCTTACTACACTAGTTTACTCTGAGTCGGAACAGAGTGGAGACGGAGGTGGCGGCTAATCGAGTTGGACGAGTGCACACAGTCTATTGGAACCCCGCAGAGACTGCGTGCACGACCTTTGCAGTATTCACACCAGATGGCACCACCAGGAAGCCTCTGAAAGATCGGAGCTCGGGGCGACTTGTAAAGTATGTCCGCACTGAGGTGAGGGTGGGGGTAAACATTTTTGGAAATTTATGCTTTTCTTTTTCCTATACTTAAAAGATTGGGAGGTGGTGTGGGAGTCGAAAATTTCAGAAATTCTGCGTACATACTTCATGGATGGTCCCTACGCTGGTTCCCGGGGTATCCGCTAGGGGGCTCGGCGGAGATATACCTGTTAGGTAGCCAGCGGCGTACACAGGCGGAACCCAGCCAAGGATGGTTCCATACTATTAATAAATTCACCGCACCACAATTAGATACTTCGTATTTATACCGGTACCCTTGCTTCCTCTTCCCTTTTCTACAAATTATACATAATCCGCGTTGTTGAATGGCCGCATTAGGAAGAGAATAGTTTATAGGCCTATTGGACATTTTGAATGAGGGAACTTATTATCTAAATAGTTTCCCGACAATTAAGTTGATACATTGTATGTATCCAAAGACAAAGTTGAACATCTAAAGATAAACTATTGTTCCATTGAGCAAAACGTCCAGTTTCCAAACAATAGCATATGGAAGAGGGAATTGGGGGCATGGAGAAATAGAGAGACATACCATAAGTGTTTTGCTACCTCCAATCCCTACGCTCCGGGTCCTTGTTCTTAATTCTTAAAACATGTTTATAGTTATAATGAGATGGTGAATCTATCACATATCGCTTGTATAAAGCACTTTCTATGAACGGGTAGGATAATAGGCCTACATTGATGAAAGCGGGAGCACCTACTTACGTCATATGTAGGATAGGCTACGGATAAACCAATTACTATTATTATTATTATTATTATTATTATTATTATTATGGGGGTGGGGGGGGGGGGGGTGTCCTTACACCCAAAAATAGATTCTTACTTGCTGTTTCATGTGTTTGGTGTAGGCCTACACTCCTGATAAAGAATAAGGAGCAGGTTACCGGTTATAGACGGATAGAGCGCCGCTATCAACAGTCGAATTTACTGGGATTTTTTTAATATTCTTTTTTAAAGCCTTGTTTATTTTTAAAATTATTACAAATATCAATCCGTCTTATGACTTGTTGACTTATTGTAAACAAAAAAACCGAAAAAAAACCAACCCCACAACCTCTCATTGCCTGTAATCTGTGTAATCGACACCCACACATCCTGTTGTCACTGAAGTAAAATATAACATAATAGCAGCTGTATCCCAGCGAGGAGGGGTTGCTCTTCTGTGATCTCGGTGAGGAAGAGTAGGGTAGATTAACTTAGACCACCCCCATTACTCAATACCATATATATGAAACCCCTCACCCAAAGGTGGTAACAATTGGGGGGGGGGGGGGTGGCAGAATAGGCGCCCCCAGATTATTAAGGATTACATAGACTGATAGAGTCAGATGTACCCCCTAATTAAATACGGAAGATGCCCCTGAGATACATAACAATTTAGTGGGGTGTCAACCGTGACCTGGAGAAAGTGGTGGTGGGGGGGGGGGGGGGGGGAGACACAGGGAAGGCACACATGCTTCTCAGCAGGGAAAGAAAGATTGAAAAGATGTGAGAGGAAATGCCACCTCTCTACAGAATGCATCAATTTCGGACCATCCCATAGACGCCTATGCTGAAGCAGATTCCTGCCTCCTTTATAAACTTGAGATCTGGGCAACTGTCATATTCGCAGCTCCACAGAAGCTGCGCATATAAAATGGCACCATAAGCAGCTCTTTCGCGGGGCCCGATCGCATTGAGATGCATTATGTGTATAGCCGATACAAAAGAACCAGGTCTAGATTTCGTTCTCGCCGCTTGGATCCCTTACCGATAGGAAGATGTACGTTGCCAAGTGTGTGTTTGTCTGAGTGTGGAGTCTCACTTCCGCTTGAACGTCAAAAGTCATGCAACTGCCCTATGACATTGCATCACCCGTCTGCTCCATCAATTAACCAGAGGCTCAAGTTTAATATTCATAAAATCTGCCAGAAGTCCTATTGCTCCTCCAACATTCACTAGAATCTGACCACATTGCTATTTCACAGTCGAAATCATCCTCTGCTCAACGGACGATATAAACTTCTACATCTTAATTCTTATTCTTAGCTCCATCTGTTCCAGTCTTCCCGGTATTCCGCGAAACACGTGCGCGTACAATTTGTTTATTTATAGAAGGCGCCACTGAAACTAGGTCAACTAACAGGAAGTGGACTCCACGTTTTCCCGTCATCGAAGTCACTTTGTTCGTGCACAGTGGACGCGCATTGTAAACGCGATAACGTATTTAATACACAGCGTGCTGGGCACGAGAAACCGTTCAGCGAACCATCACAAAGTGTGAGTCATATAGTGATAGTGATACAGCGGAGAGGAGTTTGTAGCGTGTTTCATCTCGCCTAGCGTTCGCGTTACGGACACAACGTGGTGCGACCGGAGCCTCACAGCATCAACGCCCGCCGCTGCAGCTACCAGTCTACAGCCTCCCGCCGCCACAGCCAGTCAGTGGGGAGTGCCCAGACAAGCCCGCATCTCCCTCAGTCAACACACACTCTCCGTCACCACCATGAGCGAAGCCGGGTCGCCAACACCAGCCCAGGGGGATCCCGGAGCCGTGAAATTAAAGAAGAACCTGGGGCTCCAAAACGGAGTAGCCATCATCGTTGGGGTGATCATCGGTAGCGGAATCTTTGTTTCCCCGAAGGGAGTTCTCCAGGAGGTGGGTTCCGTCGGCGGGGCGCTGTTGATCTGGGGACTATGTGGACTCATCTCTCTCATCGGGGCCATGTGCTACGCCGAGCTGGGAACTTGTATCCTACAGTCGGGGGCTGATTACGCCTACATCGGCAAGGCTTTCGGGCCGCTGCCTGCGTTTTTGTACCTCTGGGTGGCACTGGTTATTATCATCCCGACGGGGAATGCCATCACGGCGTTGACGTTCGCTTACTACATCCTGCAGCCCATCTTCCCCACGTGTCCGCCCCCGGATGAAGCCGTACGCCTGCTAGCCGCGCTGTCTATAGGTGAGTCAAACACCAATCCCGTTGATTGATAGTGACTAAGAGCAAATGGTATGTTCAGCAATGATGAATGAGCGTGTAATTTAGATCGATAACTGTTTTACTACTCCTGAACTATTTCACTATTGGAAGGTTTGGGTGTCATTTAGTTTATGGATGGTTTTGTTTTATATCTCACCCTCTTTTATATTTTCCCCCATAGAATCCAAACATACGGTATCACGCACCAGTAGATCAATGAGGTATTTTGGTCTCTAGAGACTCTGAGACACTGGCACTTTGTTCCTGTCCCAATATCACAGTGAATAGCACACAGATAGTTAAGGGACAGTTTTTTGCAGCAAGCTGAAAGTCCATGTGACCCCTCTATCCTTTAGCCGAGGCACTTTATTTAGAGTATGCAAGTCTAACAAGGGTTTGCGTGACAAAAGAAACAATCTAAGTCAGATTAATGCTAACATTGACAGAGATATACTGACTACCGGTTAGATACGGTAGGCCCCTACATATCATTAAATGCATTTTGCTAAGGTGCACGATTAGTTTAGATATTCCAATTTCAATTAACTTAAAGGAGAGCCATTTATCACATGTCCAAACACATATTCACGCTAATAAATAGTGGTAAAAAGCTATCTTTAACCCGGCCCCATTCCATGGCCAATCGCCCAATGATGATGTGTTTTCCATATTTTCTCAGTCTAAATATATTTTCACTTTGTTTCATGAACCCATCTAACATCCCTTTATAATTCACATCGCTCTTGTGAAACACTATTCTTATCCATAGTCATCGGTAGGTTGGCACATTTTAGAACTGAAAACACTTGCTGAACAAGACACTTAGCTGAAGACCTAGACTCGCCAGTCCTACTACATACAATTAGTTTGAGTTGTAGTAAAGAGAGTAATTTAACTATGTAACCGTTGGTAAACACTTAAATAAGATGTCAGCATGGGGACAACAGGTGGGGGTGGAGAGGGCAATTACTAAACCCAACAGGGGAACCAGGTAAAGTGAACATTGCATCACGCTACCGGGCACACCTTGTGTCGGGGAGGTCACTGGGTGCCGGGACAGGTTCAGAGTCAGGTCAAGTAGCCGAATGCACACACAGACTCAAAGTACATAAACTAGGCGCCTTCTTTACGGTTTCTCTTTCCTGCTAATATTATCCGTAGAAGGCATATCGGACTATTTACATTGAACATTAAGACCCATGTTATTTTCCTGAAAATTTAATATGATGGTCTCATGGTGTTGTAGAATACTTATCTTTATATAATACTTAGAAATCGGGAGTCATATCGTACCGGTACTAGTTTTTGATTTCGATTTTTTTTCTTTTTGAATGTTTAATCCAGAACAATGGTTTTCCTGGAGACACTATAGAAACTTGGTTTAAACTGATAAGAAGTTGTCATTAACAAGGCAGGCTTTATACAGAGGTGTTTCTAGCCACGTCTTCAAGGGTTTTTGATTTAGAGATTAATGTCATAGAATATATAGAAATCTAAGAGGTCAGGTTTTTAGTAAACCCTATGTCATTTTCCTGAGACTTTCACAGAATATAGTTAAATGCAACATTATACATGTGAATATAAAAAAGACATAGGTCACCGATCTTATTTTTGAAGGAATTGAAAAAAACTTATTTTCAGTAGAACTCTTCTATTAATCGAGCAAATATACATAGGCCTATTTTACCGATTGCGTAATGAGAAACTGGATAAAACTTGATATTTCTATTCATTTGGCATAAAAAGAATTCTATTGATATATTTTTTTCTAAGCAGCTTTTATTTCAGTTAAGAATTTCACACTGTATCCATATTAGAGGAGTAGGGTACATATGTTTGTTAGTTCCCGTTGCGGCCGGCCGTCGAGCCGGTCGTGTGGGGAGTTTACGAGCTGAAGGCTGTATCCACCCGTGGCCTAATCATAGAGCCGGAATGAGATCAACCATTCAGTGTCAACCACGGCCCACAACCACCCTCCTAGACTGGGCTCAGTCCCTGTGTCCTACCTCTCCGCCCGTGCTGCCACCGCCTCCCGAAAACCCGAGGAATACTGGAGAATTCGACCCGAAACGAACTTGACCCGGAACAAACTCGACCCGTTAGAAAAACTCGACGCGTTAGACGAGCTCGACCCATAATAAACTTGACCCGTAAGAAAAACTCATCCCGTTAGACGAACTCAACCCATTAGAAAAACTCAATCCCTTGGAAGAACTCAACCTGAAACAAACTTGAACTGTAACGAACTCGACCCATTTTTATTCTTACCAACTCAAGTATCTCATTACAATTGTGGATAGATACTGTACTTAGTAGTATGTTATCTTGGCTTCAATTTTAGTCTTCTCTGGGAAAGAAAACAAACAGAAAACCCTATCCCCAACCCTATCCTTAACCCTATCCCTAACCCTAAACATAACTGGACTTATTTTCCAAATCCGCCGGTTTATTCATGAAAAAGGTAGTCAGACATTTCCTTCTATAAGAAATTGTCTTATCCATAAGTATCCAAAATGGGTTGACTTCGCAGGTTGAGTTCACCAAAATGAGTTGAGTTATCCTGACAACTACTGGTCGAGTTTGTTTCGGGTCGAATTCTCCAGTAACCAGTGAGAGACACACCAAGCGAGAAACACAGTGATTTCCAGAATCGCCAGCACAAAATGGCGTGTATGTGAGATATTATTTTATAGGGATATCTCCTACCGATGATTTAGTGTCTCAGGAGTAATAATCACTTGAAATATGAAACAATAGCTCACATAAGCGTTTCTCGCTTGGCGTGTCTCTGGCTTTACCCCTCCCCATACACTCCACCTTGGTCACTGAACACATTCCTAGGCCTGTTAGGCATTAGGGAAGTCCAAATATTGCAAAGTAGTTTTATTTCTTAATGATGTCCATAATCAAAGACCTGAGCAAGTCTACCACCCCCTCCTCCCTCCTTCCCACTCTCCACACTAACAGTGTGAGGGTTCTCATCAGTCTCCACAATCACCGAGCCACGACTCAGTAACATCTTTAGCATGTCACAGGAGATGAGTTCATCACGTGGTGGAGAAACGGGCAATACACGGAAACAGGGTTTGCCATATATGGTCATATGCAAAGTGGTTTGGCACTTGAAAAGAAAGCGCAAACAAACTTTGAAAGTATATGTTTGTAATTTTTTCATTTCGGCGAGGTTCAAATGAACTTCACAGTTGGAAAAAAAATTGTCACGGTCGTGATCGTGGTAGCAAAGCGGTCGGAACAGGTTGTGAATGTGACTGCCTAGTTTATTATATCAAACTTTGAAAGTATATCTGTTTAGAAATGAGCAAACCCACTGTGTAGCCATTGCATAACGTTTTATACAAGGAAGTAAAGACTTGCATATCTAATGGGTATAAGACACCGACATTTTATTCCCGACTCTCACCGAGCCGATGGTCGGGATGGATCGGGAACAAATTTCGGTGTATTATAGGCTTTAGTCCATGAACTCAGCATTTGCATCCCATTTGATGAGTTATACAGATGTTGCAGCCTGTGGTGTGGGATTAGATGTAGTGCAAACTTGGTGTACTTTTTTTGCACAGATATGCTTCCATAATCAGTTTGTTTACACTCCATAACATGAAACCCTGTGTTCATGTATAAACGATGGTTTTGTGGACAGGCGGCCATAAACCACCAGAGGTAGCGCTCATATATTATTATCCATCATATACAGAGTCCCCATTGAAAATGTATGGGGATTCAGTAAGCCATGACCCATTATATAAAACCTGCCCGATACCATAACTGTGGTATACAGATTCAGATCCATGATATACATACCTCAAAACCATGGTTTACGGGGAAATGGTCCTTTTGTACTATAGAGCAAAAAAATAGTCCTTATTGTCATACCCTTTAATATGGTAATTACTTGGTTCAATTTATTAAAGAAGATTGATAACAAATACACAAATGTTGGTTATGTGGACAGGCGGCTCTGTAAACCACTCCAGGTTAACATCGTAATACACCCGCTACCGCTCGTGTATTATTACTCATCAACCCTGGTGGTTTACAGCCACCTATCCACAAAATCATCGATTTTAGTCTATGTATACCATGGCTCTGAGGCTGTATACAACAGATTTGAATCCGTATACCACATCTGACATCTGACAGGTTTTATATAATGGGTCATAGTTTTCTGAGTCCCCATACATTTTCGATGGGGACTTTGTATACGATGGATAGTAAAATGGGGGTGGAGCGGCAAGGGTTATGTGCTTGTTGGGTGAGTGTGGGTGGGGGAGAGGCAGCCGCAGATAAACTGACCCGACCCGCCAGGATGCAGGGCAGTAGAACCCCGACCGACCGCCGCGAAAAAAGGCCGAAACTTTTAACCCAAAATAGACACACGCATTGAAGGCTTGTAGGTCTTTGCTAACTTGAGCATGGTGTCTTGGTTGAAGTAACAAAAACACGATATTTTAGATATTATATCTTGTATATGTTACTTATCGTTAACGCAGTACTTAGTGTTAACCAATTTTTGTGAAGTGAACATTTTTACTTTCAGTGGTTTAAGGAGACACAAAACCTGCCTCACGACAATGCTTTTCTACTTATTCAGTGAAATTAAGTTTTAAAAAGATTTTAAAAAGTTGTATAAAATTATACAATAATGGCGGCCGTACTAATGGGATGGTCACATTGTAGCAGTTCAGTACTTGACCAGTGGGAACTGAACTAATTTCAGGACACTTCACAGTTAAAGAAATTTAGAGTCTAAGCACCTAAAAACCCTTGTAGTATTTTCGTTTTTAGCTGAGTGTTAAATGAAAAAGTGCTTAGCTTCAGGGATATCTGTACATACTAAATGATTGATGTGATGCGAATATGGTTAGATAGAAAGCGTCAAGACATTTTAGTGTTTAGCTTGAAGAGGTTTATTTTCTATCATCATTTGCATCAAAAGTCTTAATATACACGCTAAATTTATTGAAAATTCACACATCAACAACAGGGTTTTCATATCGTCATTTAGAAAAAAAACAAGTTTGAATTTAAGTAATATTTTGCGTTATAATGACAAATACGGCGTATGATCATGCAGTAACCAGAATTTTAAATGTATACATCTTTACAACCTCGCATATAGTTTGTAATCGCCTCTTAATCCATGTGTAATTGTCTATAGATGTATTTAGTGAATTGTTAAACACATTATATACATGTACACGAGGTTAAACGCTAAATTTTCCATTTTCTATATGTTTTGAATAATCAAACGCCTACAAAAGTCTTTTAAATCAAAATATAATGATCATCTATGAGTTCGGAGCTTAAACAGTTCGGGACCATGTTCCAGTGCTGTTTTCACTTTTAATACGAACTAACATACAAACCATAACTGAATAAATGTTCTAGATAAATTTCTTATTCGAAAATGATATGCAGAAGTAGTGCAGTCAAACTCCGATAGCGGGGCGTTTCGTAAGTTGGGGCACTTTCTCATTTTTATAAATTCAAATTGAATGAAGTGTACAATCTCCAAATATTAGACGTTCTTCCTTGTTACTTCTGAACAAAATGATAAGACAAATTACATAATTTGAATACAATTTACCGTTAGTCTTTGCTTTGATAATAGAATTCGTTGATTTCTTACCAGTCCTCATTGTTGAGTTTGTTTTAAATTAATGGGACGTGGCTATAACATCAGAGATGGAGAAATATTCCATTATTTAAAAAAAAAAGGAAAGTGGCCACACAGTGCGAGGTTTTCGTACGAGAGACGGCCATTAATCTAAAGATGACGGGTTATTAAAAAACCCAAAAAAAACAGGACACAAGACCCGAATAAAGGAATCTAGAAACACATTAAGCCGGGGTGAATATTTGAGTTCATATCCACCCCGCAGTGAATAATAGAGATCACGCCTTGCCCTCACCTTACGACCTCAACCCAATAATCACCATTAATCTCGATATACGGAAGATTTATAAAAGTGCCACTGGGAATGATGCCATTGTGTCATTGAGTAGATTGTGAGCCCGTTTGTCACCATTAGTGATAATGGGGGGATACCTCCCTGGCTGTGGCACCCCGCCTCCTCGGGCAATTTTTTTAGGGAATATTGTGTGTACAATCACCGAGTTCGGCGATACAGCCGTTCTTCCACTTGGGCCCCAGCCCCCTACTCCTCATTCTAATGGCTGGCGTTAAGCCGAACGAGTAGTGGGTACCATTTTCGTGGAAGTCTTTGGTGTGACCCGACCGGGATTCGAACCCCAAATTCCCATGCTCAAGGCGAACACCCCTACCACTTAACCACTGAGCTTGGTACTCGTCGGAGTGAGCAGTCAATCTGTGTGGGCTGTAAGCTGTGAGCAGCTCGCGACTCACTCGCCTCGGGCAGAGTGGACAGGACCCTCCCTGCACTCCATCAACAGGCTAAACACTTTTTAACGACATGATTGGTTGTAAGATGAGGTTTGCCCTGAAAACCTCAGGCTGGGGCGACCTCAGGCTTTGCTGATTGCGTGAGGCTGTTTAATCTGACACATTTAGTGAGCAGCTCGGACCTAACTGTAAATAGTCGTGTTGTTCACGTGGGAATTCTACCGGAGCGCGACCCATGAGGTCGTCTAGGAAAACATATCATCACTTTGCAAAATAAACCAATTTGTATCCCGTGGAGCATGAAAAACGGTCAATTGATATTCCCCGCAACGAGAAACTACAATAACAGTCAAATCAGTAATACATCTTTTTTACTCACTATAGAAAGGGAAATAAGAGAAAACGTGGTTAGTGAGCTCGTAGCGATTGTGGTTCGGGGTAGCCAGTGTAACCAGCCCGGTCCACAACAGGACAGTGGAGATGAGGGGGTGAATATTTTACGTCGGTTCGAGGTCATTTTTTATAAAAGACCCCTCGCAGCGGGTAGTTTCTCATATATGTTCGGCCATAGGTGTATGATAATAGCTGTTACCATTCGAGGGTATATCTCGATTCTTCTAACGAATGACACTTTACAATGAAGTTTATGATTAACTTAAATTTAGGGTTGTCACTAACCTACCGAGACGTAAAACTAGACAAACAAACAAACAAACAATTCTTGGGTTTCTATCTTATCGGGGAAGGGTATAAGGCCGTAGGGAAACACATGGGTGTTTTTTTAGAAAATCACTTTATTTATATTGGAATGGATAAGGTAACGATTGCCGGTTTTCTATTGATGCCAGTTGTAGTATTTGACCGGAAATTACAACATAACTCTACCTAGGCGGCTAACTTTGATGAGATAATGAACTAAAAGAATACAAAAGAAAAACAAAATATATAAACATGATACATGTATATACAACGATATATTCGCACGTCTATACCTGCCTTCATACTATTACAATTTCATCAGACACTTCAATATCACAGTGATTCATTTAGGAACTAGATTTATTATATATTAATTAGATAAATCAAATGACATGTTTTCTCGACCAGAGACATGTGAATAACTGGGACCCGGGACTGGGCATGGAGTGGACACAGAAGTATAGACACAGGGCTGGACAAGTGGGTTGTAATCCCAGCATGCAGCAACATGCTGAATCAATACAGACCGCGCAGCTGGGCGCAGCTGGCATGTGTTCACACTGCGCCGCTTGATTCGTCTTGAACCAGGGACACGTTTTTAGACGCGATAATCATCAATAGCGAGTATTAAAGATATCTTGAGTTTTCAAGATAAATACAACGACCATTGGCCCCAATGGTTCGATGATTATCGCCAAATATATCATAATTACATTATCGCGTCTAAAAATCGGTCCCCGGGACCCATTATTTGAGACGGGGTAATCGTTAATAGCGACCATTTTGAAGCCAAAGTCTAATTATCATACATTTGGTGATAATGGTTGTTGTATTTATCTTAAAAACCGTCTTGAATGTTTGATACTCGCTCTCAACGATTATCTCGTCTAAAAAACGGGTCCCAGGCTGAAGAAAAGTGAAATTTAGCTAAAGTCCAATGTACATATAACGATTGAGTACTGAAAGATTTGTTCCCAAATTGTAAACCTTTCGTGGAGCTTGTCTCGGCCAAGATGCGCTTTGTCAACTCGGCTAGGGAGCCAAAGTGCAGACAAAATGGGATGGGATATGGTGTCAGCTTTGGCGCATAATTTACTTTTAGTATCCATCGTGTACAAAGACCCCATGGAAAATGTATAGGGACTCAGTAAACGAGCCATTAGATAACATCTATCAGATACCATAACTGTGGGATACATATTCAAAACCGTGGTATTTACAGGAAAATAGTCCCTTTGTGCAATAGAGTCCCTAGTGATATACACTTTAATATGTCAATTCCTGGTTTTTATGTATTGGAGAAGATGGATCATAAATACAACACACGATCGTTATGTGAACAGGCGGCTCTGTAAACCACTCGAGGTTGATGTAATTCTCTCGCTAGCGTTCGTGCATTACTACGCGTTTACCTCGCGTTTACCGCCTGTGCACAGAACCACCGTTTGTCTATTAATACCCCCGCTGGATCTAAGAGAAATTGTAGACGAGTACAATTTAGAAGATAGTTTTTCATAATCTTAAAAATATCAGAAATTTATATTCCCTGTGAATTCCTGACAACTTGTTGGGGAGCGGCAAATAATTTAAATAGCGGTAGCACATGGCAATACTTTCAAAATAAAAAAACTATCTGGGCTTGTCCGGGATTTGAACCCGGGACCTCTCGCACCCTAAGCGAGAATCATACCCCTAGACCAACAAGCCGCCGCTGCTCTCAGTCGGCAAGATATGTAGGAGATTACTTAATCTAAACTTATCTCCGACCCACATGAGCGGGGGAGGGGATGAGAAAGAACAAGTCCCCACTTTAGTTTGACAGATCCGGTATGCGGAAAAGTGTCATCGATCATAGTACACAGGTAGTTCATTTCCGTAACTAGTTCTTGACCCGTGATACACTGCCCTTGTCTTACTTACACTTATTGTAAGACGGTTGGCAGAGTACCATTTCTCTACTTGATGTAACACATTCTGTATATTCTTCTCGGCCATTGAAACATCGGTACCGGTATCTTTTATCAAAATAACCAGGGACCCGCTTTTAAGACGCGATACTCGTTAATAGCGACCGTTTTGAGGCCCAAGTCTAATTATCATATATTTGGCGATGATTAGCGAAACCTTGGGGCCAATGGTCGTTTTGTATTGATATTGAAAATCGTCTTGAATCTTTAATAATCGCTATTAACGATTATCGCGTCTAAAAACGGGTCGCAGATCATCAGCGTTTACTAAGGAATTAGAGGTATCGTTAACATGTATAAGGGATGTAATGGGAATCATATGGATGGAGCAAAGTGATAATTTCCACCTGTTTTCAGCTACTTCCTGAATCCCCCTGACCACATTTTAGACGAGCCCTACACTTCTGAGCACCAGGGAGGCGTTTTATAGACAATGTGTTGCATAGACCTATTGGGTTGAAACGATCACTGATGGTCTAAGACCTATTTGGATATAGTTTTGCCATAATATGCGCAGGTAAGATAATTCGACTGTGCAACGGAAACGGTCACTATCCACGATCGTCACTACGATAAAACACCTCCCTGGAGAGCCACAGATCCGGGAGGTGTTTTTCAGTGGTGACAATCGTTAATAGCGACCAGTAAGCGACCGTTTAGAGGGCATAATGTTACTTCCCGCATACAGTCGACATCTCTGGTGCTCAACACCAGGTTGAATGCGACACGAGCGCCGAGTATTGTGAAGGTGAACGGAGCGTGGTGTGGAGGGCATTAGTGATCCGCACGAGATCTATCACAGGTAAATGTGATGCAGGAAGGCGTTGTGGTGGCGCTTCAAAAAAAACCTCCCGGTGTGGTGGATGGGGACCTATAGAAACATTGATATGGTCGCTATTAGCGATTTATTGGACAGTGATGATTTTAGTCAAACTGCGATCGAGTCTATGGAACACTTACCAGGAATTATAGAGTTATACAATCGAGATGGTACAATTTCCAAAAATAGCTGCAGGCCATATGGAAGATCCGCAAGTAAAGTGTAAAACACTTACATCTATAGTGGATCAAGTTGGCCGCAGATTTAACCCAACCAGAGCTTACGCAGTGTAGCTGCAGGGGCCCGTTTAATAATCTAGGATCGCACATGAAGCCCCATTTCTGTACCTCGTACAAGGATTATCGTTTGAAAATATTTAAGTCTGTTCGCTAAGACAGTCTTAGCCGTCCATAAGATTGTCCGTAAGCGTTGAATAAAGTTGACCCATATCGTCCCTGGGTCTCCTTGGCGTACAGAAAAGGGTCTTCATGTATGAGCCTAGATGGTTAAACGGGCCCCAGTGCAGTGTGTGTGAGGCTGTTTGTGTGACGGGGGGTGCGGCCCCCCGGGGCTGGGGTAGGGGGGGGGGCTGGTTTCTGACGTCCCGCCGACCACATTCAGAAAGGTCAGCCCTCCATGAGATTATCCCCACACCTGAACTGACCTACCCTCCAGTCACCAATGTGTGCAAGCTGCATATAGGGGCCGTCCATAAAGTATGCACGCACTGATTGAGAGTTGGGGTCGGGAGGCAAAAATTTTCTGCTTTTTCATTGTTCTGTTGCGTACAGGATCGGGAGGGGTGGGGGGTTCAAAATTTCTGAAATTCTGCGTACATACTTGATTTTGTATATAGAGATTTATCTTACCTCAATGATTATAAGGATGGTAAAATCACCTGAGGAAGTACTTGAAACGTTGTCATCTATGCTGATATTCATATCACATCCACTATCAACTTTGCTGATAAGACAACACCTAATTGATAACAAGTATGTATGACTATACTTCCACCATGTTTATGAATATAACCTATGTATGATCATGTCATATCTTCGATATTCATTGACCTGTGAAATCATATAGAAAAATGTAGCATTTTAACAGAAAATGTTGACTTCCCCGCTGCGTGCTGTCGTGTTGAGACAGGGCCTGCCTCCTCCCGTCTCCGTGAAGGTCGTCTGAGGTGTGTGTAGTCTGTCCTCCATGTGTTCGCTAGAGAATACTATACGGAAACTGGCTTACTGTCTTCGTACGTCAAAAATACGCGGTGAAATTATTGATCATATGCATCCCAATGCCGTAGGCAGAGGGATGTATGTAATCAAAAATTGTACCAAGTATTTTGACGTACGAAGAGAGTCAGCCTGTTTTCGTATTATTATATACCTAAAGATGGCGAAATTTTATCTGGTCACGTGTACACATACCCCGTACGTCACAGTGTGGCGTACGGGGTATGAATACGCCATGGGTTGGAGCGGGTAGTATACGTAGTTCATACAGCCACAAGTATATAATACTGGAGCATTCGACCCGAAACGAACGCGACCCGTTAGAAGAACTCGACCCGAAATGAACTCGACCCGAAATGAACTCGACCCGTTAGAAGAACCCATAACAAACTCGACCCGTTTTAAATCGTCCCAACTCAAAGTATCTTATTACAACTGTGGATAAACATAATTAAGTAGTATTTATCCTACCCCTCATATAAATCTCCATAGACTTAACATGGAGTGACTGTATGCCACGGTTATGCCATATAATATTTATATGCCACAGGTGACATATGAAGTTAAAAACATGTGACGGGGTAGGATAAAATCTAAACGTCACTTAATTTCATACAATTGTTTACATCGCGTTCATTGTCTTCTGCTACAGATATCACTCAGCTCCGCTTCGTGATATTATTCTACAATAACAACTCAAGCCTTATAAACAATTGTATGAAATTTCGTGACATTTTTTGATAGTATGTTATCTTGGCCTCAAATTTGGTCTCCTCTGGGGAGGAAAACAAGCAGAAATTATTTCCCTTAAGCCTATCCCTATTAATCCCAACCATATCCATATCCCTAACGTTATCCCTAACCCTATTGCTATTCCCGATCCTATCCCTAATCCTAACCCTAACCCTCAACATAAATGTGGACCTTTTTTCAAATTTGTTGGTTATTTGTTTAAAATCTAACTAGTCAGACCTTTCCTTCTATATTAAACTGTCTTATACATAAGTATCTGAAACGGGTTGAGTTCTCCAATCGAATCCTCCAAAACGGGTCGAGTTCTCCTGACAATTATGGGTCGAGTTGGTTTCGGGTCGAGTTGCAGAGTTCTCCAGTAACCGTTCTATAGAGAGCCAAAGTGAGCCCACTGAAACCGCAGATACCTGTGCTCAAAACACCAAAAGCACGAGCTGTCAGGTATTGAGTCTCTATGAGCACTCATTGAACTAGTTTGATAGCCATGAACTGACAAACACGCTAAATATTATTGACAGGGTCTGCACCAACGGATACTTTGTTTGTGTAAAGTATCCAGTGAACTACAGTTCAAATGTCTGTGGATTCGAAAATAAACGCTTTTTTCTGTACTCGACTTTTCAGAGTTCATAGTGAGTTTTATCTGTGGACTGAAAACCCAAGCTGTTTCATATTTCTGGTGCGTCCTGGGAATATCCACTTAAAACCAGTTTCCACTGGCCGACTATTTGTCTCTGATTTGCAGTCGGGAACCACCGATCGATTTTTAGGGTATACCGACGCCAGATGGGTGAATGGAAAGGGCATGCAGAAAAGTGTTCACTGATTAATTTTTGTATAAATTATGCAATTAGGCCACCACCGTACGACTACTTTACCCCACGACAGAATCAAAGAGGTTTGAAATTGTCGGTGATGGTCATTGTGTTTTGAGGACAGTTCAGTCAGTAATGGATCTGTCAAATGTGGCAGAAACAAGGCATACACTGCACCCTGCAGCCGTTGGTCACCACCGACCGACTTTTAGGAGAACTCAATTAATCGGTGCCATTTTCGTCAGCCAGTGGAAGTGGATTATAGCAGCAAGTAGAAAGTTGTGTTTTGATATCGCTCCCAGTGTTTAGAACCACCTGTGTGTCCGGCCACATATGTCACATGAATATACATATTTACATGATTTCAGGACCATTATATAACTAGCATTCAGAATAAAGGTGAGGTTTAGACCAGCCTCATGCAATCCCATGTACAAGCAATACGTTTAGTGTTGAGAAGGAAAGAAGTCTCTTCAAGACATTAACTGGTAATGATAGATAACCGTCATTATTTCAACACATGTGAAGATATAAATTATGATAATAAACGTTCCAAGTAACCTTGACTTCTATTCGATATGCGAGCATTTAAATCCTAACATATACCTATACCAGTCTAAGATGACGATACCATGAAGCGCATGCATGTGAACTCAAACATTCAATTTATTATAAAAAAAAAAATTATGATAGTAGTGTAGCGATCGGGGGGCGTCGTCTCTTGCGGGTTTGAGTGAGCTCCGGGGGAGTCTCCGTCTCGAGGTTTCTCCCGGGGGACGAGAGTCAGCGAGAGATGACGTCGCCCGCTCCCGTATATAAACAGGAAAAAAGTTTCGTCAACGCTTGTGCAGTGGAATCTATTCGTCCTTGTCATTCTATATACACGATCGTACAGTATTTTCATCGATCCAAAAAACCTGCAGGGGCCTGTTAAATTATCTAGAATCGTACATGAAGACTCTTTTCTGTACCTCGTACAGGGATTGTCGTTCAATAAAGTTCGTTCGCTGAGATGTCGTCGTCTTAGCCTTCCCTTAGTAAAATTAGGTAGAACCGCATCTTCCCTGGGTCTCTATGGCGTATAGAAAAGGGTCTCCATGTACGATCCTAGCTTATTAAACAGGCCCCCGGGTCTTCGGTGATCGGGCATGGACATGCCGTATTTGGGGGGATGCAGCCCCCGGCCGGGTCAGTGCGGGCGCTGCATGCTGTAGGTACTGTTGGTATTTCACGCATCGCCTGTTAGCTTCACGGCGAGGCCCTTTCGTGGAATAAGGTATAGAACAACCAGTGCTCACTCCAGACACACTTAACCCTCCCCTCGTCCCAACATGCGGCGTTTCCACCTGCCGATTATGACCACCGATTATGGCATTTCGCACCGCCGACCGATAAAGCCTAATACACATCTACCGATTTCGGAACACTGATGTATCTTTGTCAGCGACAAAGGAATGGTAATTTGTCTCAGGCGAAGCATCCTAACAGAGTCAGCCTGTAGGACAGCTAGGCAAGGGTCAGCCAACGATTAGTGACCCCCCCCCCCCCCCTTGAGATGTTCTTTTGTCACAGACGAGTTGTCGTTTTGATGTTCCTAAATAGCTGGCCAAAAGTTTATCAACACGTTGATAATTCCAGTTACTGACAACAGAACCTTGGTAAATCGCCCCTGATTGGGTGGTTGACACGGGCCGAGGGGTTACATAATTTGCCTAAGACAAGTTCACCGACTCCTATACGATTTGCGAACTAATTGTTCAACCCTGAATCAGTAGATGTATATTGGGCTTTAAACAACACGTGTATTGCCGTAATCGTCAGGTGAAAATAGAAATGGTCAACGATTTTTCTCACCCCGCCTTATGTAATTTGGCACCACCGACCGACTTCTGCAGCCACCGACGAAATCTAAGCAAATTGACTTAATCGCAATCTGCATTTTACTACCAAAAATCAGTCAGCGTCCACCACATTTTCGTAGTGCAGGTCACTGATTATGTACCACCGACCTTTCACAAGGAGACCCACCGACCGACTTTTGTGCAACGTGAACATTATTGGTGGGTTTTAAGTTGGCAGGTGGAAATACTGCATTACTCTGTCTACTACTCTACCGTTTTTGATTTGTTCAAATCACTGATAACAGAGATGTCAATTTTCCATTCATCCGTGGAAATCCATTTTTTCATATTCAGTATATGTAATTTATTTTCCTTTTGTCAATCAAAGATAATTCTGATTGAGCCTTATTTACTTCAATTAAACAGTGGTTT
The DNA here is from genome assembly GCA_950022655.1 of Alentia gelatinosa. Taxonomy (NCBI): domain Eukaryota; kingdom Metazoa; phylum Annelida; class Polychaeta; order Phyllodocida; family Polynoidae; genus Alentia; species Alentia gelatinosa. The sequence continues at coordinate 62,307,243 of OX465585.1, forward strand.
GAACCTCCCCACAGACCCCCGGACCCCAACTGATATCCCTGCTGATTTTAGCATTGGTTGAGTTTAATGAAGTAAATGGCCAGAGAATGGCTCATATTAAAAAGGTCAAATCGCAAACACGACAATGTAAGGGCATGATCAAGAATATAAAAATAAGTAGAAAACATTATAAAACCAAAAAGAAAGATGCCACTCCCTGTCATAGCGGTACCATGCGTGAAACGTAGGCAGCCGTGGCATGGTATCACACCAGGTCATGCAGGTTGGTATTACCAGGTAACCGTCCGCCTCCTCCCTAACCCTGCCTAAACAAACCCTACGTACTGTGTGGGAATCACACGATGGGATTCCTGTACCTCACAGGGTGTTCGTCTGAGACAAATCCTGCTAAGATTTGTGTACCTCACAGGGTGTTAGTCTGAGACAAATCCTGCCGAGATTCTGTACTCGAACACAATCTTTTCATCGAAATTGTAGGGTTCCATTTCTCTGAGAAATGTTTCCCCTCCTCTAATTGGTGGCGATATTTACCCCTAAAGAGAAACAGAATCTTATGAGATTATGAACTCTATGAAGTCCACGAATCCTACTGTGTGAATTCCACGTAGGCCTAGTCAATAGCACCTTGTCCAGTATTTTCAGGCAGCTAACTTGTGCCAAGTCTTTTTCGTGATACGAAACGTTTATTATCTGGGGACAGTGAGAAGGATAAAGACAATGATGGGAGAGTTCGTAGGAGGGCAATGACCAGGATGGGAGAGTGATCGCGTTATATAAGTGTTGTTCATGTCTTATTGTCCTTCTCCGGACCTCAATGCTTCATGATGCAGTTCATGATGCAAGCCATTCTGATGCTGCCGAGTTAAAATCAGTGGTAATCAGGTCCTGGGTTCAAGATTTTCAGCATGGAAAATTATCAAAGTATGACTTTTTAGCGTTTAACAATGGCTAAGCCTTGAATTTTCAGTATGGACAGATGTCGCATGTAGTAATAACGAAGTCTGAATTTAGCATATAAAGGATGTGTTACACTGAATAGAATCAGGACACCAGCGGGCCTCCACCAAACATGGCTGACACCACTGGCCTGTAACAGGCAAAACTCACTTAATCAGGTTTTGTTGGCCCTTGGCTGTGCAGCCACTGTATGGTCACTCCCGGTAAGCCGTGACCTGCTCCACCACAATCATTTCTATAGATCTGCCCTGACAGTGGTGAACATGGACGGAAAAGGTCAACAATTTTTCAGTTCGCCAGCCCCCACTTTAAAATGTTCTGACGCCCCTGTAGAGACGTGGCTTGCCGCTCAAGTCTTTCATCAGTTTCCACCGATCTTAAATCCTTGGTCGGTCTTAACTTTGTCTTAAGCAATTACTTTATAACATTTAAACAGAGCCTCGCCGCTCTTTTTGTGCGTGCGGACCAGAGTCAGTTGATTACTTTAGCTGCGTACTTAAGCCCCACTCTTTGCCACTCAATGAAGAGCCTAATAAAGAATCTCCTCCAATGACCTCTTTGTGCGTCCTCACTGAGGGCCTTCCGTGTTGAATGGACGCAGAGCAACCCGCGGGACTGGAAGGTGAAGAGGTTTGTGCTTTTGCCCCTTAAAGGCATATCCAACAATACACAGTGGCGCCACCTGGTGATTTTGAAATGCTGACATTTATAATTTCAACCTGGCTCCTTTGAATTATACTAATACCAAATGAGTGAAGTAGAACATATTATTGAGTTGAGCCTAACCTAATAGGTATTTAGGCCAATTTATATTTGACTTATTTATACAAGAAATGTACTGAGAAATATAGTTTTCTTAAATTCTTTCAAAAACAAGGACGGTGACCTATGACTTCAAAAAAATAAATGTAATAAATGTGTGGAAATTCTAAGAAAATGACCTGTGTTTTACTATGTGAAAAACGAGTTTTTAGAATTTCTATATAACTTTCAAAGTCCTCGTAAGCGGAAACCCCCGTTAGCAGACACCTGGGCCCGGAACGTCTGCTTGCGCGGGGATTTACTGTATACTGATTCATAGCTTTTCTGTCCCAAAATGATATCATATGAAAATGATTCTTTTTTAAAAGTGTCTTAAATTTTCGATTTTTTTCCACATATCAGTCCCGACTTTCATCCTTGTGTACTTTCAATATTGTAGACGGTAAATATCAATCCCCTGTCCTTTGCCTTTTCAGCTGGACTCACGTTCATTAACTGCGCCAACGTGAAGTGGGCGACGCGCGTCCAGGATATCTTCACCGTGGCCAAGGTGCTCGCCCTCATCATCATCATCTGTGTGGGCGCCTACCAGATCGCCAGAGGTGAGGCTCAAATGCGTAAAGCCATCTTTCAGTGTTTATGTGATGGACACATCTCCTGTATGCAAGTCTAATTGAACAAATTGGACGTTAAACTAACCAAGCAAACAAAAAACTCCTGCATAACTGTCGCCGGAGAGTATGGGTGTACATTTTTCTTTTTTTTTCTTTTTTTGAAACAAATTCTCTTCATTGTTATTGAGGGTTCCGTTTTTCTCTTCCCTCCACTTTGGGGTGTAGGGCGAAACAATTATTACAGTACTAAAATTTGTTGTAATTTTGTAGTAATCACTGCTGTCTCGCATGTATATTACTTAACAGAAAATCATGAACTTTGGGAATTAGATATAACGAACATGGATAATTCCTCGCAGTAAATATTGTTTCATTTGTTACAGTGGATGTCTATAGGTGACACTGTTTTTAGTTGGAATGTGTGGTATGTGGTTATTGCATACGTATAAAGTAACATCCTAAAGAGACGAGTCGTATAAGTTTGAATATGTTTTCATATTGATAGCCTCTTGTTTTAGTCGTGTACTTAGTGAACTCCACATGTCATAATCCACGCCTCCCGCCCCATCCAAATGAAGACAAATTTGTTGAGTTTTATTGTTTTGGTTGGATATAATGTAAACACCTCATTTGGCCTTCATCGTTCAGTCATGTTTTATTCAAAGAAGAACTCAGATTTTACACAACTGTAATGACGTTAGTGGTGTCGAGTGTAATGTCTACTTTAAGTATAGTTTGTATCAGTATTAAAACACAAATTTGAAACTTTGTAACAGTGCGGTCAGTACCTCATGAGTGTGCATATTTTATCGTGGCTATCAATGTGGCGCTCCAGGAATTCAGGGATACCCAGGTAACGTGCTACGTGTTGCTTACTATGAATTCAGGGATACCCAGGTAACGTGCTACGTGTTGCTTACTATGAATTCAGGGATACCCAGGTAACGTGCTACGTGTTGCTTACTATGAATTCAGGGACACCCAGGTAGCGTGCGACGTGTTGCTGACTCTGAATACTCATATCTTTATCGTTCTGGCCTCCAGTTTTTGTTCCCGCGACATTTATCACCAATTTAAAGCTCTGTTCACACTGTCCGACTGGAGGGCTTGCGACTAGTGGTAACTAGCTTGAGACTGGATGTTTCAAATTGCGTGCGGATGTACCCCCACTCGCAAGGAACACTCGAATATGTGTGTGAACTGGAAAGCTTGCAACTGGAGGTACCTTGTACGCCCAGTCGGCGACCAGCGGTACCAAATATCAAATATGTTTGATATTCAGTCTTTATTCTTTATTGAGTTTCGATTTTACAATCGTTCTTCTAAATCAATCTAGACGAATATGGTTGGTGATCGTTGTAATTATGATATATACAATTAATTTGATCCAACTCGTTAGCATCAGTACCTCCAGGGCATACTTAGGTACCTCCAGTTGCACAGTGTGAAGGGGGCTTAACAAGCACTAGAAGCTTGACACATTCTGCACCACTTTACATTGATGCAATATAACACACATATCGTATTGTTTTGTTTGTCAGTCTTCTGACAGAAAATATGCTGTCATTTAACTGCACCAGTATAATAATCACTGATGTATGACATGTTTATATGTATATGCGATTTCACACCACCATTGAGCCTATTGGCGGTATTATTTCAAGCCCTGTGCATATATTGTTCCTTTTTCAACAGGGCTGCATGAGTATTGGTTGCGCTACATTCTGACTAGACTTGTGAAAGGTGTATCACCATTACATTATTGTTGATGCATAAAACTTTTGAATGCAGTACATACTTCATATGATTATCCGACTGGAGACTTCCAGTTCAAAAGACCCTCCAAATTCCCCTGACAATGGGTCAGTCCGCCATCTTGCTGGTGGCAACAAAGCGCTGTCAGAGTATAAAATGGTAAAAAAAACTCTATTAATTGACGTTCTGCAAGCTGTGCATGTAATAGTTGAAATACATGTAATATTATTTGTAACATCCAGTCATGATTTAAATTGCTAACTCAAAGAAAATAGGTTGTTTCAGCGATTTGTTGAGATTGCGATTATAGTCTAAACTGAGGCGATCGCATAAACATTTGATCTGAAACTGCAAGAGAAGTCTGATTTTATCGAGGAAAAGGTCTGAGAAGTTTAAACAGCCTTACACACAAAAATACTATCAGAAATAAACTCCTGAAACCATCCATAGGCTTAACCTTACGCAGGTGCTTCAGCAAGATGGCGGCCCCCATGTCTGAGACAGTAAATATAGCGCCACCTACTTCCGGCCCGGATCAGAGAATGCCAAATTGTTAGATACAGCAGAACCCTGATTACTTGGCACCCTGTTAGGAGAGGGGCATGCTTGGGGGACTTGGGTCTGGAATGGAGGGTACCTATTTATCTGGGTTTCTACATAGCAATAGTCTATACTGGCTGGGCAGTTGTCTGTAGTCAAATCTATTGGTAAATGTAATGGGAATATTATTGTTTTATGAATGATGTCTCTCTATCTATCATGGTCATTTCTTCCTCGTATGGTTTGTAATTGTTTCATTTTTTTCAATATATATCAAAATCATATGCGATATTGTTACTTTAACTTTCAACATAATGAAACTGTATTACAGGGAAGTATTGTGATGTTGGTGGATGTAGTTCTAGTTTAGAGGTAGGTAACTTTTTAAAATTATTTTTTTCATCACGTCTTTCACGATTCACAGACTGTTACATGTAGTATATAGGATACCGTATATAGTATATAGGTACTAGTTTCTTCGTCACTATAGACCATATGAACGCGCTATCTGGTGAGAGTCGGACGTACTACAGGCTGATTCCTAAACTGGTTCCTTCTCCCCATCAAATATGGGACTGGTAACGCCTTCCTACGTAATGCTAGCGCACGACTTTGAACTAGCGCTGGTTCCTCGCATATTTGGAGTTGCAAGGATGACCAGCACAACATCTCTATCACTCTCCCAGCAGGATCTCTGTAAGGAGAGAGCCTCTCTCCCTCACGAAGTTCCCAAAATACCTATTTTTGTTTATGATAAAGGATAATCAAAAATAAAATAATGATGCACCATAAAAATAGAGGCGTTACCCACAGTTCATAAAAAATGGAAGGCATTACCTGGCCTATAATGTGAGTAAGCACATAGGCCAGGCTTCCAGGCTAGCTGATTCCTAGGTCATTGCTAGGGAACAGGTCTCCGATCATGATTCTGAACAGGCTATCATTTTGCATGATTCAAGTCCTACAGTGGTATTACATAGGATTTTTCCCGACAGCCAGCATAGTTCTGAATGGACTATTAAGTGACATGACACAGGCATGATCTAGTTACTGACAATTACAAAGATATACGTAATGACACCAGCGTAATGTTATGGTTTCAGAGGCTCATTTCCTGCGAAGGAGATAAGAAAAATACATTCCCAAATTTAGTTTTCAGCATTTTTTATAAATGAATAAAGACTCTCCTCTCAGCCTGCAGAACGGTAGTTAAAGACATACAGATGAAATGTTTTCCGACCACGGCGCCCCTTGAACGCCATTGGAACGAGAAAATTCCCGCACATAAGGCTTGAACATACACTGACAACAATTTACTATTTTCCTCTACGCACTTGATAAACTTTAGTCCAGTTTCACTATATGTATTTCTCGTTGATGTTTCAGGTAAATTTGAGAACTTGGAGAATGCGTTTGAGGACACGACACGGGATCCGGGTGCGTTCGCCCTCGCCTTCTACTCCGGCCTCTTCTCCTACGCAGGATGGTGAGTAGCTTACTGCACGCGCACACCATCAAACCGTCTCTTTATATTATTAGCGGGTTTTTTCCCTAGATGAGATACTTAATGTCCACTCACTTTATTAAGCTTTAATGAAGTTCAGGAACCTACATTTTGTATCTGTTCCCTAAATGTGACAATATCATAAAGCCAAACTTGACGATGCCTGAAGAATTTGATTTAGATGAAACCTTAATCACGCCACCCTCATGTCATCATTTGACAGTGATAAGTGTATAAAGATATGCGTTTAAAAGATACAATCTCAAACCTATATAGCACTGAGCGTCTATCGCCGGAAATGGTGTATTATGAACAAGTATCTGCAGTTTCAGCGGGTCCACTTTACACCCTATTGTTAGAAGACTTGCTCAAGTCTTTAAACACAATAAGAATAAAGTTAATTGAAGTATGTATCCTTCTCTGACTGGCCCATGAATCATGAGCTATACAGCGCCAGAAATCCAACACCATTACCGATTGTATCAGTCCCTGTATCCCAACGAGGAGGGTAGCCATAGGATGCAGGGACTGGAGCCAGTCTATACTGTGAGGTATTCCAGGTGACAGAGGTATATAGTACAGTAGAGCCCTGCGTAAGCAGTATCCCTCAATTCCTTGCCAAAGTGTTCATTTACGCGGGGTGTCTGCTTACAGGGGTTAGAATAAACATCTAATAGAGGAAACCGTTCCGAGCAATGGTGTCCGTAAACTTGGGGTTTCTGCTTATGCAGGGTGTCCGTTAAGCGGGGTTCTACTGTATTTGAATATATCTATAAAATTAACTTTTATACGATTAACAGGGTTTTGTTGGTTTTTTTTTTATTCTTTTGTTTTATTTGCAAGGAAACAGCATACAGCTCTGCAATTTGCAGATCTTCCGCTGATCGATGAGGTAGTTAGACCGGGTATGAAGTCCATGAGTTATACCAGAGAGTGGAAACTTTAACTTTAATACAGGTGTTTCCGTTCAATCCCACCGGTGCACCCCTCTCATAAGACTCTCTAAGTAGTATTCTGTACTCCAGTCCAAATAAAGCCACTAGGGTGCCAAGTACACAGTATTCCCGCTAGGTGGCATCATTATAGGAATCTGATGTACATGTTTAACACGGGAAGCAGGCCAGTGGATTCTCAAGGCTCTGAGCCTAGTTGTTAAGAATTCTTCTCCCATAGAGCGCAGTGAGAACCTTGTTCAGAATACCGCTTAGAGAGTGTGAGATCTTGTGAGAGGGGTGCACCAACGTTGGGTGTGATTACGGGAGTTTTGTTTTTTATAGATTAGACTGCTAGAGGAAACTTGGATATTGTTTTAACAAGGATGGGCAGTCTTATCTTCATAGTTGATGAATGTTTTGGTTTTAATTTGGAAAAAGATAAGCATATGGTAACTAGTCCTGCCAATGTATTATTGTGTACCCAGTTTCCGTGTTCTTGTGTTATCTAAGCTATATCTAAAGTATCATTGAAGTGATATGCATGTATGACACACTGAATTGGAGCTGGAATACCATAGATTACGCTTCAATCACTGCACTTTCTCTGAAAATGATATACACTGGTATCACAAACATATTACGCTCATACACTAAGTCAGTCAATGCTAAAGAAAACGTTGCAAAGTGATTGTTTGGCTGCAGACATTGTGTAACCAAGCAGATAAGGTGCGAATCCAGCCTTTGGAAAAGTCTATTCCCGCCTTTTCCCCCCACCTTTTCTTAATCCTCATTGGGCGTCCGTCTGTCTGGCACAGCTGACCGGAAGTGGTCTTCAGAGACGGGCGTCTGAAGAATTGACACACTGGAGGGCGCTCACACCTCCCTCTGATCACGTGACTACCCCGCGTCCGCCCCGCACACCCCAGGCCCCCTATTATCGCCCTCCTCTCGGGCCCACACTCAGACAGCTGGTGACAGTCTGTTGGTTTAAGGTTGTCAGTGGTGGGTAATTCTGCGCATCACTACCGCCGTGCCGCACAGATTACGTTATCCGCTAGGTGGAGACACAGCCCAGCGTCCCCCCAGCGTCCCACGCCGAGCTTAATCTCCTTGTAGAGAACCAATCAGGTGTTGTCTTTTTTTCTTCCCTCTGCAGGACATGTTTTCTGGCTCATTTGTCGGCCCTCACTTTCTCAGGGGAAAGAAAGCGTGTTTATCAGGGATGTGCGGGTTTGGTCGTTACGGACCGTCCATGCGGAATAAATGGTATTATTATTACCTACTACAATAAAAAGGCACGATTTCGACAGGCTCTGCTTGGAGTTGCTCCCCCACTTTTTCGTAGCTCTTGACTCAGATTTGCATGTTCTCTCATTATTTAGTTCTAGCAATGTTGAAAACTAAATTTAATAGTGTAGTTTACTCATCTCCTTACCCCGAGAAAAGCTATGTGACAGCCTCCGCCATTAAAGATGGCGCAAGTTTTGCTGGTCCCCAAATCACGCTGAAATCGAATATAGGAATGTCTCTAAGATCTTAGGCCCAAACCATCGATTTGAATATTCATGATCTGCCATGAGCCGCATGAGTGTGACGTCATTCTATTCGCTGAGAGCGGGCTTTCCCGGGTAACTGCACGTCGCCTCGGACACTCTCTACAAGTGTGGGTTGGGAAGACTGAAGTGAGTACCATCCACAAGATAGCGTGTTCATAGACTCTTGCGACGAAGTCGCTAGTCCTTCGTATACAAAGACCCCATTAAAATGTATGGGGACTCAGTAAACCAGAACCATTGTAAAACCTTCCAGATACCATAACTGTAGTATACAGATCCAAATATGTGGTATACGGCCTCAATTTTTTTGTGATATAGAGCAAAAGAATAGTCCTTATTGTTATCCCCTTTCATATGTCAATTCCTGGGTTTAATTTATTTGAGAATATGGATAATGAATACAGCAAATGATGGTTATGTGGACAGGCGGCTCTGTTAACCACTCAAGGTTGGCGGCATAATACACTCGCTAGCGCTCGTGTATTACTGCGCGTAAGTCTCTTGTGGTTTATGGCTGCCTTTCCACAAAGTCCTCGTTTAAATTGCATGTTTATATTGTAGCGCTGATGCGCATATATTCGCCTCAGTGCAACCCAGTCAAGTAGGATACAGAATCATATCCTCTCTACTAACCTTCCAATAGTCTCACATTGTGAAAAATACTCTGTAGGAACTGTTTTTATATTCAAAGGAATATCACGCACATTATTCAGGCCAGTTCTCCAGGGAAATTCATGTTTTCATTTTCAGAACGAAAGAATTGGATCAATTCCTTGTGTAAAATTGATCATGATATTGAACCTGCCCACTGACCCGTGTAATAACTTGAGGTTTCCCTTGATTCTCCACTGTAATGTAATGCGTAAAACCTGTATGACCATAAACAAAATTCAACGTCTTTTCCTGACCTCAACTAGCAACCCTGGAACTTATTTTGGGATGAAGAGTATTTGTGTTACGAAGATAAACGTAATATGTATTTTTTTCTGAGCCACAGAATTCTGCTGGACAGTAAATGGAGATTACGTCTGTGAGTTGGTAATCATTGTCTCTATAATTTGGCATTTATTGTCACTGTGAACTGCAAACAACCGAGTAATATGCAAGCCACAATAAAGCATCAAGCTGGATATTAATTATGATCAACCCAAGACTGGAAATTGGCTTGGGAGCATTTTTTTTACTTGAGAGCTATCAGGGATGCGTTTTTTGGTCGTGACAATCGTTAATAGAGACCGGTTAGCGACCGTTTAGAGGGCATCACGTTCCAGAGACTTTTTGGTCACAATAATAGCGATCGTTGTGAGAGTTGAGAGGTCTTGCTCACTGTTTTGCGTTTCAGAGTCGTGACAATTTGGTGACCATGTAGTCCAAATGGTGACAGGGTCAGACATGTACGGTATCTACACTAAAACTTATCAAAATGAAAAGGTATTTGCAGCAGGGGATTCTATATGGATGTCATACCTTTATCCCAAATTACTTAATTTTGCAGTGATTATTTCATTCATAAGAATGAGCGAGGGTCAAAGGTCAGCCGGATAACAATTCCATTGCCGCGTTCATTATTCTTCTTCCTCTTTTTTACACCTAACGAAAAACATATGAACTTTTAGAAGTGGCAAGGAGAGGAAGAGATAGATGAAAACAGGTACCGGATTTTAGACGGGATAATCGTTAACAGTGATTATTAAAGATATATTGAGTTTTCAAGAGGAATACAACAACCATTGGTCCCATTGGTTTGATAATTATCGCCAAATTTATGATAATTACAAAACGATCGCTATTAACGATTATCGCGTCTATATAACCGGTCACAGGGACCCGTCTTTTAGAAGGGATAATCGTTAATAGCGATTATTTAAGATTCAAGACGATCTTCAAGATAAATACAACAACCAATGGTCCCAAGGATTCGGTAATTATCGCCAACAGTATGATAATTGAACAAGGGCCTCCAAACAGTCGCTATTAACGATTATCCCGTCTAAAAAACGGGTCCCGTCTGACAGTGCCTGCCCTGAGCTCACGGTCTGTCTGTGGCCTGTCTGCTATTGTGACGCTGTGCTGTCAGAAGTGTCCGAGTTCACAGTCTGATTGTGACAGCGGGACCGGCGCACGTGACGGAGAGGGCAGCTCTATGAGGGAAAAACTGACGTGGACAGGGAGATCAACTGGCGTGTGATCCGGGAAAAGGTGGCGTAACAGGGTCAGCCACACAGCTTGACATCCCACCCAGACCTAACACAAACAAATGATATATGCTCCTCGATATGATTATATTGCCTTTTATGCAGCACGCGTGAGCCAGCATCTATATCTCTGTTTGTATGCAGTGGTTGGGGTTCTATTTATATAAGTATGACGTTGGCTTTGGCAATATGATTACATTCTATTAGATTGAGATAATACAACAGTTGCTTTACTGGAGTGACGTGTGCTATCATTTCTAATGGTTAAACGATGACGCATGATTAGGTTTGGAACTATCCTCAACCACCGGTCACTCTCGTTCAGTTTCTAATAATTATCTACCTAAAGGGGGTGTTCCACTGGACCGACGGTAGCCGATTCTGTAGCTAGACAATCGCCGATTATTATCGGATGCCCTAGAATTTCTCAAATCTTTGAAAATGGTCATTTATTAAACTATTATTATCAGAAGTAGATAAATTACAATACGTGAGCTTGCTCTTAAGGGCCCAGGAACAATTGATCGGGTGAGAAATCGGCCTGGTGGATTTTGCCCTTAATACAAAGTGTCCATATTAAACCTACAGGAACTCTGTATGGACATACCCAGTGCATACAGATATGTTATATGGTCCAGGCTGCAAAAACTGGCGCATTGGGAAAAATAGTGTGTATGGAAAAAGAGTGCATATTTAGAGTGAATTAATATTGGCACGCAGCCAGTTGGATAAAGGTGGATACTAGATACGATATAGACTGGTGGCAGATAAAAGCGGTTGTATGCTCCTCGGAGTTGATCCTACGCAATATCCTTGCATGTGCACGGATATCACTCCAAGTCAAATCCTCAGAGCATATGGCCGCTTATCTGAAACCAGTCAATATTGTGTATATCCTCACCGCCGGTGGCGCCCTCTACTCTACCAGCTCAGGACTACTTCAGACCACGTGGTGCAGTACGAGGAGCTCTCCGCTGTAGGAGGGAAGAAAGGAGCCATTTACAGACTTCTTTTATCGAACCAGCTAAAAGATATGTCTTGTACGTCTTACCTTTCCTCAATTAGACAGTTCCAGCATCTAGTTTTCACACAATAAGGTGTGCGTTCAGTGTTAGCCTTTTTTCACTTTCAATCTAATTTTGCCCGTTGCCCTTGTGGTTGGTTTCCTTTTCCTTTCTACGTTTTGTTCATTTATGGGCCACCACTTAATCAATATTGGACAAATTCTATCTATATCTAATGATCTAATTTTGCATTCACTATGGAGATCTTCGGTATGGATATCTCTTCCTTTTATCTACATTTAAAACAGTTCGTAAACTGTGATTTAATTTTAATGTCTGTAGACCATATATAGATCTCTACATTAACCATCCGTTTTATATGCGGTAGGTAAGGTACCATTATTTCAAACTCTATTGCGGATTATTTGAAGTTCCCACAGCATTTAAATCTGAGCTAACAGTCCTAACCTCCTGCTCCTGGTAATTATTGATTTGTCTGGGGACAGTGAGTAATGTTAAAACAAGCTCGTTGTCATGCGATAATCTGATGACTCAAGAGTCTATACCCACCACCGCCAAACCGTTCATGGCCTAAACTATTAAAATATACATAGCCATCCTGATTAGTCCCCAATGCCGTCACTTTGCCATTGCATCATACCACGGATTTCATCATGTTTGTTGAGTTCACATGTCTTAGTAAAATATTTATAATCCACCTGATACAAAGTGCACATAGAAAACACAGAGGGAGTGTGTTGATCCATACCCGGGGCATACAGATATATTGTATACTCCGGCATAAAGCGCACATGTACATACGTTATTACGCTACTTAATAACCTCGCATGCGCTCTGATATTACTACGCGTCAAATCCTCAGAGAATACGGCCGCTTTTATCTGAAAACAGTCAAAATTGTGTGTATATATATAATTAACCCTTTATATGGAAAATAAACAATTAACCATTTTCATGATCTAGATCGCAAACAGTTTGAATTAGAATGATGATTTTCATCAATATTCTCTTTCTCACTGATGAAAACTCCGGTAATTCTCTGGTATAAATAAAGTTTGATAGTGCCAGCGGTGTGCTCGCCAAATCCCTACTCCCTGCACCCTGCAGGGTGTCAACAATCCGGTGTCCGCTCCCACCAGTCTGTGGTGCCTTCAGTCCAGTTACTGTCAACGTGATGAATGCTCTCTGTCACTGTATACAGAGGCTAGTTGCCTCGTCTATTATTTTTATTATCCACCTAATACATTTCCATACCCGGAGCATACATATATTTATATGTAATATTCTCCACCTAATACAAAGTGTCCATAGAAAACACATAGGGAGTGTGTATCACCATACCTGGAGTATACAGATACATGTATGTTGTATGCTCCGGGCTGCGAAAAGCGGCGCATACGGAAATATAGTGCGTATGAAACATTAGTGTGTACCTGAATGAATTCATATAGGTAAGCCACTTGTTAGGAAAATATGGAGAATAAATACAATATAGACTGGTTTCAGATATAAGCCGTTGTCTGGCCCTCTTGAATTGACTGCGCAATATCCTTCATGTGCTTGGATATTACTACGCGTTAACTCTTCAGAGCAAACGACCGCTTATATCTGAAACTGGTCAATATTGTGTATTTCCGGTGAGTGTGTCCACTGTGATACACTGCAGGAGGAGAATCTCATAAGTAGTCCAATAAATCCCACGTGTATTTACCCTGCGAATACAGGTGTTTCCGTTCAACGCCACCTAACGGTGAGATCGTCAGTCAGGCCGTCACTCGGTCAAACACGGCCGAGTCCGGCCTCATGCCTATAGAGACGCATAGCAATCACAGCTAGAGTGAGAACGAATGTCGATGTCTTATTGGATTTAAACCTATAAAACCTATGGTATTACTCGTACTATAAAGTAGAGCATAACCGACTTGGTAATATACATGTACATAGTGTTGACTGGTTTCAGATACAAGCGGCTCTCGGCTCCAAGAAGTTGACCCGTAGTAATAGCCAAGCTCATATGAGGATATTGCACGGATTCAATTCCGAAGAGCATACAACCGCTTTTATCTGAAACCAGTTTATATTGTATTATCCAACTTTTCCTGACAAGTGGCATACCAATATTAGTTCATTTAGGTACGCACTATTTTACAAGACATGATAAATGATTTTTCAGTACACACGCTTTATTGGAATCTGGCGCAGGCAACATATCTGTATGCTCCGTGTATTGTGATATCCTCTCCCTATGGACACTTTGTATTAGGCGAATAATAAACCCTATAAATCCTATTCTGGGAGTGGGAAGAATTAGGACCGGATTGCAGGAGGGAATTTGAAGGGACTGGAAGTTACATTACTATCTGACTACTTTGATTCTTTTGCTTTTTAGGGGTCGAAGAAATGCTACATGATCCTAGTGCATTATCTTGGTGGATGTTTATGATTAAATACTTGAGCAAGTCTAGTCCGAGACTACTGCGGATAGTGTCCTTAATGTATTGTATTTATTCTGAATATTCAATTTCACAACGTGTTTCTATTGTAGGAACTACCTGAACTTCGTGACAGAGGAACTGAAGGATCCCTACAAGTAAGTCGATACTTTAGATATCATATCAGACAACGGCCTGCATAGGCTCCTCTAGGTTTTAGGTGGGCGCCTACGGCATGTCAAAGTGGTTATAAGTGTCTCTATGCCATAGTATCACCTGTATAAAGGTATTATATACCACATAGCCTAACCATCAACAGACTGAAAACCCCGTGAAAGCGGACACTTTGGCTAGGAATGGAGTGTACCCCTTAAGCTGGGTTTTACTGCACACGGTGATATGTTACACAAGTGTATGTATGTCGAAAAATTATGCCCATGTAAGTAGCTTTGAGAAATGTAGCAACTCCCTTGTCCAAACCACATACACGGAAAGTGGGACAGTCCTAGTTTATTCACAACAAAGTATTTAAATTCATATTGAAAAGAAAGATTGGCCTGATCCTGCCACCAGCTGTGACTGGCGCTGTCATCAGCTGAAAACTTGATGGCCAGTGGCGCCACCTGGTTAGACGGGTAGAATCATGGCAGGGGATCACACCAACCTCAGAGACTGAGTTGGCGGCCAAACTTTGTGCACATCAGGCGAGTACGCCCCCTCGTGGGGAAAGCGGGAACTAATGAATGCAGCTGCAACAAATCAGTGGAAAATATGGAGAATTAAATCTAAAAAGGATAATTTATTGACATGTAACTATTTTGAGTCATTGTAATGCTCAATATAGATTCATTATTCTTCCATATGTATTTATGTACTCTTAAATCTTATTGTATACATAGACAATGATCGATGATTTTCTAGACGGGCGACAGTAAACCATGGGTTGTTGACACATAGAAATACATGAGCAATAGCGATAGTTATAGACAAATTAGGACAACAAAACAAGCTTATACAGCGTAAACCGAAGACAATACACAGGATTGGGCAGAAAGAAAATAAGGAAGGACGATAAAGATGTATGTACACATAAATTACACATTCACCAGACAACCTGTAGGGTACACGATTTTTCACAAGATACCATCACATAGTAAAAATAAATCATGATTATGTTAATACCGTACGTTTTACAGTAAAGAGGAAGTATACATATGTTGCTAGCGGGCGATACCACATAGGTAGGAGCGGACAATATCCCTGTTTCCGTATAATTATATACTATTAAATAGCCATTTGCTATCTTCGCTCTTAGATAATTTGTTTGGTTTTGCGGGTTACATTCCCCGTACGCCATGTACGTATTGTACGGCCACAAATACCATATACGTAGGAGCGGGCTTTTTTTTTAGAACATACGGCCACAGGTATATAATGATATAAATATGCTGCGAGCGGGCGACTGTAGCTGTGAAATGCGCGACCTCTCTGAGATGGAGGTGAGTACACGCAGACTGTTTGTGTAGTGGATGAAGGCACGGCTCAATGCTCCACGACGTCTCAGCCGACCAGAGCGCCACAGCGGCGGCCGTTGGAACTAATCGCGGCAAGCTGCGCATTCCGACATTACATCAGCGAGAAACAATTCAGTGAGGCCAGACAGAAAATAGCTGTGTGTAAATATATGATGAGAATAGTAATGGATTCGATAGGAAGTTTTATGTATGTGTCAGCTTCATTACATTGGAAAATTCATTCGACTGATGTTGATAATATCAAGAAATGTCACAAAATTTTATATGATTGTTATTATGGCGTGAGATGTCTTCCTGGAATGATTTCATGGAGCTGAGTGATATCTTTTGCAGAAGATAATGAACGTCATGCAAACAATTATATGAATTTGAGTGAAGTTTAGATTTTATCCTACCCTGTCATATATTTTTAGCATCATATGTCACCAGTGGAAGTCCCCATGGAGATTTATATGAGGAGTAGGATAAATCGTCATGTCACGTTTGGTCAAGAAAGTTTATGATAGGATTGGCTTCAAAACCAAATTCCTCTTGCATTGCTCGTTAGCTATAAAAAAGGAAGGAATACGTGGTTTCTCACCCAAACTGAGTTGTTATATTTGGTTAAGGAAGCTGCAATGAATACACAATAAAAGTATCACAGGACAACCATCAGAGTTTATTGATATTTTCGCCATGGCGTAGATACGGGTAGAGGCAGCATCTTCTGATGTTTTCGTATACATACGCCCGTATTGGGCGCTAGCGTAGACATCATGTTTGTCGTGTTTCTACGCGGGTGTAATGTCCGTATTTGGCGTCCGGGGTAGACACTCCAACAATATCATAAATATAAATAGAAAAGGTTTCCCCACTCATAGGTTCGTCCTGTGTATGTCGCAGTAAAATATGTACCAGGTACGTCTGTACGGAGCAGACGACATTCTGACCCCGGCTCCCTACAATTACATTGTTTACATCACACCCAGTTTCATGACAGATTTACGTACATAGACTTTTTATTTTGATTTCTGCTGCGGTCTAGAGGTCACAAATTATCTCGTTAATTGCTTGTTGAACTCCAGTTCTTGTGTGTTGATATTAAAGGGGACATCCATTCAATATTTATCATCCACCTGAAACCAATCTTGTCGCCGATAGCTACAATATCGTTACATTCTATCCATATCTCAACCTTGGGTGTTAGATTCAGTAGTGCCCTCTTTTGAAGGTCATAGGGTCCAGTGTCATCAGATGTCCAACACGATATCTCCATTTTAAAATCACACTTTGACTTGTTATAAGAGGGGGGTCCACCTACTATCATTTTCTCCTGATGCGCTATGATTGACGCATTAGCGAACTCTGAGACACCCACATGAAAAGTGTGGTGCAGTCATAGAGCTCAGCGTCAATCAGTCAGGTTTTGGTACTGAGCTCTAGGATGCACACCATCGCGCTATGATGAAAAAACCTGAATCGTATGGTTTCTACAAAAACACAACAGGAGATACGTTGTGCTACGATACACCTTCCCATGCACTGTGACGATGACGATAACAGACCACGAGCTGGCATTGTAGCGCGTCAGAAAGGTCTATTGTAGCGCGTCGAAGCACGTCATGGGGTCCATCGTAGTAGGTGGGGAGGTATATCTAAGCCCGACACTGTTTTACTTCCCCTCGGATCTCCACTGAGTACTGTACTTAGTGATTCATCCCGTCGTTGGTATGGTATACCCAGTGGTAGATTCACTGCTATATCAAAAGCCAGTCCTTCTCATACCAGGTCTATGTGGTGTGGGAAGTAAAATATCTCTCACTGTGGTAACTGTGTAGAGTTGAGATTTATACCTACATTCATCACCCTTGTGGTGTAAAACCCGCGAGACAAGCTGAACCATCAGTTAGTCCCTATATACCCTCAGGGTCCTCTGGGAAGTTAAATAAACAAGCAAACAAACCAAACAAATCTTAGTGATTTACCCTGCGCAGCCACGCGTGACCACGGTGAAGGTACCCTGTCACCCTGCACTGACCTCTCCCTGTCAATATTCCCTCCACTCTCCATACATAGTCCCCAACCCACCATAGAGAGATGCGCTTCAAGACCGAACCTCAGGACGGAGAGTGTGAGTGCACGTAAAATGGGTGACGTCATAAAGAACGCGTGACGTGCACGAGACGCCCGCGTCTGTCGTCTGATATCTCCGACACACACCTTAGATCCAGTCCACTGACTGGGAACAAAACCTGATCCCAGAAGATGTGCTTGGAGGCGGATCCGGTTCCGGTTTGCGCGCGTCTCCATTGTTCCCCGCTTCAAGGTCAAGGTCAAAGTTGGAAAGGTCAAGATTCTTGGTGTGCCTTTTATGGCGCACTTTCTTCAATTGCCCGCCTCCCTACCTCCTCCACGTCGCGATGTCAGATTCTGTTTAGTTATGGCCAGTTCATTGTGAGTTTTTCAGAGGTCCAGAGGTACGCCCAGACTGCGAGGGGGCGTACCCTCAGGCACACAACTCGGCAAAACGCACAGTGTAGACTGCAAGTTCCGGGTGGACAGAAATTACCAATCTGTTCACCCTCTTGGTCGCCTCGCCTCCTCGTGGTGCAGACCGGATATGCTTGCACGCAAGCATAACCGGGGTGGGTGGGGAGATAGCTCAGTGGTAAAGAGCACAGGACTTGGTTGATTCGGGTCCCACTGCAGCCACTTTCTCCTTCACCCCCCAGCAGTGGTAGATTTACTGCTATATCAAAGGCCAATCCTTCTCATACCATGTCTATGTGGTGTGGGAAGTAAAAGAACTCTCACCTCGGTAAATGTGTAGGGGTGGGATTTCTCCTACATTCATCTCATAGATTCGATCAAACCCAAAGTAAGTCTAATTGAACAAATTGGACGTTGAACTACCAAAACAAACAAACAAACAAACAAATCGGGTACGCCCAGTCTCAGACTCTGAGATACCTCAGGTACGCCCAGTCGCAAGTGTTCATTTTGGAATATCAAACATTTTTTATATTTGGTACCGCTAGTCTCAGACTGACGTACCGATGTACATAAAATGCAATCGCTCAGGTGACAAGTGGGGGTAGTTGAAGGCCAGGACCCACTGTTCTACTGAAGGAGCTTCCGAGCAGGTACCGCCAGTCGCAAGGGTATGAATCGCAAGGAACGTAGTGCACAGTGTGAACTGCATTTCCTTGAGACAGGAGGTACATGCGGTACGCCAGTCTCATACCATGTCTATGTGGTGTGGGAAGTTAAAGAACTCTCATCTCGGTAAATGTGTGGAGGGTGAGATTTCTACCTATATTCATTACAGAGATTCGATCACCACCCTTGTGGTGTAAAAGAAACTTGAGAAAGTCTGGTAAGGACCTTTGACGATTGACTGGACGTTAAATCAAACTAAACAAACCAACCAAACAAAGCCCAGTAGCAAAGACCAGTGTGAACTGGCCTTTAGATCTACATAAAACTTAAACTTTAAAGATAAGCCGATGTCCATATACATAAAAAAAGATATGCCCAGGTAAATTACAGGACGCTAGAGGTTGAGGTGGAGTTCAGCTGAGCCGACCTTTATTGTTGAAAATTTGTTCAACTTAATCAGGTGCTCCGTTTCCCCAACTGACTCCCAGATTAGGCTGTAGATTTAACAAATTAACAAATGTACTTTGGAGGTTCGCATCTGCGTGTTTTCCCAATTATCCAGTGAAAGCCACCCATAAAGTGAATCATATCCCCCTGAAGATGTTCATAAAGCCACAGTACACAAAAACCAGTCGGCAATTATGGGAAATTACACAATATGTACTCTGAGATGTTAATGCCTTATCTATACAGTCACACCCTAGTTGAATCATGTGGTACAACGATAATAGACGAATACTAGTATTTGTAAACGAGTCTATGGTCTGGATGGTTCAGACATTACATTCTAACCACATAAACACAATCAAATCTGTTTAGAGTACAGATAGTACCGGACCAAACCGCGAGATGGCGGGACTGGGCTGATGAGCCACACAGTTGCACTCAGTGACCCCGCGTGCTGATGCAATGTCCCGCCTGATGCAATGCACGCTGACGCATGGCGGCGGGGGCGGCGTTCTGGCAGGTGGCGAGTTTAACCCTCCTCCGTGCCGCCGAGTGACCGCGTCTTAACGGTTCTCCCGCGCTGATCGCTAATCACAGGCGTCTGGCAGTTATTAAAACTAACGGTCTCGCCATGGTGGCTGGGTATCAGTCACCTAATACAGATTGTCCATAGAAAACATAGGGAGTGTATCACCATGCCCGGTGCATACATGCACCATATTGACTGGTTCCAGATACAAGGATAATAAAGTTATATCCACCTGATACAGAGTGTCCATAGAAAACATAGGGAGTGTATCACCATGCCCGGTGCACACATGCATCATGTTAACCAGATACAAGGATATAAAGTTATATATCCACTTAATACAGAGTGTCGTGTGTGTGGACATACCCGGCGCATACAGACATATCCACCCAATACAAGGTGCACATAGACAATACATAAGGACTCTGTATGGACATACATGGGATATGTAGTATGCTCCAGGTGGCAGCAATCCTTCTTATAAAGAGAGGCAATCGTCAAGGAATACATACACAATATCGACTGGTTTCAGCTACAAGCGACCGTATGCTTGAGGAGCTGACGCAAGGTAATATCCGAGTGCATGTGAGGCTATTGCGTAGGGTCAACTCTTGAATTACATTCTGCATTTGCATTTTTCAACCACTTCTTCAGGATTCACGTTACAGAATCTGTTTTATTTGATCTGCAGAAATGGCGCATTGCTGCTGGTGAATTCTCAGATATGTACGTAGACCCTATACAGCGACCACAATAAGGCACACCCGACGAAATGATTGAGCACAGTCAAATCAGTGATGACCATGTCTTACAGCCCAGGGAATATTAAGGGAATTTAAGAGTTTTAACATCATTGGAAACTCAAAAAATGGATAGTGTATTGATATATGTACATGAGTAACCCCTCTTAAAGATGGTGGATAAATAGCTTTCTAGTCCCCCCTCCCCCCTCACCCCACCCAAAGAGCATACGATGTGAATGTGTGCATTTTCTGAAATTGGCGCGGAAATTAACCGCTACTTACACTCTCCAAGCTGATTCTTCACAGAATATGGAGCAATCTGGCACCACAGCGTGGATAAACTGTGGTCCACGTTGGCCGATTGGTATGTGTAATTATTATAAAAGTGAAATGGGACGGTGGGACGGGGAACTGCAGCACACTGCCGTTTGACTGATTACGGGTTCAATTAGCCACTTCCGTCTGCTAACTACCACAGTGTACACAAAGAGCACTTTGACTCGTTTGTATCCTCATTAGGTGAATGTATGATGCGATGTTTTATTATGAAAACATCAAGTGTCTCTAGTAAAGTCATGATAAATAAAACGAGAAAAAAAACCAAAAAAAACCTATGGTAACTCTATATGGGCATAACCGAAGCATACGGAGTTTTATTATCCACCTAATACATAATGTCAATAGAAACCCCATAGGTAGCGTGTATCTGCATATCCGGAGCATACGGATATGTTGTATGCTATGAGTTGCAAAAGCCGGTACATACGGAAAAATAGTGCGTATAACGAAAGAGTGAGTTCCTAAAGGACCTAATATCAGTATCCCACTTGTGAGGAAATGGTGGATGCAAAATACAATATAGACTGGTTTCAGATAAAAGCGGTTGTATGCTCCTCGGAGTTGATCCTACACAATATCCTCGCATGCGCGAGTTCGGATATTCCTATGGCTCAACTCCTCGTAGCATACGACCGCTTGTATCTGAAACCAGTCAATACTGTGTATGTATTATCCACCTCATACAAAGTGCACATAGTAAACCTATAGGAACTCTGTATGGGCATACCTAGACGTACAGATATGGTGTATTAACCACCTAATTATACAAAGGTTCCCTAGTAAACCTATCTGTATGGACATAGCCAGCGCATACGGGTATGTTGTATGCTCCGAAATAAAGTGAATGAATTCGGCACGTCACCAGTAGAAAGAAGGTGGATGGCAAATACAATATTGACAGGTTCCAGATAAAAGCCATTCACCTCTTGCACATTAGCGTGGCGCGACGGTGGCCGTGATAACGGGTTGCGCTGGACTCATATGCTCCTCGGAGTTGACCGTACGCAATATCCTCGCATGTGCTCAGATTTTACTACGCCTTAACCTCTCAGAGCATACGGATCTGAAACCAGTCAATGTTGTGTATTCATTGACAGACTTTTTGGTGAATTATTTACCTTTCATATGTGTATCACGTGGTTTAATATGGCAACGTGATACGTCATTTGTCACGTACGTCACAGCACGGACGCGGATGAACACGTCTGCACAACCAATGGCGAGAAGGTTATATATAAAAAATATCTAAATAACAGCACAATCAGGCGGTCATCAAAAGGCTCATTGTGATAGTTTCTTATGGCCTGCCCCCAGGCATCAGCAGCCACCAGTGTGAGTTATAAACGCGTAATTATGCGGCGTCGACGTTTTGTTGTATTCCGGATGTACACCTCCCCGTGACGTCACAGCCCCCTGGCGGATGAAGCAGGTGGCTGACCGAGTTCCGGGGACGAGTGATATTTGTGCTGATTCCGTGGCTGACATTTTTTATTGTCCATCTGGGGTATCAGGGATGCGTGTTTCCACCCCCGCCAGCCACAGCCCGGAGCTCCTCGGGATGACATTTCGTCAGCTGAGGTCAGCAATACACAAAGTGTTCCCGGCCAGGACTAGCCTGGAGGCCTGGCCAATGTGCACTCACATATTAAGCCTAATAGAACATATTGGACGTTAAACTAAACCATCAAACAAACAAATTCACATATTAGGCCAGGGAACCACTGTTAGAACTACCACAATTTTCTGGTGCATTGCGGGATTGCATTCAGCTGGTACCTGACGGATACTTGTTGGATTTTATGCTGGTTCCCCGCTAGATGGCGTGGCAAAGCATATTAGTATTTTAGGGAAATATTTTAATAGGTTATACTTTATCTTTAGAAACGTTGCCATTCCATTGTATTATATTTCCATGCATTTTAAACGAACGTAGACAAGTTATTTGAGAAATCTCATGAAGGAGAGAGGATGTGCTGTATCTCCTTGCCACTCTAAAGAACTGGGAAACTAACCTATGTTCAAGATCGCTCACTCGTTGAACGAACTGTGCGTTACCAATGGACAATGGGACAGGGAACTAATCTAGACCAGAACTAGACTAGTTCCCTGTCCCAAATATGGGACTGGGAAATATGGGACTGGCAACGCCCAGCTCCAAGCGACTTTGAACTTTCACTGGTTCCCCGCTCATTTGCAGTGGCAAGAATATCTAGCACAACCTCTCTCCCACTCTCCCAGCAGGATCTCGGCTAGGAGAGTGCCTCTTCCCCTCACGAAGTTCCTCAAATACCTTATTTCTACTTGTTTATAATAAAGGATGATACAAAAAATGAGTACTGGCAACCTTTCAAAAGATAATTTATTAGAATGTTTCTCTAAAAACCAGCATAGTACTCGCTGAACACTGCTACCCATGATGCACCAGAAAAATGGAGGCATTACTCATAGTGCATCAATAATAGGAAGGCGTTACCTGGCCTATAATGTGAGTAAGCACATAGGCCAGGCTTCCAGTCTAGGACAGAACGTGTTTCATCGAAACCGCACAGCGCATGCCTCGCGCGTGCGCACCGGCCTGGTCTGATAGGTCGCACAACACTGATTGTGACCCGTCATTAAATTTGTTTAAAAAAACTAGGAGCATCTTGTGATAGAGCAATATTTGATCCAGTTTGTTGTGGCAAGGCTAGCCATGGTGTTGTTGCCTGGAGCGACGGGTCGTGTTGGTCATAGATAAAGTTAGGGGGTGGGGGACAAACATGTTGCATGGCGTGTAAGTTAATGCGTCAAACATGCATGTCTGTCGCACCCTGGAGTGAACCTGGGCCCACTCTTCATACACCATACTAATGTATCCCATAATTCAGTCTGCTTACAGGATCCGATGTTTGCTGGTTCCCATCATTTTATAGGCATAACCATTTGGCCACATCCCAAAGTTACTGCAGTTAAACAGTTTTAAATCGGAAATCGGATGCCAGAAATGGGAATTTCAGATATTTCTACATGTACATGCCAAATCACATTAAGTTTCTCTGATCAGAAATTCGAAAACGGTTGTTCACCAGGTGACAGACGGCTGAGGTGCGGCCAGCCAGTCGGGAGGAGATCCTGTACTTACCCGGGGCGATATTAGAGAGTTTAGTAACGTCGTAATGGCATGATGCCCCGTCCCTTTAGCTCAACTCTAGTAATGGGCCTTCTACTAGTTTACTGTTCTACCTGCCTCTCTACATAAAGGAAACACATTTCATACAAAGTTCACCTTTAGAGACCTCATTTACATTCTAGTCTATTCAGTCGTTAATTATGAATCATAAAACCACAACCACATTTTTTTCTCGGTGTAAAGCATAGATAATAAGTAGTATTAATTTAGCCTCATTCGCGCCAAGAACATATTTGGTTCAGCTTCTCCATAGACCCTCAGCTCCATATCATGGTCGACACAGACATGTTTTCCATGTTTTCCCGGTCTCTCAGAGGCAGCACATTCCATGTGAAAAATATTTCCACTATTTTTTCTGATCCAAACTGACATCCCTGTCTTTTGTAGCGTGACATTCATCAAACAACCTTAAAGGCCCGGCACCACTGATGCGATGCGATCGTCATATTTTATGGCCCCCAAAACTCCCCCTCAGCGGGTTTTATGACCTATATTGCGATGGATTCATCGCACTCAATCGCAAAGAAAATCCAGGGTATGCCCCACTGATGCGATGGATTCGTCGCAGTGTTTGTGGCAGCCTAGAGGCCTAGAGTCAAACCTTGGATTCTTAAATCTCATTCAAGACAGGGACATGTCTACTAGCTACTCTAAATACAGAGATATCCATGGAAATCCACTTTTTTATATTCAACATATGTAATTTCTTGTCCTTGTGTCAAACAAAGATAATATTGATTTTGCCTCATTTACACCATTAAAACTGAGGTTTGAACCTCCCGAAAGATCCTACGCCCCATGCCATGACTGACAAGGACATATTTTCAACGTTTTGCCGGTCTCTCTGGGGTAGAACAATTTACATGAAAATGTTTCCACTTTTTTCACTGACTCCAACTGACATCCCTGTGAATATATATGTATTATATGCGTATAGTTGTACTTGGTTGTATAATTCTAGCTGGACGTTCAATCATGCTGGACGTTCAATCGATTATCTAATCCGGAGGCGTGTTATTCCTTCGCATGTGTGACCTATATTGTCAGAACACAACACCAGCTATAGACATAAAAGCATATTGATATATTGCTGATGTGATATGAGAGTTTTAGTATCGGAAATAAAACAAATTTCAGAACAGAAATATAATTTATCCAAAAAGAATATTATAGTTCTACATTTCCGAGGAGAAAGCTTACACTTTTCCGAGGTAATATTTGATATTTGAATGGTATAGATAGGTCTTATGCTTAACCCTTTTAGGACGGGTGTCTGCGGTTGACCTTTGGGACGGGTGTTGGTGGAAGTTTTTCCCGCTAGAGGACCGGCACATAATCACAGAAACCCCTAAATCGAGTTGATAATCATGTGATGCGATACATAATTATAAATATTTTGTTCTTTTGAAGAGAAATACTTAATATGATGTCATATCTACATTTTCTGAAGATTTCGTGAATATTGCTTTATCAATTCTTTGTTAAAACATTTCTGTTGATATTGGAACAATGATGCCTCAAGGCACCATGCGTCTTTAGTGCGGTGATACCTTAAGGCATCATGCGTCTTTAGTGCGGTGATGCCTCAAGGCACCATGCGTCTTTAGTGCGGTGATGCCTCAAGGCACCATGCGTCTTTAGTGCGGTGATGCCTCAAGGCACCATGCGTCTTTAGTGCGGTGATGCCTCAAGGCATCATGCGTCTTTAGTGCGGTGATGCCTCAAGGCACCATGCGTCTTTAGTGCGGTGATGCCTCAAGGCACCATGCGTCTTTAGTGCGGTGATGCCTCAAGGCATCATGCGTCTTTAGTGCGGTGATGCCTCAAGGCACCATGCGTCTTTAGTGCGGTGATGCCTCAAGGCATCATATGTCCTTAATGGGTTAACAAACTTGGTCAATGATCCTGATACACTCCGTGATCTGTTATGTGTGATTTACAACAGACTTATTACCGTCCTGCAGAAACAAAATTTAGAACCTGGTTGAGACTCTAAGACCCCACTGATAACTGCCTATTCATCTCCTGATATCTAGCATCTCCTGATTTCGCCATGTTTCAGTAGCCTAGCAGGTAACATTTAGAGAATAATGAACTATTCAGCGGCCTGAATTAGAAGTTGTGGTTGACGTTTAGGTCTGCTGTGAATAATTGAAACAATACCAGTCGGAATAGGATACACTCTCCTGTAATCACCCACTTTCAGGCAGCACAACGTAGTATAGCGAGATGATGATGAAACGAAATTGTAGTTTTATATGATATGAGAACATTATATTCATATATGTACTGGCAGGAGAATTATATCTGAGTTTAATTCTTATGATAATCTTTATGGACAGGGATGTGTTAAACTGACATCCGTTATGGATTTGCATCATTGATTTAAAAACATACATGTTACAATAACTCGCCGAACAAATGCAGACACAGACTTATTGAACGGAAAAATCCGCCCCCGCCCTATTAACATAGTTACTAGTCCGCGCAGCGCACCTGGTGACAGTCCGCGTGTACCTCAGAGAGCAGCGTGTACCGCTCGTGTACTACTCGGCGCTGAGACCACGAGCTGCCCGTACCTCTCACAGACCACAAGCTGCCCGTACCTCTCACAGACCGCCAGCTGCCCGTACCTCTCACAGACTGCCAGCTGCCCGTACCTCTCACAGACCACCAGCTGCCCGTACCTCTCACAGACCACCAGCTGCCCGTACCTCTCACAGACCGCCAGCTGCCCGTACCTCTCACATACCACCAGCTGCCCGTACCTCTCACAGACCGCCAGCTGCCCGTACCTCTCACAGACCGCCAGCTGCCCGTACCTCTCACAGACCGCCAGCTGCCCGTACCTCTCACAGACCACCAGCTGCCCGTACCTCTCACAGACCACCACCTGCCCGTACCTCTCACAGTCCGCCAGCTGCCCGTACCTCTCACAGACCACCAGCTGCCCGTACCTCTCACAGACCACCAGCTGCCCGTACCTCTCACAGACCACCAGCTGCCCGTACCTCTCACAGACCACCAGCTGCCCGTACCTCTCACAGACCGCCAGCTGCCCGTACCTCTCACAGACTGCCAGCTGCCCGTACCTCTCACAGACCACCAGCTGCCCGTACCTCTCACAGACCGCCAGCTGCCCGTACCTCTCACAGACCGCCAGCTGCCCGTACCTCTCACAGACCGCCAGCTGCCCGTACCTCTCACAGACCACCAGCCGCCCGTACCTCTCACAGACCACCAGCTGCCCGTACCTCTCACAGACCACCAGCTGCCCGTACCTCTCACATACCACCAGCTGCCCGTACCTCTCACAGACCACCAGCTGCCCGTACCTCTCACAGACCACGAGCTGCCCGTACCTCTCACAGACCACCAGCTGCCCGTACCTCTCACATACCACCAGCTGCCCGTACCTCTCACAGACCGCCAGCTGCCCGTACCTCTCACAGACCACCAGCTGCCCGTACCTCTCACAGACCACCAGCTGCCCGTACCTCTCACAGACCACCAGCTGCCCGTACCTCTCACAGACCACCAGCTGCCCGTACCTCTCACAGACCGCCAGCTGCCCGTACCTCTCACAGACCACCAGCTGCCCGTACCTCTCACAGACCACCAGCTGCCCGTACCTCTCACAGACCACCAGCCGCCCGTACCTCTCACAGACCACCAGCTGCCCGTACCTCTCACAGACCACCAGCTGCCCGTACCTCTCACATACCACCAGCTGCCCGTACCTCTCACAGACCACCATCTGCCAGTACCTCTCACCTGCTCCACCCACCCCTCACACCTGTGCCCCCTTCACCTCAACAGTGGTAGATTTACTGCTACATCAAAGGCCAATCCTTCTCATACCATGTCTATGTAGTGTGGGAAGTGAAATAACTCTCACCTCGGTAAATGTGTAGGGGTGAGGTTTCTTCCTAAATTCATTACATAGATTCAATCACCACCCTTATGGTGTAGAAAAACCTTGAGAAAGTTAACTGGAGTTAAATCAAACCAACCAACCAACCAACCAACTAACCAACCTCACCTTACCTCACCTCAACTGGCATCTAACGTCTGTGCATATTGGGGCAGCGTCACGTATCCATATTGCACGCAATAGTGGATATCTTTCTTCTGTTTATTTAGTCAAACACAGTTATTTCCGGGGGAAAGATCTTCCACTGGTTGTGATTTATAATACAATACATATCAGTTACATCCAGGTAGTTCACGTCTATAGTTTGGCATCTAAAGTGGAAGACACACTGTACGATTCTGGGGCCCGTTTAATAATCTAGGATCGTACAGAAAGACAATTTTCTGTACCTTGTACAAGGGTTATCCTTTAATGATACATGTATTTAGGTCTGTTTGCTAAGACAGTAGAGGCCGTCCATAAGGTCTTCCATAAAAGCTGAATAAAGTTGACCCACATCGTCTCTCGGTCTCCTTGGCGTACACAAAAGGGTCTTCATGTACCAGCTTAGATTATTCAACGGGCCCCTGTTTCTTAAGATTAACTCCACTAGTCCTAAGTCTCGGGTGAATTTTCACAATCATCATGGCGGGATATTAGCAACGGGGTGGTTTGAGTTAATCCCAAGCAATTCATTCTACACTGGGTGACAGAGGGTATGATACAATGTTACAATATATGTCAGTTACACTTAGATAGTCCGCGTCTATAGTTTAGTAAATATAGATATAAGTTTGGTTGTTGATGAGTTATAATGAAAAAATATGTGTCATATTAATTCATATCTTGGGATCGATGAGTGTGAGTTCCAAGTTACCTTTTCCCCTTTTGGTACGATTTCTTTATTGAGTCATCATGCTAGTACATTTTGAGATAAATAATTGTTACTGGTTGGCATAAAAGACACAATAAAGTGGCTATTAACCGCAATTGCTATGCAATTGGTTTTCATGGCCATGTGAAAGTAAGCTAGAAATCCCAGTTTGATCAATATACCTTGCTTGTCGTGCATTTGAATACACGTATCTATTGAGATTATAAGAAAAAGAAAAGCAATCCAGAAATGATACATTGAAGTCTCTTTGGTATTAAACCGTATAGTTGGTTGAATACAAAAATGTAAGAATCCTTTTAGCCCTTACATAAAGCAGTACTCAATAACATGGGCATAGCTTCTAGATTAGTCATTGTCATTCTCTTGGACAAAGATTTAAATTGTTTATACGTGTCGGTATTTCTGACTATACTCGGTTGCAAATTCCACAAGGTATACTCTTATGATAGTGGAGCGATTTCATATATGAAGCACAGTTTGGTCTCAGCTGACCATAGATCCAGCTGACCATAGATTCAGCTGACCATAGAATCCATCCTAATGTCATAGGAGCCTGATAGTACGGTGTAGGGAAAAAGCCAGCAGCCAACCTACATCCCACTTATTAATCCCCATGTCTTACCCATGAGTCCCCATTGTATGGGGCTACAGCAAACCACTACCCATCGTTTATTAGTGGCCATAAACCACACCCATGGTTTACGGCTTTTCCAAACCCATTATCGAATTTCTATAAATAGAAATTACTATGAATGGCCATGTGTAAGAAATATAACAGTCGATAGTTTTTGAACGGTCGGCTCTGTAAACCACTTGAGGTTGACGGCGTAATACACTCGCTTTTGATTGTGTATTACAACGCGTCAACCTTTCGTGGTTCACGGCCGGCCGTCCAAAATGTCACCGATTTTTGTCTATATATCCCGTTGCACTGCCACCTGTTAAGTACACCGTACACACCTTCATTGTCGATACGAGTTCAAGTGTCTTTGAAGTTTGTGGGTGGGTATTGATCCAGGCGGCCGCCAAGGTGCAGCTGATACGTTGTTCTTCATTGTAATGGGTTTGAGGTATACATTAGAACCCCGCCTAACGGACACCCCGCGTAAGGTGTATGGTTATAGTAGTCTCTAGGTCATAGCACCACCTGTATAAAGGTATTGTGTATTATTATATACCTGTGCCAGTATGTTACACAAATACCAACCTCTGCTAGGGTATTGATATTAAATATATACCGGCACAGTATGGTGGTATAAAATGATGTACCACCCTACTTTGAATACAAATTCTGATTGGCTGAAAATAATTCCACTGACCTACTTAGGAAGTGCTGGCAGTGACTTGCACAAGGATCACAGGAGTTCAAGGGGAAAAAGGAGTAAAGAAGTGTGCTTGGAGCATATTCTGTTCTTGACTTTCACTAAGATGTCAAGAGATATACCAGCACACTTTGAATCCAGCTCGGATGTTGTCATATTTCCTTATGTAATTCATCAAATACTTATATTTGAAGGTATATAATAAAAAAAAATGTATTACCTTACTGGTACATACTCACATACCTTGTTTCTTTTGATAAAAATATTATTATTATATATGAATTATTTTCAGCCAATCAGAATTTGTATTCAAAGTAGGATGGTACATCATTTTATACCACCATACTGTGCCGGTATATATTTAATACCAATACCCTAGCAGAGGTTGGTATTTGTGTAACATACTGGCACAGGTATATAATAATAAAAAAAAAATGTATTACCTTACTGGTACATACTCACATACCTTGTTTCTTTTGATAAAAATATTCCACTCGTGGAATATTTTTATCGAAAGAAACGCAGTATGTGAGTATGTACCAGTAAGGTATATACATTTTATCTTACTACATATCCTAACCATCGACAGATTGAAAACATGAGGGGACACTTTGCTCGGAACGGAGGGTCCCCCTTTAAGCGGGGTTTTACTATCCTACTTGTACATATCCTAACTATCGACCGACTGACTGTAAACCTCGTGTTAGCGGACACTCCGCGTTGGCAGACACTTTGGCCCGAAACGGAGGGTGTCCGCTTTCGCGGTTTTCTTCTTTATATGGAGCACAACCTCTCAATAAATATCAATCAAAACCAATGTAATAACAGTTTGATAGAAACCCGGGCGAGCAGCTGAGTCAACAGGACTCTGTTATATGTACATGTATTGATTCTGACAGGTGTGTCTGCGAGTGCATCCTCAGACCTAGTTTATGTTGCTCCACTATAGGCCCGTTTCGATTGGCCGACGAAAACGGCGGAGTTTTTTTAGTTACCCAGAAAGTCTGTCGGTGGTGCCAGCGACTGTGCGTCGGTATCGAAAAATCAGTGAGGGTAGTAGATTTCACTCAGTGACCAAGCTTTCACTCAGTGGTGGATGATGCCACATTGCATAATCTTAAACAGAAAAAGTTGTGGGGCATTTCACGAGCTGGGTCGTTTCCTTTGACCGATATTGGGTCACCAGTACCAAAAGTCCGTCAGTGGTTCCTGACTGTAGATCAGTGATGGGAAATCGACCAATGAACAAATTGGACGTTAAACTACCCAAACAAACAAATCGGCCAATGGAAACGGGCCTTTAGATCACAGGCTCCACGGGAATACAATGGAGCTGGAAAGGCTCTCACTGTTGACAGACAGTTCAGAACACAAGTACAATTTAAATATGGCTCACATAGATTATTGATGAAGTATTGGTAACACAATGTGGCTTAATATAGATTGTCATCGATGAATGTACACATGTAACGACGAGGGATGAACACATGTTAGCAGGACTATCTCTTCTATATGCAAAATGAATAGAGCTAAACTCGTATTCAAATATAAAACAATTCCTCACACCAGAAACACTTTCTTAACGTCAGGCTCTGTAAACTGTGGTAAACTGTTAGTCAAGCCGGTTACCTTTATTTACCTCATATGCTGATATTTTAATTAGGTTAGATGGAGAACCTAATGTTTATAGTTAAGTCTGTTATGCATTGTTTTATATCCGCCATCCGCCAATATCCAGTGTACGGACAATTCTGCCATCGCACCATATTTTCTATGAGTTCGACAAGAAAAATTAACTCAACTAAAATGGTCACGTATACTTTGGGCTTGCTGCAAAAAACTAACCCTTTGCTATCTGCGTGCCAGCTCTTTGACAATGGCAAAGGGGTAGAGGGCCACTGTCTCAGTGTTTTAGAGGTGTGCACAGGTGACCATGACCAATCACTAGAGACCGAAAATACCTCGTTGACCGACTGGTGCTTGATTTGTATCCTCCCCGAAGGCAGTTAGTCCCTGCCTACCCCTCCACCTACTCCACCCCTCCTCACTATGATACAGGTGCCTGTCAGGTATGAGGGGAAGTCCAAATGTTGCAAAGTAGTTTTATTTCTAATATTCTTAATTATGTCCATAACCAAAGACTTGAGCAAGTCCTGGGTGCAAATTGGTTACAAAAAAGAGAACCACACATACATGTACTGAATTATTCAGTTAACAATTAAAAGGTTTGGGTTATATTCAGAGTATAACCCAAACCTTTTGATTGTTATTATTTGGTGTAATTCCACGCTCATTCATCAATGTTTAACGTTACAGAAACTTGCCGCGCGCCATCTGGATCTCCATGCCCATGGTGACCATCATCTACGTGCTCGCCAACGTGGCCTACTTCACCGTCCTCACCCCGCAGGAGCTGCTCGAGAGCAACGCCGTCGCCGTGGTGAGCAGCTCACTCTCCCTACACAGTCTTAGCTTTTTAATTTATTTATATTTTTAGAGAAAAATGGATGCCCATATGGTTACCAATGAAAAAATCACCGTTATGTATTGGTAGTACATTTTGTCTCAGGAGACACAAATAAAGAATAAAGAGGATTTATATAGAATCATGTCAGTCTCATACTCACCTTTATTGTCTATATATGTGTCCTGTTAACGTTTTGTGATGTAGTAGGTGCCTGTCGTAGGCATAGAATGTGTATAACCTGTACAAACGTAGGACCTGAGATATAGAAGGTCAATGTCGTGGTGCATTGAATATCAACAAAATTGTCAATAAACGTCTTTTTTAAATAACCCAAAAAAATATAGGGAGTCAAAGTGCCCCCGCTAAAACCGTGGATACCTGTGCTCAAAACAGCATTTCAGAGGCCAGTAAGAACGAGGCTTAGTGCTAAAGCTATTGGGGTTCGAGGCTAGAATTTCGTTTTTGGTCTCATTTGCTACTATTGAAGTGTAATGGCTTCCAAGATCTTACTTACTTACTTTAAATGGTATTTGACTGCATGAATGAAATGGGAGTGAATTGTATGATTTTAGCGACATGTTGCCCTTTTAACAGTGGAATAATGTTGTTGTTGTGGCTCACAGACATTCGCAGACCGGATGCTGGGAGTCATGTCGTGGACCATGCCGCTGTTTGTCGCCGCATCCACCTTTGGTGGTCTCAATGGTGCCATCTTCACTTCCGCTAGGTAAGTACTAATAACCTGCCACCTACCTCCCACTCCTGCCTCCAGCCACCCACTACCAACATCAACCTACCACCTACCTCCCACTCCTGCCTCCAGCCACCCACTACCAATAACTACCTGCCACCCACCAATGCTGCCTGCCTTCAGCCACCTACTACCAATATCCACCTGCCCCCCACGCCTGCCTCTAGCCACCTGCTACCAATATCCACCTACCACCTACTTCCCACGCCTGCCCTGGCCACCCGCTACCAATATCCACCTGCCACTCACCTCTCACATCTGCCCCTAGCCACCCACTACCAATATTCACCTGCCTCCCACCTTTATGCCTGCCTCTAGCCACCCACTACCAATATCCTCTAGCTACCCACCTCCCATTCCACCCACTAACAATATCTATCTGCCACCCACCTCCCATGCCTGCCTCTCACCACCTACTAACAATATCCAACCGCCACCCAATATCCACCCGCCACCCACTTCTCATGCCTGCCTCTAGCCACCTATTACCAATAACTACCTGCTACCCACTTCCCACGCCTGCCATCTCCTGTCTTTGGCCACCTACTTCCAAGAACCACCTGCCACCCACCTCCCATGCCTGCCAACTGTGAACACTTTGTATAAGGTGGATAATGATGCCATCACTCTTCCATCAGTCACACTCTACCCGACCTCATGCGTGCTGGCTACTATTAAAGCGAACCTCCATTTGACATCACCTACTACCTACTAAACCCTACATGCCACCTGCCACCTAACATCCACTGCTGCCACCCAACATGCACCACCTGTTGTAAATTCTCCTTGTATTCATGATTTACCAGTGTATTTATTGTAGATGTAGAGTAACAACTCGTAAGATAATTCGCACTTAACTTTTCGTGAAAGCTTAATTTGTCATTAATGCAATTCGAGTTTGAATAATGTTTATTATTTAACAGTCAATCAATGCTTAAATTTTATTAGTTTGCAAGGCATGAGAGTAGATGTAGTTAACCGAGTGACAGATGTGTGTAAGACTAATGTCTGTGCTGGTATTTCTCTGGCGCCTTACGTATATCGTACTGATGATACATGAATGAAATTTTAAAATTCTGAAAAAGACAATCTAAAGAGAAAAAAAAAAGTAAGAAATCACAGGAAATTTAGCAAAATTTATATAGTAATTGTTCTGAGTTATGTGTGAATGTAGGTATTTTCTGGACTTGTTTTCTGACAAGAGGAGACTGTCATTTCAGGTTATTCTTTGTGGGGGCACGGTCTGGCCATTTGCCGGATGTGTTTTCTCTCATCAACACCAAGTATTATACACCCGCCCCCTCGTTGATTATCTTGGTAAGTGAGTTGCGGGCGCCGATACGGCGACGCTTATACAGCACCGATATGATTCAGATGTGACCTATGACCACCTCACAATCCCTGGTCCCTTATACCCTCTATAAAGGGTTGATTCCAATAGCATGATTAATTTTGCCTGGCAAGGTCGGGCTGTGTCTTCTAGCACCTTGCATCTTGATGAATCATGATACATCTTGTAAGATCTGGTTGCGCACTTACCCCTGCTTGTGTAGCCCCTATTATCGCTCAAAGGGAGCTATTCCGCTTCTATGATCCAACCAGATATTCTCACACGGTTCATCCTGACCTAGCGAGTCAACAGATCAGCCATGATCATTATGTATCACATGTCCTGGTGGAATCACCCTTTAAGACTGTCATGTGCGTTTTGCTGGCTACCTTTGTCCGTTTGAGACTTAAGAAACAAGGATTTCCTCAGAAACGTAATGTTCAAAATTGTTTACCATAAGGGCATGTTCCAGTAAGAACTACGCTTATCTTGCATGAAATAATCTTTTTTCTGACAAGAAGGGTGCACAAAATAGCATTTCCGGAGGCCAGTAAGAACGAGTTTTAGTGCTAAAGCTATGTGGGTTCGAGGCTAGAGTTCTTTTGGTCTTGTTTTCTACTATTGAAGTGTACTTTACTTCTATCATCTCTGAATAAGTTTGTCTCAAAGCTACGATGATGTTAAGTCTATCAAAAATATGAATTTAAAAGATTGGAGAATGACACATGTAATCTCAAACCTATATAGTCAAAGTACTGAGCATCTGTCTCTGGAAATGGTGTTAGTGAATGGGTATCTGCAGTTTCAGCCGGTTCTCTTTGGCTCCCTATGGACCCAAACTATAGACCAGCTCATAACAGCGTGTTGGAGGCACCTGCTGCTAAACGCCTTCCATAGTTTAAGGATACTGCTGTGATTTGATTGTTAGGAGTTTAAGCAGGTCAAAGGTCACACCTGCCATCATCGAGCTGTATACATGACGTCACAAGTAAATTCTGTTGTGACGTCATTTCTGACGTATTACCTTCCCATTTGGGCTGCATAAAACATGGTCGCTCTTTGTGTGTCATTTTCTGAACACCGGAATTTGTATGTCCAACTTGCTCCCTGTACAGATTGTGTGATATATGTTGTGTAAATATTCAAAAATGTGTGTATTAAAGAAGAAACCAACAGGTTTTGGTCAAAGTCGCCATTCTCCACGAGTTTGATGCGGAGCGATGTGAACGAGGCGACAGCCAAGTGAATATCGAGTAGCATTTAGAAAAGTTGGAGAACAAAGACTTCGACCAAAACAAGTTGCTTTCTGTATTTATCTCACCCCTGTGTACACTAAAATAACGGACAACACACTGGGTATATGATGTCATAAACCATGGAGAACGAGAACCAATGTTTAACCTATGGGACAAAAATACCAGGGGTGAGATAAATTTTTAAATGCTTGTAAGTGTGTGTATGTGTGGGTAAATAGATGTCTGTATGTGCGAGGGATGTTCTGATAATAAGCTCTGTAACGGACTTATTTACAGACGTCGAGGCCAATAACAAGACGTTTTAGATGAAAACAGAGATTGCCACCTGAGACTAGTATTCCTCTCTATAAACCATGGTTTAGAAACTCACCATTGAGTATGGGGACTCAGTAAACCACTACCTGTTGTTTAAAAACTGTCAGATAACCATGGTATATGGATTCAAATCAGTGGTATACGGCTTCAACAAAGTCCCTTTTTGCCTTAGAGCAAATAATAGTCCCTATAATACAATTCCTGAGTTTAATTTATTGGAGAAGATGGATAATAAGTACAACAATCGATAGTTTTGAGAACAGGTGGCCCTGTAAACCATCGTTTATTGACTTTGTATTACCCATTTCTCTAGGCGAACAAACTTATATTGTCCAAATTATGATGTTCAGTGTTTCGATAATAATATTCTTGAGGAAAACCTTACTTGGGTGGCTATTTCATGAGATAAGAAATCAGGGGCCCGTTTAATAATCTAAGATTGTACATGTAAACCTTGTGAGTATGCCATAGAGACCCCAGGACGATTTGTGTAACCTGTATTCAACACTTCTGGATGGCTAATGCTGTCTTAGCGAACACACTTCAGTAATATTAAACTTAACCCCTGTACGGGTTACTGGAAAGTGTCTTCATGTACTATCCTAGATTATTCAACGGGCCCCAGTTACTGGTCAGTGCCTTGGTGTGTGACATATACTCTGAAGAGAGAAGAATTGTAGAAAGTGTAGTTAGTAGGCACGTGGCTGTGAATGAGAGGAGATGGTAAAGTATCCACCTAATCTTAACGCCAACACCTCCTGGGAGTGTGCCTCATTCCAACCAAACCACTGAGTCCATTTTCTCGAAATTTATATAGTCCAGGGAGGTGTTTCATAGAACACCGGAAGTGATCCACGAAGTCCTTGTTAGTCATAATCATCGCCAATAGTGCGATTATTCAAGTATGGAGCGCGATGGTCTTAAAACGGTCGCCATCAACGATTATCACAACTATAAACACCTCCCTGGGACCCGTTTTGTAGACGAGATAATCGTTAATAGCGATTATCAAACCTTCAAGACGGTTTTCAAGATAAATACAACGACCATTGGCCCCAAGGGTTCGATAATTATCGCCATATGTATGATGATTAGACTTGGGCTCAAGATGGTCGCTATTAACGATTATTCCACCTAAAAAACGGGTACCTGGTCCCGGACTGGAGTTGTCAGTGGTTGTAGGGAGCGTCCATTACCAGCAGGTGTGGGGCGAGGTGACAGTGTGAGTGGTAACGCTTTTGGTGTTGGTTTTCTTAGGTTGTTCTTTGTGGGCTCTCGGAAGGGGCACTTGCCCGAAGCCTTAGCCCTAATCAACACTAGGTTCTTCACCCCAATGCCCTCTCTACTGTTTGGGGTAAGTAGCCATGAAAGTCAAATCCATGCAGCGATCTGCAACGAGGTTAATGATGGTTCTAACGAAATAAGTATCTGGGACTTGTCCTTTTCACGAGATAATCTTTAATAGCGATTATTTAACATTCAAGACGGTTTTCATGATAAATACAACGACCATCGGCCCTAATGGTTCGATAATTATCGCCAAATGTATGATAATTAGACTGGTTTTAAAACGGTCGCTATTAACGATTATCCGTCTAGGAGACCTTCAGGGTAATTTTGCCGATGACAATATCCTTTTTAATGTTTACAAGTTTATTCTAACAACAATTAATGCACTGTAACTGTAAAGCCTCGAATACAACCACCAGCGGTGTTACTGGTGGAATCTGTAGAAATTATAACGAGTCCCTAATATGGCGGATTTGGTGCTTCCGTTTTATACATCAAGTGCCACGCCATCTAGAGGTAAATTCTCTCGATATTCCGTTATAGTAATTGTTTGGCACTTATCGTGTATGACACCCAGCATGATGACTTCTTATATAGAACTGCATCGCGAATAATATAAGTAGACAATACCTCATGAGTTTGGATGAGCCGCAATGGTCATCGAAGCGAAGCCAAGTGACGATTATGGCGCATCAAAACGAGTGGAGTATTGTCTATTTTACTATTCGAATGCGGTTCTGGATTTATCTCACCCCTTTCACGGACATTAGAATAGCATCACAATATCAGAATAATTCAAATTACTTCTCAAATCCAATTTGGAACGTATTAATCGCCATGTTATTCGCCATTTCACATCACTCCACCACGACCATGGCGTAATATTGCCCCTTTACTTAGATGATCTTGCGTATGTGTTTTTATTCTTATGGCAAAGCTTGTACCAGGGGTGAGATAAAAACGGATATATAACGGCATTGAATCATTACCACTTACTAATGCATCACTATGTGACATGTATGTAAATATGTTAACTGATTCCTACCTGATTCCATGAAAGTCAAATTAACTGGAAAATTGCAAGTGCCACGTCTTTAAACTAGCCATCATCTGAGAACTAAGCGTAAGCCAATTTAAATCGATATAAATACACAATACTCTACAAGTTTAGATATGCCGCAGTCGTTATCGAGGCAATTTCTACTATTCACACCAACACAAATAGATAATCAAAGACACTTAAACAGCATAATTCTAAAGACACTTGGTTTACGTAGAATATCCTTAAATGTCAAACTATTTCGGACACCCCCCCCCCCCCACACACACACACACACACACACACACACCACCACCACCACCACCACCACCACCACCACCACCACCTAGAGTAGCTCATTAAAGTTGAGTTTCGCCCGTGACATGCGTCGTTGACCTCCTCTCTGTTTCTCCAGTGCCTGATGTCGTTCCTGATGCTGTGCTCCAGTGACGTATACACGTTAATCAACTACACGAGTTTCGTCGAGTCGCTCTTCATCGGAATCTCAGTGGCGGGTCTCCTGTACCTGCGGTGGAAGAGGCCGGACATGCACAGACCAATCAAGGTACGTCAACCAGGGGCCCGTTTGATAATCTAGGCTCGTGCATTTACACCCTTTTCCAATCACGATAAAATGACGATGTGGGTCAACTAATTCAACACTTAAGGACGGCTAATCCTGTCTTAGCAAACAAATTTAAATTGTGTAAAACGATACCCCTTGTACGAGGTACAGAAAAGGGAGTTGGAATAAATATTGCGGTCGATATTATAAATGGATCAAACTGTTGTATGCTATTCATGGAAGAACTACCACTCGGCAGTGAATAAAATATTATTTAGTATTTATCATCCATCTTTTTTCGAATAAATTAAACCCAAGAATTGCCATATAATGTTTACTGAGTCCCCATACATTTTCTTTGCGGTCTTAGTACATGATAACCTACATCATATGAAACGTGTACAGTCTGAGGGATCCACTTGGAGAGCACATAGAGGCAGAGTGAACCAGACCTAGGGCTGGAGACTGAAGGGCCACGAGAGTGAAATTCTCGCGGCGAGAAAAACTTGAACCTGCTGTGCCTTTTTGTAGTTCTTAACTATCCTTTGTATCTAGTGATTTATATTTGAAAACAGAATTTGATTCTGTAGTTTCTGATCTGAGACCACAAATTAATGCTGGTATTTGGATTGCCAGCAACCAGCTCATACCTGTGTCGTACCAAATAATAGCCCATTCAGAATTATGCTGGTGGATAATAAAGTCTTGAAACCCCAACAATATGTACGATTCTAGACTGTGTGTCTGTCTGTGTCCGTGGTAGGTGCACCTGGTGTTCCCCATCTTCTTCATGCTGGTGATGATCTTCCTCATCGTCTTCCCGCTCTTCTACTCGCCCTTTGAATGCGGCATGGGGCTCGTCATGATCGCCACCGGCGTCCCCGTCTACGTCATCGCCGTCCTCTGGAAGAAGAAGCCGCGGGTCGTCACGCGCTCCGTCGGTACGTTATCTCCCACCTGCTACAAGTCTAACTATATTATCCTACCCCTAACAGGAAACGCAATATGCCTAACATTGGGTCAATGTATTCGGGCCAGCGTGCAGTGAAGTGTTAGTTAATTGCACGAGGGTAATATTTAAAAAAAAGACTAATCAGCAGGCCGAACAAGAGCGACGTCACATTATTGCCTTTCGGTTGGCGTCCCAGGGTTGAAGTGGACGCAGATGGGTTGCGAGGTGGTCACGTGAACGGAACCACGTGAGTCGGAGTCCGTAGTAACTGTCTTCTGTTCCCGTATTGCCGCCAACTCTTCCAGTTAGCCCTAATGCCTTGGGGCCAATGGTTGTTTGATTTATCTTGAAAGCAGTCTTGAATGTTTTATAAACGCTATTAACGATTATCTCGTCTGAAACGGGTCCCTAGACCTCCCACACTACCAGGAAATCTCCCCCTAAAGTGGGGGATTCTGCCAAGACGTGTGATATGTGCCGATCATGTGCAGGTGTCTTTTTTTTTAATTTGTACAAGAATGAATGTAAGCAGTGAATGACTTTCGTATGGCAGGTATTTTAGTCATTATATTCAATAGGTACTCCTGTAAACAGATGTAAACAATTGTCAGAAACACAGCCTATTTACAAATATAAACACGAGGCAAATAATTCGATTGGGAATAGAGGATTAAAAAAAACTTCCAGATGGAAAAAATGCCGGATCAAAACCACAGTATATAACAACTCTTATACAATCTCACCATTCTCATCAACATAATCACTCTTTGGTCAGTAGAGAGTGATATAATATATTCATATATATTATAGTATATACAACATGTACTCTATGCAAAATATTGCTAAGTACAAAATTGTAACCGCACCCTGGTCCAAATATTGGAAGACCGCCCTGAAGGCGAATTGTTCGATAATATTTATACAGATAAAAGTTAAAAAGATCTAAGTAAGTAGTATACGGAAACAGGGACCTGTTTCACTTATTTTCCCACCATAGCGAATGGAACATCAAAATAACGGCACTAACAGCGGAAAGCCGGGGCGTTTCGATAGTTTCATCGCTGTTGGCCACCCCTTTCCGTTTACTATGCCAACATAGCGAACGGAATGTTTGATACACCAAGGTTTGATAAATCAATGAATATCCCCAGAGTATTCCTCGTGTCTTCATCTGAAGTCTCTATGTGCATTTTTTTAGTTGCGGTGTCCAACACTACAGCAGTTGGGGCAGGAAGTGATAGTCTAGGATCGAGCGATGCAGCAGTTGTAAGGAAACCGCCTGAGTAATGCAGTGACATACAGGCATAGGTGTATAATAAAGTATAGGTGTATGATAAAGTTTATTCCTTTGTTGTTGCAGAACGATGCACGCACCACATCCAGAAGTTATTGATGTGCGTGCCCGAAGAAAGTCACGAGGACTGAGAAGTGAAGCTGTTTGATCTGCGCTGCCTTCTGCCTGCTGGATGTGTGTCTCCAGGACAACCCGAACCCTCGCCTCCACTCCACGCCTTAAGGGGTGATTCCACCAGGACGTGCAATATATGCCGATCATGGCCAATTTGTTGACTCGCTAGGTCGGGATGAATCATGTGAGAATATCTGGTTCAATCACTGCAGTGGAATAGCTCCATTTGAGTGATAATAGGGGTTACGCACGCAGGGGTAAGCGCACAACCAGATCTTACAAAATATATCACGATTCATCAAGATGCAGCAAGGCGCTACGAGACACCGCCCGACCTTGCAAGACAAAAGACATCATGCTGGTGGAATCAGCCCTTAACGGGCAGGGTTCACACGGGGTCCGTCTGTCATGGTTCATCGTCGTCACCGGCGTCTGTCTGCGCCGCCATTCATCGCAGTGATTTTATGTTTTTTTGCCAGCTTCCGTTAAGTTACCTCAAGGAAGGTCTGGTGTGTACGGTATGGTATCAGAGAACTCATCAGCCATGGAGTGTATTATGAGAAGTGTGAACGACTCGCCGTATCCTCTGTCGTGTGTAAATACTCTCTGTACATTAAAACGGTATCCACGTAAAGCCTATAAGACAGCGACTCGCAGATTCTGCCCGATTCCACCTTTCCGATTCTGCCCGATCCGTCGGGTCGGTGAGAATCGGCGTCATTCAGGTACACACTTGACCGGCCCGATTGTATTGCCATTCCTGACGCGTAGGGCACTATTACCATGTCAGATATGACCAACTATCCCCGAACTTACGATTGTCAATGTGTACACACACCTTCACCGACTTCCTAATTCTGAGTGGTAGGTACGAATCAGTGGTGTGTATTCCTGTTACTGATCTACAAGTGTTAAATATATATCGATTTGTGGGGAGGACAAGCTGATTATGAATGCATTATCCGCTTGCTAATGTCTCTTTTTTTTTCTTTTCTTTTTTTTGCTGCGTAACAAGAACAGATCCAGATCGAGCCTCGTCCTATATTGCTAATATCTAATATAGATCAAAAGTTATTAAAGTTTGAATGGGGCTCAGCGACACGGCTCCCGGCGGCTCTCTCTGATGTCAGCTTTACGAGAGTATCAAAGGAAGAGGTGTGATCGGGTAAAGTCTACATGTCCATGTACTATTGGTATCGTACATTGACATTTTATTCCCGACCTTCACCAAGCCGATGGTCGGGATGAATCGGGAACAAATGTCGATGTCTTATAGGCTTTAATGTCCACCTTATTTTCTACGGTGACTGTATACA
This sequence comes from Alentia gelatinosa, assembly GCA_950022655.1. Taxonomy (NCBI): domain Eukaryota; kingdom Metazoa; phylum Annelida; class Polychaeta; order Phyllodocida; family Polynoidae; genus Alentia; species Alentia gelatinosa. The sequence continues at coordinate 62,350,237 of OX465585.1, forward strand.
ACATCTAGTAACTGATATACATTTTACAAATTTATGCTAGGGCTGTTTCGTCTCGACAGCATCTGACCATTGGATGTATGTTTTACAAGATATTGTATTTATTATAGTGTCCAATCTGGGTGTATGTTTTAAAAGAAATTCTATTCATAACGGGATCTTATGTCAGTTTATGTATGCAGGCATCATTTTCTAAAGTTGCACTTGTCTTGACATTGATGTACATTTGATGTCCATTTTTGCCAAAATATTCAAGCTTGTGAACTTATTCAAGTTGATAATGAATAATTGTATTACTTTTCTTGTGTAAAACGTAATATGAGAGTGGAATAAGCACTACAGCATTCCAGACATATTCCTCAAGTAGTTATCTGACTTGAAAACAGAAATATTATAACAGGAGCCCATATGATACTGGACTAGCATTATTATTGTGATGGTCTTCCTTACGTGTTTGAAAAAGAAAACATTAAGTGTTTGTAACGTGAACAGGCGTCATAGTTTCATGTGAATTCGAGTTGAATTGCTCACGGTTTAATTACATCAATGACCATCAAAACTGAAAATTACTTCAGGTGTTATGTGTATAGGGCACAGAGTGATTGTTAGTTCCACCATGAAATTGTAAGATAGCACCACTGTAGTCGGGGGACAACCACTATTATCTACTGTAATAATCTATAGATAATTGAGACGAGGATAAAAACCATTTACGGCAAATCCCCCATTAAAAAATAAAGAATCCATTAATAACTGGTGTATTGTTTAGCACCAGAGTGCAATATGGCCGCCTCCATAACACAATAGCTGTGCGCCTTATATGAGATCATGTCAGAAATTCAATATGGAGATGTGAGTTATTTATGTCTTGTATTTTTCTCATCCTGTTTACATGAATGGATCGTGAGAAAATGTAAAACGTCTCCACAAGTAGCACATTGCTCATTCTACATATTTACAGTTTTTATCATTATAAAAATGGACAATGAAGTGAGAACAAAGATACACAACGAAATATGATAAACCTGCCCTATTTTGGCGTCTGACCTATCCTTTTGTAGCGAGAAAATGACATGTAGCCGTTTGATAACCTGCTGTATAATAGAACTACACCTATGTCCATGTGGCCATAAATGTGCCAGAATTTAATACAGACAAGAAGCCTTCATTTAAAAACACCTGTAAAGTAAAGGCAGCTACTGAGTCACTGAGAACAAAATGCAGAGTCGTTGCATCATTACATCACATGTAGTCATAATTGCGGTCTTGAGAGGTTTCTTGTGTGCCATGTGATACGTCACTTGTTTTGCATATATAAATGAATATCGCGGATTATACGCATATCTGAATATATATATATATTCCTCTTTTTTTTATTCTATTAACTGTTAGCTGTCTGCCACTATTTCGAGCCTGATGAGCACCTTGTGAAAACGCTATGGGAGTCCCAGATAAAGGGATTCCCCCTCTAAACGTCACAACAAACTGGGGAAACACCCCCAGAACCGTGATGTCACACTGTTAACCACTGGGTCACCATACATATTGTTATGTTGTCAACGTTGCCTTGGTAGCGAGTAGTCTGACTATAAATAACGCGAGCAGACGACTTCTCCATCACTTAGATGCGGTAGCTCGAACAGTGATAACTAGCCACATATTCAGAGAATATATTCATATTCCACACAATGCCCCTTCAACACCCAAAGATACCCAAGATAATCAAAACTGATATTGAATCAAAAATGATGAAACTAGATGGCCATCTCGTTTTGGTTCATCAGTGAATTGCTATATTTTCAAAGGTTTTCGAATCATATTTTGTATTCATCCTTGGGGAGCATTCCATGTATCCCCGATATTTTGTGCAGTTGATGATGCCATTCCTCTATTGTGCGCCTTTATGGATAGTAATGACAAGGAAAATAGGTTTATGAACACTATGCATATAGGTGTGCAATTATCCTCTCAAATGTTAGTCGCGATTTTTAAACAAATCTGAATTCTAAGGCTAATATTTGTTTGTGGTTTGTGACCGCTTGCAATGATGCAACCTTCGTCAAAATCCCATATTCCCCTAATTGAAATTATTGGAATTCTTAATCGTTAATTCAGTTTAAAGCAAAACGTGGGTTATTTCATCTAGACTTTCGTAATTATTCTGTTTTCAGCGGGTTAGGATCTGCCATTATATTTATCTTCTTCCTGAGAAGGAAACTGCCTGTAATGAAGAATCAGTGTCAGAGAGGGCTTTTTAAGTAGCAGTTTTGCTACCTCAGCCAAAATATTTGATGTACATGTACATGCCACATATTTAACTGAACCTTAATATTATATCAAAAGCATACAGGGTTTTATAGAGTCTTTATGGTTTAACAAGTTATCAGGAACACTCATGAGAAATATTTTATCTGTAGTGCTTTCTAGATGGTATTGTGTTTCAACATATCTTGCTAGCAATGTTAAGTTCTCTATAACTATGCATGTGAATGAATCCAGGAGAGTTCCAGCGTGAATGCATATATATGTAAATTCATGATAAATATGTAAATTCAGAATAAATATGTATCATGCAAAGAACAATTAATTGTGTTGCTTTGAATGTACAGTAGAACCCCGCCTAACGGACACTCCGCGTAAGCGAGCGGACACCTTTGCTCAGAACGAATCCCTTTATAAGATGTTTATGTTAACTCTATATATATAAGCGATTAGCCCGTGTAAGCGGACACTTTGGCACGGAACGGAGGGTGTCCGCTTACGCAGGGTTCTACTCTATTAGACTCCTTTCATGTTAATGACCCTACCACTTTATTGGTTTTGGAAAACGGGGTGGTGGAAGAGGTCAGAGAGATGAACCGCCCAAGAAACAACAAAACCTGGTATTTTAACTTTCGCAAGTCCCCCGCCGGTGATAACCAGGCTGGTGTTTGACTCTCTATGAGCATTTTTAGCAAATCACTGGAATCATCGGTCCCAGTGGAACACTCGCTTCAAGTATGTCATTCCAATAGGGAGCCAGTGAACCTGCTAAAACGGCAGATACCCGTGTTCAAAACACCATTTCCGGTGACCAGTAAGAACGAGGCTCAGTGCTAAACCTATGGGGGTTTGAGGCTAGAATTTTGTTTATGGTCTCGTTTGTTACTTTTGAAGTTTAGTTTACTACTATCGTCTCTGAAAAACTCTTGTCTAGAAGCTACGATGACAGTTGTTAAGTTTATTAAAAATATGGATCTAAAGGATTGGAGAATGACACATAAAATCTCGAACCTACATAGTCAAAGTACTGAGCGCCTATATCCAGAAATGGTGTTTTATAAACGGGTATCTGTGGTTTCAGCAGATTCATTTTGGCTCCCTATTGCAATTTTATACCAGTTTGCACCACAAGAGATATATAGAAAAAAAATACATATAAGAGAATAAATTCCCATTCAGGCATGGACAGACGCCTGTGAATCTTTTTCCACTGGACGATAGTGCACCTTATATGCTTATTTACGCAATGCCTGCAGCCAAACAAACACCTAGCAACGTATTCTTTAGCATTGGATGACTGAGTGTAATGTGTATAGATTATTTCAAGATAAGTAGAGCGATTGTATCGTATCCTAAGGTATTCAAGCTCCATTTAATAATTGAGATATTCAGATTGGCCCAGTAATACTTCAGATATGGTAAAAATAACACAGGAAACCGCATGTATACAATAAAACATTGGCAGGCATGGCCAGAATAGACCTATCTTTATTTATGAGAAAGCAGAGACTTTCAACTTTCAAGTTTAGACAGCCCGGACTATTTGTTACAATTTACCCTAACTTGTCCCAAAATTCGTATCTTGTGGAAAACAAGTCTTGCACTCACACCCACCGTTCACACGTCAGATATGAACAGACTGAAATGACATGGGAGAAAGGCCACACTGATAGGTGTTTGGATAAATCATTAATGCTTATAGACAAAAAATCCAACATAATTTGGACTTCACGTCGTGTGGTTTCGGTAGCAACTCAACCATAGCAAGACACCGTTTTAAAAATAAATACACTGAATGCATTAAGGATGCTTTTGAAGATGCTTCCACACATGTATTGAACAGCGCAAATGAAAGGGTGTTTTGTTGTTGTTGTCTTTTTTAATTTGCTGAATAAACTTATATCTGCAAAGACTTGGGCAAGTCTATAAGCAAGGCTACTTCAAGTAATCAGAGAAGACGAGGGCTTAAAATAAACATCTAATAGAGGGGAAAAATTCCGTTCCGAGCAAAAGTGTCCGCTGACGCGGGGTGCCCGTTAGGATTACTGGACCGATGGCACCGCGGACCGATGGCACCTGGACTGATGGCACCTCTTCGGACCGATGGCAACATTTTTCCTAGACCGATGGCACCACTACCTAGACTGATGGCACCACTCACTCAGACTAATGGTTATTGCCATATCATATTGTGCATACCACTTTTCAACTACCAAGTATATTAAATTCACATAAAGAAGAATTTATGTGATGATTTAACAAAAAAAAATAAAAAACCGGCTCCGGGCCCCTCGGCATCGGCAGCTGGGGGTCCCGGCCGGCAACCCGTGGTCCCGGCCGGCAGCCGCCTCGGTACAGGTCGCGGTAGCAGCGGTGGTCTCCTGAAATCAATGATCTTTTTTCAGAAACCAGAAAAAAACCTGAAAATTAAACTGGAAACACTGTTATCACAGGACTACTGTACATTATTACTATATCTATCAAGTGGTTCCCATGTCCAGGTAAAAAAAATGAGGTGGTGCCATCAGTCTAGGCAAGTGGTGCCATCAGTCCAGGCACGGGTGCCATCGGTCCAGGTAACACTGAAAAGAGGTGCCATCAGTCCAGGTGCCATCGGTCCGTGGTGCCATCGGTCCAGTTACCCCCGTTAGGTAGGATTCTACTGTACAAATATACTACCGGGGCAAGTATTATTAACAGGACATGAGGTTTATGATCATTTGGGTTGTCGCTACTCTACTGATATTTTCTACAATCCGTCATTCTAAATAAGAACAAGAGCAGGGGTTCACAATAGGGAGCCAAAATGGCCCCACTAAAACCACAGATACACATACTCAGAAGAGCATTTCCGGAGGCCAGTAAGAACAAGGCTTAGTATTAATGCTCTGGGGGTTCGAGGCTAGAATTATTTTTTTGGGTCATGTTTCTATTATTCAAGTGTACTTCATCATTATCGCCTCTGAATAAGTCTGCCTCAAAGCTATGGTGACAGTCTGCTAAGATAGCAGGTTTTGTATGCATTCTGATAACAATTGAGCATAATTCATATACATAAACAATTCGGTCAGGCGCAACAAGAGATGCATATATCTCAGTAAAGATTTGATGAGGTAATAGAATGAGATGGAATTTATCTTAGGCAGAACACAGTCATGTCAAAGGTCATTATATCGTATCTATGAGTAATTTGCATTTCACTTTTACATGTTTTTTTTTTTTTATAAATGCAACGAGCAACACTGTACCTCACATAGTAAGTCATTCCATATATAGCATTCTCTCATAAATAGGATTCTTTTTGAATAAGGATGTTCTAGGTCTTTTTTAGCTTTATTTGCCTTGTAACTGTTGTTAAGTGTCTCAAAAATATGCAATGAAAAAAAATCGGAGAATGACACATATGATCTTGAACCTATATGATTAAAGAAGGCTACTCAGCATCTGTCTCTGGAATTGGTGTTTTGAGCAGTATCCGCTGTTTCAGCCGGTCTACTTTGACTCCCTATGGCCCAAGAAGTACAACATATATATATATATATATATATATATATATATATATATATATATATATATATATATATATATATATATATTTTCTATATAAATCAGTCAAATATATGCCTAATTAATTACCTATTGGGTTAGGTAAAACTCGACAATATGTTATACTTAGCCTAACTCATTTTCTTATGAAAAGAAGGTACTATAACAGTAGAACTATTCTGATTTCTTGTGATATGATGTAAAAAAAAATCGTTCCAAACATTATATCTTGTCATTGAACAAAAATTATCTTGTCATGGAACACAAATATTGGAGTCTGCCTACATAAACCACCAGCAGATATATATCACACAGGAGGAACTGATGTATCAGATGTTGTGATTCAAATTAAAAAAAAAAGAAAAATATATATATAAGAGTCACTCCTCCCCTCCATGGAAATACCAATGAAACTTGAAAGTCCTCCCCTCCTTGAAAAATAAAGAAGTTACCCCCCTCCCCCTCCTTGGAATACCAAAAAAGTCCCCCCCCCCCCCCCCCCAAAAAAAAAAAAAAACAACAAAAAAAAACAAAAACAACAACAAAACAACAACAACAACAACAAAAAACCTGTGCTCCCGCCTCTCCCCAGCCGTAATATTGGACGCTCTCTTAAATTATAAGACAATGAACTCGGCAAGTGTTCTTCATCGATGCTGGTGGCGCCATCTATCGTGGACCTAGTTCTTTCTCCTACACAAATCTAGGAGGGGGGGAGGATAGCACTTTCGCTTCCCCTTATTCAATAATTGGTGCAGTCGGATAATCAAAACCATCATAATAGGGTATATGATTAATCAGAACAAGATCACATATTTATCTGTGTTTTCGTTTTTGCATTAGCCATATATCTTACAATGGTAATGGTGTTGCTACCCCTCCCCCCTGTTTTCAGTTTGGAATGGACTGCCCCACTGACCCGTATGCTCTGATAAAGCATGGCTGGATGCAGACGCCGCGGTGACAGAGGCGAGCCCGCATCATTTCGGTGTTTTCTCCACGGCCATTCCAACCCGTAAACACTGCTATAGCCACAGCTAGTCTCTGAATCCTACTGCAACGGCAGACCCAGTCCATGCACTGCAGTTTGGTTCTCATACTTGCATTTCTCACATAAAAGGATGGCCGGTTTGCGGGCCAAACATGACTCCGGCAAGTCGGCCGGGAGCCAGGCGGGCTCCGTCGGCTCCGGGGCCGGCGAGGGCGGTGCCATCAAACTCAAGAAACGCATCACTTTAATGAATGGTATTGCTATCATCATCGGAACTATCATCGGCTCAGGAATCTTTTTGACACCTAAAGGAGTACTAGAAAACACGGGTTCGGTGAGTGATATATCCTGCTTTTTTCAATCTCGATCGCATTGACCTGAAACTCAGGGCACACTGATAGTGGTGTGTTTGTGGCCATGTGTATGTCCACGTGTTTACTGGGAGAAAGACTCGATGATTGTCCAAATGTAACCACCATCATACTCCGAATATTATCACTCTCCTGTGTCTCCATTCCAAACAAATATCCACAAACACGTAGCTCCCATTAGAACTTACTTTCCCTGTTGATTATTTGCATTTTAGTAGCGTTTCGGCCTGAAATCTGTTACTCGTCGACTGCACATGGGGATGTTTACATCGGTCCTACCCTAGCCCCCTCTGTCGTTTTGGTGGGTGTTGCAGACGGACAACCCTTTCCCGCCCTCACCCTGTATGGTGTTGGGGAATCATGTGTCTGCCAACATGTCAACACACAGACGGGTTTCCTCAAACTGTGATAGCCTGCTGGGCAAAGTCTGGGTAGAGTGATGGAGCAGTGACAGTAACAACGTCTGGGAGACTGGCAAACACCAAAGACTGGTCATTGCATCACCCGTCTGTATCAGTGTCTGACTTTTGTGGTTTGAGTCTGGCATCTTCAATTTGACTCAGACCCTTGCAACAGGCAGTTGCGGTGCACTTATATCTTTTCCATGTTATCCACAGACAGTTCCAGCTTTGCTATAGTCCTGGGGGTTTAATATGGGTAAAATCACAATGTCTAGTTCAATGAAATGCAGCATTTGTAACAAATAATATTTTCGAAAATTAAGTAGAGAGAAATCAAGAGAACTTCATAAAGAATACCTAACATAATTTTTCAGGCCTAAGATTTTAAAATCGTGGTGCCACTTGTCATTTTATGAAAGAGCTTTGGCCTGAGGTCATATTTCTACTTGATTTTCTCTTTGGCCTGAGGTCATATTTCTACTTGATTTTCTCTTTGGCATGAGGTCATATTTCTACTTGATTTTCTCTTTGGCCTGAGGTCATATTTCAGCTTGATTTTCTCTATGGCCTGAGGTCATATTTCAGCTTGATTTTCTCTTTGGCCTGAGGTCATATTTCTACTTGATTTTCTCTTTGGTCTGAGGTCATATTTCTACTTGATTTTCTCTTTGGCCTCAGGTCATATTTCAGCTTGATTTTCCTTCAATCCCATCTCAGTCAATAATCAGCATAGATATTTTAAATTAAGAGTGATTTGTAGATGGACATCCACAGAATACAACCTGTAGGTCATCTTATTGATTTTAATAAATGTTATTTAAAGGTAATTATTGGCCATTTCTAGCTAGTATAGGCTAAGACCAGGAACCCACCAACCCCGATAAGGTCCCCGATAGAGTTCCCGATTGGAATTGAACAATTCTTGTCGGGAAAGTTTTCTTATCGTAGCAGTGGGCGCCAGCATACGATGCGGATCCCGATTCAACCACGACTGGATCCCGATTGGAAATTCTTATCGTAGCCCTTACGTCTGGATTCAACATGTTTGATATTTTCTTCTATTGGAATTCTATCGGGAAGCGTCCCGAATGGAACAGAGCGTATTCCGATTGGAATTTTGGTGGGCTGTGCATTACGATAGCGTTTCCGATTCATTCCCGACACAACTCCAATCGTAAGGTATGCTAATGAGGGTGCTGGTATCGGGAACATCAAAAGCTTGGCGCATGATTTTGCGGGCCCCGATTGGAATTCCCGATAAGAATTCTATCGGAGTTTATCGGGGATTATTTGGAAATTTCTCGTCGGGGTTCAATCGTGGTCTATCGGTAACCTTATCGGGGTTGGTGGGTGCCGCCTCTTACACGAGAGACAGACTTCTTGTCTTTATCTCACCCCTGGTATTTTATTCCTATAAACTTAGAAGTGGGAACTCATATCCAACACCCATGGAGTATGCAATTGTTCGATATTGAGTATATGTAGACAATAATCGAAGATATTTTGGACGGGCGGCCGTAAACCACGAGGGGTTGCGTGTAGTAATACACGAGTGATAGTGCGTGTATTACGTTATCAACCTTGAGGGGTCTACAGATCCGACCCTCCCCAAACCATCTATTGTTAGATTTCTTACCCATGGTCATTAATGATATTTTCTATTCCAAGAAATTTGATAATGGAGAAAAGCCGTAAACCATGGGCGTGGTTTACGGCCACAAAAAGCACAAAGGGTAGTGGGTTACTATGGCCCCATACATTTCCAATGGGGACTTTGTAACCCATGAGTAAAAATGCATATTTCAACGCAATATCACTTTCTGGTTTATTTGCGCCTCCTCGATTTTCTTGAACCACGGTGGAAGATCTCACCTCGGTGAGAACCGTTGACAATAAAAAAACAAACCAAAAAAAACAAACCATATATTTTCTATGTTTAGTACCAGTGAGATCATACTGATTTTATGAAGGCACATTTACATTTACATGTTGCACATATTCGTATGCATAGGATTCACAGGTACTTGTATCAGTGTGTGGCCTTTGTCGCCCATCGCGATATCAGCTGGTCCCTGGTCACAGTCTAGTGTACCATGGGAAGATGGAATATTTCTAAAAGGTGCCCTCTGATCTGTGCCCAGTCCTGGCAGCACTCGCCCTCCCTCCTGTCCTCCACTTCTCATTCAATCACACCATTAAGGGAAAAGGAGTATGACCTATTATCTTAACCCAGTATTTTCCTCCATAGGCTTAATATTCGGAACTCGTACTCCACGGCCGTGAAAATGGTGTACCCAATACTCGATGCCTATTTTTTTTAATATGAGTTATTCTATTGATTAATAATGTTCCTGATCATGAATAGACGGTGAGATAAATCCAATTCCAGGAAAGGTGGAAAACGGCAATGACGAGCATTCGTACATGTTCGCATGAAAACACAGTTAAAAAGAGCATTGCCTTATTTTCTATGAAGGGACAATAGATCTACGAACGACGGCGTTTGTAGTCTTGCTAACTAATCAAGCTTTAAGCAGGAACAAAAGGAAATTAATGTGCATGCCAAATATGCCAAAGTGGATATCAATGTGGGTCGACCTGACTCTAAATACGCAGAAACAGAGTTTGCCATATATGGTCATATGCAAAGTGGTTTGGCACTTGAAAAGAGAGCGTAAACAAACTTTGAAAGTATATCTGTTTGAAAATTGGCAAACCCATTTCATAGCCATTGCATAACGTTTTATGCAGTGCAGTACTGACTTACATATCCAAGTCCATGACCTCAGAATTTGCATCCCATTTGATGAGTTACAGATGCTGCAGGCTGTGGTGTTTTTTTTGGGTTTTTTTTTGTTTTTTTTTATTCAATAAACTCCAGTTCTAACCAAGGTTAGATCTTCCACTGGGCAACACATTACCATACAACAAGCTTGTTCATCTTGTATTAAACATCCGTAGTTACAAATACATGTAGTGGTGTGATAATGATGAGATGAATTAATAACTGTATCAGACAGTCAACCCGTCAGCCTCCAATCGTACTCTGAGTACATGGTTTTCACCTTTTGTTTAAAACATTGTTAGATGTAACGCAGCCTTGGTGTGTATTTTTGCACAGCTATACTTCCATAATCAGTTTGTTTGTGCTCTCTAAAATTGAACGCCATGTATTCAGAAAATATTTACAATGTAAAAATACTCTCAGGAAAAGTACAAGCTAAACAATTAACGGAAATCATGACTTTAATTGGTTTGTCAAGTGGTAACTGCACGAAATAGTTGGACGTCGTGTCATTGATCACTCTAAATTTAAACTCCATCACTCTGGACCACTAAAAATATCCGGTTGATTGAACGACCTTTGATCAGTTGGAGACATTTATTGTCGCCCTCGTCCCTGACGAAGGTAGGCCTCCTGCCCAAACTACAGTGGACCTGGACTAAACGGACAACCGATAATCATACAATTATAGAACAGTTTATAATATCCCCAAAAGAGTCGGCAGAAAGTCACCACTCCAATAAATGTTGAGTATTAAGAGAAAACGTAGTTACTGAGCCTGTAGCGATTGTCGTATGAGGTCTTTTGTCCCATAAAATATGTCCCCACGATAGAGGTGCAGATACATATTTGATAGGAAAAAAGGCCGAAACGGAATCACTACGGGTTCACTCACTACGTTTTCTTATTATTTACCTAAAAAAAACATGAACAAATGCCATTTTATGTACTTGCAAATACGCTATGGGCACATTCAGTAGGTCTCAGTGAGCCCGAACATTCGCTACGTCTCAGTGAGCCCAAACATTGTTTATACTGCACCCCTAGCAGCGGGTCGCATTTCATAGACGTTCGGCCATAGGTGTGTAATGATATTTGGTTTGTGGCTTTACCCTAATCATTCATTGTGCCTGTATTTGTCTTGTTCTATTGGCCTACCGACTGGACACCGGCGGTGAAGTGCTGGTACCCATAGTGATACTAATTATGCTTATAAACGCAGCGGAGACCAGATTAATACAATTGTAGTCGCAGAGATACCTTTCATGTGAACTGGCTTTTAATTATTCGAGATATACAGCCGATACGAGCTTATTACAACATGTATTTGAAAGACTGGTAAACGCTTGTCAATATCGTCTAGTCCTGAATATACATGTTCCTAATTATCAGTTTTTCTCTTCAAACAAGATGTAAAATGTACAGATTAGTCCTTAGTTTTAATTTTTTGACATAGATCAGTTTGGCATATGGTTGGCTATGGTTCTCCTGGAGACGTTATATGTGGAGTAGAAATGAATTATTTGTATTCTTTGTTTTCACATAGAAATCCGTCGAGTCAAATTCGATCTTTAGATAGAACCAAGTATAGCCTACATATCACCGATTCTCACCGTTCAGAATGATTTTTTTTCTTGTTCAGAATGATTATATAAATGTGAGCGTCAGAAGGATACAGTACATATTATCAAAAAACGTCACAAAAATTAATATGATGTTTATATGGTGTGAGTTGTCTTCGCGGAATGATATCACAAAGCAGAGCTGAGTGATATCAGTAGCAGAAAACAAAAAACACCATATAAACAATTATATGAATTTGAGTAAAGTTCAGATTTTATCCTACCCTGTCACATGTTTTTAATTGCATGTCACCCGTGGCATATAAATGTTATATGGCATAACCCTGGCATACAGTCACCCCATGTTAAGTTTATGGAGATTTATATGGGGCGTGGTATAAATTCATTGAAGTCATTCTGGATACCAGCAATATGGAACAGATAATATCTAATAAAGCTCCTGTACTCTTACAGATATCGTAATCCCCTCGAAACCTACATGTGCCACCTACTGCACACTTGTCTGCATGATTTGGTGCTGATAAGAATTTTTGATAAGTATTTCTGCGCACACCTGTGTCTAGCCTCTATCGCCGTCTGGGTCTGTGTTAGGAAATGTATATTACAGACCAAGGCACCTGAGAATTACATGAGTGGGGCTTCACGAATCCTGAGAAAGAGAATTACTATTAATCTTGACTTGTCACACCCGATTCCTTCAGAAATAAACTAAACAAATGATATTTATTTTAGCCTGGTATAAATGGCATTAGGCTTAACATTAAGAACTTTTACTCAACAGGGTTGCGATTACGGTAACTCATACTCAATGGGCGATAAACAGATGGATATGTCCAGGCTAAGATATAATCAGAAAAAAAGTCGTGTTTAGTCTGAGTCCCTTTTCACCATCTCGTTTGTCCCTCCGCCTCCGGCAATGGGACATATTTTATGGGACAAAAGACCTCGAATGACAATCGCTACGGGCTCACTCCCTAAGTTTTCTCATACTACTGCACACTTACAAATGAGATTCATAGTTATGATTCTATTATAGCTTTATTGGTAATATGATGAAATGGCGCTGTCTATGCTCTTAGCCTTAGGGGAATGTCAGATAGCATAACATAGCATTTCTTAATATACTTTCAATTTGTGAGATATGATAATACAAAATAGTACACATAGTAATATTCTATTTCTAGTATCATTAGCTATATTTATGGTACAACACACTTTAGTTATAAATAATGGATAGTTAATAACCTTACTATTACGAACGCAAATAGAAAAAGAGAGGTGCCCTGTTTTGTCATGGCGATTAAACGACAACAAGTTTATTTTGGCCGAGAAACGTTTGAAAAACTGTCCCGTTGATCAGAAGGTTGTATGATCAAGCGTAACAGAGCGAGGTACACTCGCCACCACAAATACCGCCCACATACAAACCTGGGAGTCACAGTACTGTAATAATTCATTGGTTCTCATGCATGACGCCACATGCATAAAGGTCCGGTCACACTGTGCGACTGGGGGGCTTGCGAGCGGGTATCTCTAGTCACTGACTGGAGGTTTCGCGCTTGAAACTGGAGGTACGCCCAGCCGCAAGGTACACGCACATATGTCCGTAAAAACCCCCTTTGTGACTGGAAAGCTTGCGACTGGAGGTACAAATATCAAATATGTTTAATATTAGAAATGTTTGCGACTGGGCGTACCTCAGGTACCTCCAGTCTGAGGCAGGAGGTACCTCAGGTACGCCAAGCCACATACTAGCAGGGGGCGTGCAGTTCACACTGTGCGTTTTGAGGTACAAAGGTACCCCTAGTCTGAGGCTGGACGTACCTCAAAACGAGCACAGTGTGAACTGGTCATAAGGTATATTACGTAAGAATACGTGTCTTTGCCTGAGCCAATAGGTCAGAGGATATGAAATTCCCGGAAAGGAACTGGATCGTTATGCCCAAAGTCATCTTATATTTCATACATGTTACGCTCATGTTATTGTGTGGAAGAACATGTCATAGTCGAATGCAAAAGAGATTTGAAAAACCCAACATAAATGGCTATTTTAATGGATGGTAGACTGATTTATACTTAAACAGATTGCAATAGACCAAAATCAGTAAACTTGTATTTCATTCATCAGTCTGCCTCGTGTATATTGCTGGTTGAAGTAAACCATGCGAGGGTGTTGACAAAGTTGATGCTGCTAAACCTTACACTTATTAAATATAGACTGTTCTGACTACCTGACAGCATTTTTCATATTTACGAACTGCACGGTAGAATAACCGCCAATGCATGCATAACTTACATTCTTGTGTGGTATCGTTAAACATGTGTAAATTCTATGCACTGTAAATGATTTACCTGCTGTCTCAATAAGCAACTATTTACGTTTTACTCCATAGTGCAGTCTGAGAAGGAACCTCATTAGATAAAAAATAACTTGGTCCGTACTCCACCGAGTTTGACTGTTGAGTAATTCGTAGCGAAGCTGAGTGAATTACATAGCGGTCAAACGAGGTGGAATGCGGACCAAGTTATTTTCAATTAATGAGTTTCTTATTTTATCTCACCCCATATACATGGTCAGAACTATTATAGATTAATAAAATAAATCACCCAATGTGCCATTGAGTATTGGGTACACTTCCTTCACAGCCATGGCTCCAGATTGTATGACTCAACATTGAGTATTGATAATGTATGACTTTCTGTTGTTTGATGTATATAAGAGAGTAGGATGTCTGTTTATTCGATACTTTTTACTCATCATATGTTAACAAACTACATAACACAGGAAGTTTCCTGTCTTTTTCTTTGATGGGATGTGATGATGAGAGTGAATGTTAAATAGTTAGCAACAGATTGAAATTATCTGTAATTTGTTAAATTTAGGTGTTATCACCAATAACTGGACAAATTTGTATCGATGCTTCATGGTATCTTGAGCTATTTTGTTACTAGCGCTATACGGTTATCTTATACAAATTGTGTTTAAATTGTAATACTATTCGGTTTATACAAATTTTATAGTGTTATGATCAACTGGAGAACTGAGTCTGTACGCAAACCAGTCAACTTGACTGAGCAGATTCAGTATAAATAAAGAACATAAAAAAAAAAGTTCCTAACTTTAAGCCTATAGAGGAAAATACCGGGGTGAGATTATATGTGATACACCCACATTTAAGGCTCTAGGTAAGAAGATATGTTTACAAAAAGATTTATATATATTCTTGTAAATGTCCCTTTATAAAGAATTTTATATTTATCAAAACAAATAATTAAAAATTCTACGTCTCTACTCGATACCATGGAAACGGATCCTAGAGCCAATCCGCACTCACCAAGCACCTTAGGAAAAACTCTCGACGAAGATGAATTAAATTTATCGAAACATTTAGTTATTTTGAACGAATCACCAATGAATCATCTGATCAGCAAGCCTCTTCAAATAAATCTTCAAATGAATCTGAACAAGTCTGGTTTTGTGCGGTTTAACCATATCAGTCCGAGCAATGCCTTGAGGCACTCCCAGGCAGGGGACGAGCAATGCCTCCAGGCATTTTTGGGGCCATTACTAAAAGCGTTAAGCGGTATTCTATGTTACAAAATTAATAGACTTTCTCAATATTTCAAAATAATTGAAAAAATATATAGGCATCATTATTCAGTATGAGTGTTCTATTTGTAACTAAGACAAAGCATATCAAATGCACCTGTTGAATAAATTCTGGTACTCTTGCCACAAGAGCATCGTCTCCTGGTGGTATATTGTTACATATCTGTTGGATTCGATATGTGGGCCTCCCGCTAGGGGGTCGGACTGAAAGTGTTAACCTACTTCAACACCGTAGGAAAATAATTGAAGTTGTTTGCGTGTATTTTGTGTGGCGATGTAATTTAAATTGAAGTTGTTTGCGTGTATTTTGTGTGGCGATGTAAATTAAATTGAAGTTGTTTGCATGTATTTTGTGTGGCGATGTAAATTAAATTGAAGTTGTTTGCATGTATTTTGTGTGGCGATGTAAATTAAATTTAAGTTGTTTGCGTGTATCTTGTGTGGCGATGTAAATTAAATTGAAGTTGTTTGCATGTATTTTGTGTAGCGATGTAAATTAAATTGGAGTTGTTTGCGTGTATTTTGTGTGGCGATGTAAATTAGATTGAAGTTGTTTGCGTGTATTTTGTGTGGCGATGTAAATTAAATTGAAGTTGTTTGCGTGTATTTTGTTTGGCGATGTAAATTAAATTGGAGTTGTTTGCGTGTATCTTGTGTGGCGATGTGAATTAAATTGAAGTTGTTTGCGTGTATTTTGTTTGTCAGATCGGCATGGCCCTGGTGGTGTGGATATTCTGCGGCGTCCTGTCTCTCATCGGAGCCCTGTGCTACGCCGAGCTGGGAACGACCATCCAGAGGTCTGGAGGAGACTACGCCTACATCCTCGAGTCGTTCGGCCCGCTGCCCGCCTTCCTTCAACTGTGGGTAAGTCGAACCAGATTTCTGCCCTACGTTTACCTCAGTGTTCCTGGTACTAAATAAGCCAGCGTGTAGTATGCGCTGCTATTTATCTTAGCCTGGTATAAATGTCCATACGCTTAATATTAAGGACTCGTACTCAACAGGCTTGCGAGTGCGGTAACTCATACTCGATGGGAGATAAACGGATAAATATTTCCAGGCTAAGATAAAATCAGAAACATATTCGTGCTTGGTCTTAGTCCCATTCGCCATCTTGTCTGGAGTGCTTCAGAATATTCACTCGTTTATCGCCTCGTTCATATTACTATGCACTCCAAACGTGATGGCAAAGGAGGACACAAACCAAACACTCATCAATTTCTTTCCTAATGCATGTTATGATTCACTCAGCTTGGCCGTTCTCAACTCTCACGGTGGCTATATTAAGGTGTGATTCCACTAGGACACGCTATACATGCCTATCTTGGCCGATAGTTTTAATCGTTAGGTTGGTATGAATCATTTGTGAATATCTGGTTGAATTACTGCAGTGGAATAGCTCCTTTTGAGCGATAACAGGGGCTACGCACGAAGGGGTATGTGCATGATCAGATCTAACAAGATTTACCCCGATTCGTCAAGATGCAGCAAGATGCTACAAGACACAGCCCGACCTTGCCAGACTAAAAACGTGGAGTCGGTCAAAAGTGAGATCTTCCACCGCAGAAGACTCGTAGATCGCACCTGTATGTCCCATTCACACTGCAAATGGAGGGCTTGCAAGCTCAATGTAGATGTTTTGTGTACTGTCACAATATACGCTCAAATATGTGCAAGTATTCCCCCTTGTGGCGGGAATACTTGCACCTGGATGTACCTCGATATGCCCAGTTGGCGACAAGCAGTACCCAATATCAAACATGTTTGATGTTCAAAATGCTTGCGACTGGTCGTACCTGAGGTATCTCCAGTCGGCCGCTGGAGGTACCCGGTACGCCCAGCCGCATAGTCGCGAGAAGCGCTCAGTTTACACTGGACATTTTGCAGCTCGAAGGTAGCTCTAGTCTCAGACTTGGCGTACCTTAGACTGGCTCCAGTCCCTGCATCCTATGGCTACCCTGCTCGCTGGGATACAGTCATGGGCCAGCCAGAGAAGGATACATAATATAATGAACTATATTCTGATTGTGTTTAATCACTTCAATGAATGTTCATAATCAAAGACTTGAGCAAGTCTAGGCGTACCTAAACACCCTCCAGTCGCACAATGTGAACTGGGCATTAGGATATTAGTTCACTTCAGTACGCACTATTTTTCAGTATGCACTGCTTTTCCGTATGCTCGATTCATAGAAACTTAGAGCACACAACATATATCTGTGTGCTCCAGGTGTGTAGAAACACACTCCCCGTGTGTTTTATGTGAACACTTTTTATGTGCTGGATAAGAAAAAGTGATTCAAAACGTCAAGTTGATGAGAATTATGACTCTGACGATGAAGTGAAAGCCAACAATTGTGATCGATGAGAGAACGAGACAGAAACACCTCCTCTGCGGCCGACCCTGTAAAAAAGATGAAGTACGATCTGTTATGAACATAGCTCCCGCATTGTTTGTCAAGCTATTCAATTTTAACCTATCAAGATGTTTTGTGTACTGTCACATGTCTCTCATTATGACATATATCTCATTACTTAGCCCCCATCCAGTTACATAAGTAATGTAATTCAGGCACACTTGTGTGGGTACCATGATATCTATCAATGACAAAGCATGTGTTCCCACTGCTTCTGACACACTCCGACATGGCTACAAATCAAAGTTCATTCATCGTAGCAGTGTGGGCAGTAAAAGTGGTCAGGTATGGGCAGTAAAAGTGGCCATGTGTGGGCAGTAACGGTGATGTATAGGCAGTAACACTGGTCATGTGTGAGCAAGTAGCCATGCAATGGCAGTAACAGTAGTCATGTGTGGGCAGTAACAATAATTATATGTGATCAGTATAAGTGACCATGCGAGGGCAGTAAAAATGGCCATGTGTGGGCAGTAACAGTAGTCATGTGTGGGGAGTAACAGTAGTCATATATGAGGAGTAACAGTAGTCATGTTTGGGCAGTAACAGTGGCTATGTGTGGGCAGTAACAGTAATCATGTGTAGGCAGTAACAAGGTGTGGGCAGTAATATCAGTCATGTGTGGGCAGTAAACGTGGTCACGTGTGGGCAGTAACAATGGCCATGTGTGGGCAGTAATAGCAGCCATGTGTGGGCAGTAATAGCGGTCATGTGTGGGCAGTAAACGTGGTCATGAGTGGATAGTAACAGTGGCCATAGAGTGGAGAAAAAGTGAAGGAGTCAGCATTAGCTAGGCAGAGAGGCAGTCCGGAGAGAGAAAGAGAGAAGTTTCAATAAGTTTGAGCATATAAAGAAAGGAGTTACAGCAACCCATTTTACCTGTATGTGACACGTCCAACCATGTCATTGGGCGACAATGTCACCTATGACACTCAACGATCCTCACTACTATAGCACATTTGAAACTGGCCTAAGTCTCGTACCTGCCGACCGTTGACCGTATGTCTGTAGGTTACTGGCACCTCCAAACGGTCGCTATTAACGACTGTCGTAACTGAAAAACAGGGACCCATTTTAATAGATGGGATAATCGTCAATAGCTGTTATTACAAATTTAATGCGGTTTTCAAGATAAATACAACGACAATTGACCCCAAGGCTTCGATAATTGTCGCCATATGTATGATGATTAGACTATGGCCTCAAAACGGTCGTTATTAACGATTATCTCGTCTAGAAAGACAGGTCCCTTGTTATTCCAAGTAATACAGAATATGATAGAAAAGATCAGTATTGGGATCGATTTCCTTTTTGCTGATATTCAGGGTCAACCATGTGCGAATCCTCTAGAAACTAGAAATATGTTGAATAGATACTGGGATGCACTAAGCTTTATCGAGGAATTAGGTCTGCCATGGAATTTACATGTGACATGAATTCTAGTAGGTCATTCAATTTCAAGAGATGTATCCTGTAGATTTAGGCATATCCACCTCTGTGTTATCACATTCAGAATGTACCAGTGTCATCGTTGATAATGTATTATCTATTGGAAAGCATAGCAGTGAATAGAAACTGAAATGATGCCAGATAACTCAAGTGTTGATGGCAAAAGTATTGTATGAGCTCTTGACACAGTATGGATTTTGTTGTATTAAAAATGTTGCGAGATACTTTGCTTCTTATCATTAAAGGCATATCTTAAAATTCACAGTGGCGCCACCTGGTGATTATATTGTCAATCATCAGTCAAAAATTGATTGTTTCATTCTAATGCCAAATGAGTGGATTTTGCACACATCAAATTTACCCAAATTTAGGTACAATAAACAAATTTACAGTAGCATTATTTACATAGAAAATGCACTGAAAATGTTCTTCAATCATTTAAAAAAAACATGGAGAGTGCCAGGTTTTCAAAAAGAATGTAGTATTATACAGTAACTACATTATGTGAAAGTTTGAAGAAAATGACATCGATTTTACTATTTGAAAAGAAACTTAAGATTTTCTATATATTCCATTATAGTATCGTCCGATATGCCTTTAAAAACGTGCAATGCTTACTGTGTTGTATAGGGAAAAAATTAGTGATATTGTCATTGTCCCCTAAGTTAAAAGTATGAATCTATTGTACAGTAGAACCCCGCCTAACGGACACCCCGCGTAAGCGGTCACCCCGCGTAAGCGGTCACCCCGCGTCAGCGGACACTTTTGCTCGGAACGGAAATTTTTCCCTCTATTAGATGTTTAATTTAAACCCGCGTCAGCGGACACCCCGCGTATGCGGACAGTTATTTCGGTACGAAAAGGCCTAAAACCCTGTGTAAGCGGACACCTCTGACAGAGGGTGTCCGCTTACGCGGGATTTTACTGTAATACATTCTGATACATAGGAACTGTGTGGTACAGTGGTACCGTATCGCATGCGAATAGCTTCTCGGCTTAATCTCACCCCTTGTATTTCTGCGCCATAGGCTTAACATTGGGTACTCGTTCTCCATGCCACTATTGCATGGTCCATACCCATGGTCGTCCATTCATATAGTGTGTACAGGGGTGAGATAAACACAGAAAGCAACTCATTTTGGTCAAAGAAGTCGTTGACCAAAACTTGGTTTCTTCTATAGTTCCACTGATCCGCCCTCTATTCCGGTAATCGTGATTTCATTCAATGTACTGTGCCAAATCTGACCGAAAATAGGATTTTGAAAATGTATCAAAACTTTTGTATGCAAGGTTACCTACAAGCTGAAGCTGTAGCCAGTGTAACCAGCCCTCAATATGGAGATGAGGGCTGGATATTCTACCTACTGAAGCTGTAGCCAGTGTAACCAGCCCTCAATATGGAGATGAGGGCTGGATATTCTACCTACTGAAGCTGCAGCCAGTGTAACCAGCCCTCAATATGGAGATGAGGGCTGGATATTCTACCTACTGAAGCTGCAGTCTATTGACACATTCACTTATGTATTATGTCTAGGATGTGGCTACCTGCTGGTAGTAGAGACCGGAGGTTGACGGCCTTATGGATTATGGCTTACAAAATATGCCTGCATATGACTGGTGACCACTCCCGCAGAGGCAAAAAAGAGCACCACTAGATTGTGAAACCATAATCTTCTAAGTTTTAAGTCCATGGCAAGGACCATGGTGATGGGGCAAAATTGGCTTTAAAGTGTAGAGAGAAGCTAATGTAATTGAAAGGCCAAGACCACGTAATAGCACATCTTAGAGGCATTAGGTGGAGGTGCTTTTACTCCATCAGCATTATAGACTTCATTACCCTGGATGACGATATTGAACATGGTCCCCTCTCACATCTAGTTGCGGAACATATAAGTGCAGGGTACGCACAAAGCTACTAATATTTTCATTAATAGCAGCCTTGATTACGACAAAAGACATTAAATAGGCATATATATTGATTAGTTTCAGATACAAGCGGCCATATGCTCCGAGGAGTTGACGCGTTGTAATATCCAAGCCCATGCATAGAGTTAACTCCGAGGAGCATATGACCGCTTTTATCTGACACCAGTCTATGTTGTATATACTATCCACATTTTCTAGAGTGGTAGCGTTCTGATATTAGTTCAGAAACTATTATTCTCTAGTAACTATTTTTCCGTATGCGCCCTTTATCGCAACCTGGCACATGGGCCACAATGGGCCATCTGTATTAACTGATGATAGACAATTGTATGTCTATGGTTGCGGTTAGAGTTACAGTTTACAAATCTGTCCGTTTGACGGGGTGTCGTACTCGATAGCGTTCCAATACTAAAATTCTTAGATTTTTATGCTCCTTTTCATCTGTTCACCTTGAAAAGGTATCAAAGCGTGTCGGAATCTACAGCAGCCTTATGCATGTTTTATGTTGTTTGCTACGAGAAATGGGATCTCTTTATCATCTGCGAAATATCCCTAGTTGAATATGGCTGGAATTGTTTATAAACCAATGATGTGTTGGAATATCAAATATCTCATTCCTTTATTGGCCAGAAATTCCTGTTTTACCACAAATAGGAAGCAAAGCGCATGACTTATTTTTACGACAGTTTGAGCGTTCCGCCATATTGGGAATTGCGAGAGTGGAGGTCGCGGGGTAAAATACAAATAGCGTCAGAGAGCGGCGTCTCCTCATTGACGTCACGTCACGCATGCGTCGTGGCAAGCTGACTCCTCCATCTCCCGCTAGGTGGCAGGCAGCGCCCCCTACAGGCTGCGTCTGTCGTCGAGACGCTCGGCGCACACAGCGCGCGGCGTTCTATTAGTTCTAAGTGGCGCCAAATCACGCCCATCCAGACGCCATTAAAGCCTATCTACGCATGCGCTCTCACTCTCTCACCCATACGACACCGGAGCCATATCTCAATGGCCTCCGTCCATACTGAGTGTAGCAATAAGCATCTCCTGACACACAAGTACCGTCATGTAGAAGGCGAACGTAGAAACGAACTCGACCCGAAGTCATCAGGAGAATTCGACGTTTTGTAGAAATCGATTGGAGAACTCGACCCGTTTCAGATACTTATGAAAACGACATTTTCATATAGAAGTAAAGGTATTACTATGTGGCTTTTAGACAAATAAACCAGCGGATATAGAAACTAAGTCCAGGTATGTTTAGGGATAGGGTTAAGGTTAGGGTTAGGGATAGGAATGGGGATAGGGATAGGGAAAGGGTTAGGGTTAGGATTTCCTGGTTGTTTTTTTCCCCCAGAGAAGACCAAATTTGAAGCCAAGATAACATACTTACTGCTTAATACAGTCTTTATCCTCTGTTGTAATAAGATACTTGAGTTGGGAAGATTTAAAACGGGTCGAGTTCGTTACGAGTCGAGTTTTCTACGAGTCGAGTTTGCTACTGGTCGAATTCTCCAATATTCAGGTAGAAGCTCTAGTTCTACCCTCCAAGCAGAATTCGTGTCGCTTAACGATGGGTATCGAACGGCAATGAAGCATCAGCGAATGTGTATGGAGAGTGTGTCTACCTTTGACTTGCGTCACCAGGACTTCCCGCCGGAAGTTGACGTTCGTTACGTTATTCGGCTGCCCCCAGGTGTGACGTCATTGTTTGTATGACGTCACGCGTTACGTCAGTCATTAGTAAGCTAATGGAACAGTAGACACTCTGCATTCCAACAGGTCGATCATTTAAATCAGCAGAGAGAGCTACAGCAACATGAGATGAAATATCAGTCTGGTCAACATATGAAATCATGCTTCGAGGAGTTCGCACGTAGTAATATCAGAGCACATGCAAGGATATTGCGCATATTCACCTCCGATGAGCATACTGCCGATTATATCTAAAACCAGTCTATATTGTACTAATTATCCACCTTTTTTGACAAGTGAGGTACCGATATCAGTTTATTTAGATACGCACTATTTTTTTTCAAATGCACTATTTTTCCGTATGCGCCGTTCTTTGCAACCCGGAGTATACGGATATGTTGTATCTGTATGCTCCGGGTATGGTGATATATTTTTTATGGACACTTTGTATTAGGTGGATATATCTATATGCGCGGGTTTGGTGATACACACTCCCTATGTGTTTTCTATGGACAATTTCTAATTAGGTGGATAATAAAACCTTTGAATGGCAACGCCCTTGACGAAAGTAAGGTCGAGTATGACCTATGATATGTGGAATATCGCACGGCCTCAGCCTGTGGCCATGCTTGAGGGAGGAGACATTAAGTGTTGTGTGGTCAAGAGGTGCCTTTTGATTCCTAGCCTCTTTTGGCCCTGCAGGCAATGCCATTCTGTGACCGTCCAGCCCGCTATCCTTACCGAATACAGCGCAATGCCTTACACAACCAATATTCACCACCACTTGCATTAATCACAACTTTCCCAATCAGTCGCACCAATTTGTTAATGACGTGATTGGATATGCCTCAGATCACCACATAACCTGCCCAGCAATGTTAAATCAAAAGACAAACACGATAAATGCCCCGCGCAATAGGCTGGCTTTTTAAAGAGGCTGCTGGCATATTGATGTTGAATGTGATAATTTGACGAGGGAGGGAGTGGCTGTGACATGGAGCTGGTTGTAAACGCTGTGGTTAAAGGCAGGACTGAGGGGTCCACAGCGGGTAATGACAGATCACCCCCTCCTCCACTAACAGCACTCTCCTGTCCGCGCTCACTCTCCCAGCAGATCTTTCCTGGCGCGGGCACTTACAAATCTCTGCCTCAACCCAACACTTGTTACCCAGGTATCCACTAGAACCAAGGGGAACTAGCCTACATTTCGGATTCAAAACAGGGTAACTGTCAAAAGTCATGAAACCCAAACAACTCATATATTCTCCGAGTCATCTGACTACTTCCGGTTTAAAATATCCTCTAAATTATACAATTTCACCTCACAACAGATCAGTCTGCCATCTTGCTGGTACAACAAAGCACCGTCAGAGTGTAGAATAGTGAAAAACTAAATAATTGATTTTCTCGAGTGCAATCGCTACATGTAATAGTTTAGTTAGGATTATTTACACCATCCAAGGTGTTCGGTAACGCAGGGTGTCTGCTTACGCGGGGGTGTCCATTGGACGAAGTTCTATTGAAAAATGTGCATCTCTATTTACAAATGAAACACAAAATACTTCTGAGAAGTGTTCAGATTTTAAGATACATGAAAAACTGGCATATGGGGTAGATTTTGCCTCAAACAGGCTGGTCGGGGCAGAGATACAAGCGGCCGCAGGAAGCAGAGCGCAGGATCTCTGCTAGGAGAGTGGTCCGCTTCCCCCGCCCGCCGCCCACCGCCCACCGCCCGCCGCCCGCCGCCATTTGTAAAACGCCATCACGGCCAATGATTATAGCCCAGTGGATATTTCATAGTGCGCCTGCGCGCGGTCGTCACGTGGGCGGGACCGAGATTTGGTATTGATCCCGTAAACGGTGTCGTTTCAGACATGCGCGATAGGGGGCGGGCAGAGGGCCGCTGGTCTGAGGGGCAATTCTAGAGTTGTTGTCCTGTTGGCAAACTCCGGCATTAGACCCTTCATGCCTTTAGGTCCCGATGACCTCGCTGTCCTTTAATACATCCACAATATTGACGGGTTTCAGATATATGTATGCTCCGAGGAGTTGATGCGTAGTAATATCAGAGGATATGTGAGGATATTGCGCAGTCAATTCCGGGGAGCATACAACTTCTTTTATACGAAACCAGTCTGCATTGTATTTATCATTCACGTTTTCGACAAGTGTACGTACCGATATTAGTTAATGTAGGTGCGCACTATTTTTCCGTATGCGCTTGCTTTTGCAGCCCGAAGCATACAACATATCCGTATGAGCCGGGTATGGTGATATACACTCCCCATTTGTTTTCTATGGACACTTTGTATTGGTTGGATAATAAAAGAAAATGAGTCCTACTCTACAAGAAAGTAGAGCTGTGAAAGAAACAGGACTTCTAGATATTGATGGGAACTAAGAATGATAACTAACGAATGACAAGAGAAAACGAATTTACTGAGCATAGGGATGACCGTTTAAGGTCTTTTGTACCATATTAAATTTTCCCAACGCCGGGGTGGAAGGACGTATTTATGGTACAAAAGGCCGATAAAGGCATCCCTACGGACGAACTACTTACGTTTTCTCCTTATTATTATATATCTAAAATCAATAAAAAATACAATTTTATTTAGAGACTGAGTCATTGATTCATAGCCAATTCACTATAGGTCACAGTGAGCCCGAACATTATTGATACTGCACCCCTCGCAGCAGGTAGTACTTCATCGCTGTTCGAGGTATATAATGATAAGGCCAAAAGCCACTTCTATGACCTTCTAAGGTATAATAGATGCAAAAGCAGACTCGTGTCGTGTATGGCTGGCAGTGATATTTGGCGGCGGCCCACACACGTCGCTTATAATTACCCGCTCTGCCGGCATTATGAGAAACTCACTATATCATATAGAACATATATACACTGGCCACCAGAGCTGTACTACATAAGCTCTGATAGACATATTAGTAGTTCATTGATAAAAGAAAATGTGGTTACTGAGCCTGTACGGATGGCCGTTCGAGGTCTTTTGTCACATAAAATATGTCCCGGCGCCCAGCGTGGAGGGACATATTTAATTGGAGAAAATGCAGAGAATAGCCTCCCTACGGCTCAGTCTACATTTTCATATTGTTACAATATCAAGATTTTGTTTGTTTGGGTAGTTTAATGTTCAATATGTTTGATAGACTTACTTTGGACTTGATCAAACCTATGAAATGAACTGAAGTAGAAATCTCACCCCTACACATTGACTGAGGTGAGAGTTCTTTTACTTCCCACACCACATAGCAGGAAATCTACCATTGCTGGGGATGAAGATGAAAAGTGGCTGCAGTGGGAGTCGAACCCACAAAGTCCTACAGCTCTGGGGTTACAAGGCCTTAACCACCTGAGGTACCTGTTGACTCAGGGCATTCACTACGGGCACAGTGTTCTGGTGTGCTGGGGTAGACAGCAATTACCAATCTGTTCACCCTCTTGGTCGCATTGCCTCCTCATGGTGCAGACCGGATATGCTTGCATGCAAGCATAACAAAAGCAACCGGGGTGTGAAGTTAGCTCAGTGGTAAAGAGCACTGGACTTGTAATACTAAGGTTGTCAGACTTTGTTGATTCAGGTCCTGCTGTGGCCACTTTTCCCCTTCACCCCCAGCAGTGGTAGATTTACTGCTATATCAAAGGCCAATCTTTCTCATACCATGTCTATGTGGTGTGGGAAATAAAAGAACTGTCACCTTGGTAAATGTGAAGGGGTGAGGTTTCTACCTAAATTCATTTCATAGATTCGATCACCACCCTATTGGCGTAAAAGAACCTTGAGAAAAGTGAGAACCTGCAATGGTTGAATGGACCAACAACCCAAACGGGCATAGTGTGCCCGAATATTCACTACGGTCACAGTGCGCCGGAATATTATTAATAATACACCCCTAGCAGCGGGTAGTATTTCATAGACGCTTAGAATCAGCTATATGATGATATCCATATGAATGGTCCCGTCGGTAGTTGCAGCCCATAGCTATCCAGGTTATTTTAAATCTCTGCCCAGAAGTAATAGATCTTTTACACACAATATTTACTATTCACAATTACACTCAAACGAACCTTGTGCAAAGATATTATTGTTTAATGATATTTCTGTATGAGACATAAACTTAAATTTTGTTCACGACTTCGGATGTATGATTGAGAACTTCCTATAGTAATAAAATGCTTGGGCTTAAAATGATGGAAAATAGATGAAAAAAAAGCAAACAACGAAACCAACATTAATTCATAGTGTAATTCTAATTTCACGAGATAAAAAAGAGTTATTAGACCGTTCTAGATTAAGAATTGACATTTCCTTATACATGTTTTAAAAGGGATTTAAGAGTTTAAACTGGCCTGTATAAAGTACCATAACACATCGGAAAGTGATGTTATATTTTTATCCTCAGCGAGGGAATACCATAACACATCCTCAGCGAGGGAGGTACATGTACACTTGTAACGACGAAGAAGGACACATATGTATTTTGAACGTACAAGATTACGATTGAATGAATGACTTTTTTGCTCATTGAAAAAGGAAAATGCGTGAGACTGTTGAGACAATGCACGCTGGGTGTGTAGACGTGGCTGTTTGAGATGTTGTACGCGGCCCCGCGCTAAGTGAGAGTTTAAGCGGCCTCGTATTGATGAATAATGTAGTCACGTGATCGAGTAATCACATTCCTATTCAATTCACGACCACGCATGCGCAGTTCCAGGAACGCAGACGACACATCACGTGACTTCCTCCGACAATAATCAGCGTCATAGTCGAGATTTATATTGTTGGTATAATCTTGAGTTTCACAGTAAGTATTTAAATTTTATTTCAAAGAAATATAAATGCGAAACCGATGAGGCATTTGCTCCCAATGAACTTAAAGGTCTTTAGCAAAGATAGATGTATGCATGGGCTGTGATATAGTTTATGTCACCCCTGGTTCAAGTTTAGCCAAGGGAATAACATTACTGAAAATTATATGCAACAATAAACCACTTAAAGTAACTATACTACGCCATGGTTGTGGCGAAGTGATGTGATATGACGTTATAAGCAACTGGCCAATCAGCGGCCAGGATTTCAGAGAGCAAACATGACATAAACATGGAGATTTATACGTTTGCGAAATAATTTGCATTATACTGATATTATGATGCTATTCTCGATGACGATTGTGGTGCATCCAAACTCGTGGAGTATTGTCTATCTATATGATTATTGATCCAGTTCTATAAAAAATACAACCTGGAGTGAACTGCATCCATCTTGCGTAGGCCTCATGTATCTTTTTAATATCAAAACACATTTGGTGAGAGAATCAGCCAGTTTAGAGAAGAGGACAAAGAGGACCTATAATCTCGTGCCCATCATATATTTAGCAGCAGCTGCTGATTATGTTTAACTGTTAAACATGGTGGGCCGTGATCATATACAGTAAACCTGCTTAAGGGGACACCTCGCTTAAGGAGACACCTCGCTTAAGAGGACAATTTGCACGGAACGGAAATTTTCCCCTCTATTAAGAGTTTATCTTAACCCAGCTGAAAGGGACACCCCACTGAAGGGGGAACGCGCTTAAGGGGCCACCCCGCTTAAGGGGACACCCCACTTAAGTAGGCTCATGTAGGCGTCTGGGTAGGCGTCTATGGGCTGTTTGTGTGATTATAACAGTGTCTCAAGGCCATAGTATCAACTGTATGAAGGTATCATATATAACATAGCCTAACCTTCGGCAGACTGAAAACCCCTGTTAAGGGGACACCCCGCTCGGAACGGAGGGTGGTCCTTAAGCGGGGTTTTACTGTATTGTTATAATAACAATATATGACCATGTCATTCAAGTCCGTGGTATGATGGATATCAGTACAACGAAAAGATCCAAGGAGAACTAGTATTGTGTTTTGACCTACCATTGAACCCAATTATGAATTCACGCATGCGTTTTTTGAATAAGTTGAATGCAGGAATGTCAAAGATCACAATGAATTCTTGTCCATATATCCTATACCCCATCTGATAGAGTGATGGGGGCCTATAGGTAATCCAAACTATGGTAGAACAATGACTCGTGGGTAATGTTTTGAAAGAGGATTCAGTATTCGTCCCCGGGACAGGGCATGCCAGCTGTTAGATTTTGTCTAGATCCGAGTATTGTCTCAACATACGGGTGACCAGTGTGACGTAGACAGTGAGCAGACGACATTTCAGAGGACCCTGGGGCCCGTTTAATAATCTAGGATTGTACATGTAGATCCTTTACTGTATGCCAGAGAGACACAGGGACGATGTGGGTCACTTTATTCAAAATGACTTATGGATGACCTTATGCACAGCTGATACTGTCTTAGCGAAGAGACTTAAATAGCATTAAACGATAACCCTTGTACGAGGTACAGAAAAGAGTCTTCATTTACGATCCTAGATTATTAAACGTGCCCCAGGTCAAAGAAACACATCAAGCCAGAATATTTCCGGAATCCCCAACACAAAATGGCGTACATATGTGTGCTATTATTTCATAGTCATACCTCCCACTTTTAAATTAGCATCTCAGAAGCAATACTCAGGTGAAATATGAAATAATAACTCACATACTGACCATTTTGTGTTGGAGATTCCGGAAATCGCTGCATTTCTCGCTTGGTGTGTCTCCTGCGTGAGCAATCTCTTTTTATTTCGCTACATTAATTATTGCGGTCTACCACCTCCCCAAGTTATACCGTTAGTGTTACACACTGGTAAAATAATTACTAGCTTTCTATGATCATTAGCATTAGTTAACCATTTACAGGCAACAATAGTATATGCAGCTCATTATGCATACGTTAGTTTGAATATAAGGGAATTTATTACCCGCTGTTTACGAAGTCTAAATTCTAAACCTTTGGGGACTGTGTAATTTCAAAGGCGGACATTAGGGGTGCTCGTAATCTCTGGAAGATTACAGAAAGAAGTCCCCTGTTTACAAAATATGCATGAGGAGATCGGCGGTAATTTGATCCTTTCTTCTATGATTTTAATTTTCAAAGCTGAATAATAAATACAACTGGTTTCAGACATATATAAACACAGTCGTAATCTCCTGACACTAAACTCCTCATAATGTCATCTCATTCGCTCGGATATTACCACGTGTCTAGTCCTCGGGGATTACGGTCGCTTGTATCCGAAACTAGTTAATATCGTGTATGTATCCTGTGTTCAAATACAATCTGTGAGCTTTTTTGAATACACTTTTTCCATGAGTATTGTGCGAGGAGTATAATCAAACTGTTGTGTCTGACAGATGTCTGTATTTACTGACCTTTGTACACTCAGGTCACAACAGGAGCCCACAGAGATTACACTTTCTAACGAGATGTTTCTGTTAGTCAAGGGATGTGGTGTTTGATACTATCGTAAAACTGGATGAGTTTTAATCTTGGCCACCGTATTCCGCGACTGGAGTTTGGCATAGTGACTTCATGAGGCGATTTTGGAATATTACGTGATAGCAATTCTGTATGCCACTAGTGGCATATAAAACTCCGCATGCCAGTCAGCGTGGCATACGGAAACTCAATGTTAAGCCTATGGGATTTTATATTACGGGTAGGATAAAAACCTATATGTATCCCTCTTGAACTTTATACATCCAAAGGGACGGATTTTGCTCTAGGTGTAGGGTCCATCCTGATCTATGTTGAATGATGTAGGTTTATATAGAGGAAACCTATGAAAGTTTAGGGTCAGAGCTCGTATCCCACGAGCTTGAATCGTATAAGAATTCACAAGGCGAAGCCGCGTGAATTACGAAGCGATTCAAAGGAGATGGGACACTGACCCTAAACTTCAATAGGTTTCTGAATTTATTTCACCCTTCACATTGACTAATGGGCTAACCTTTGTGACATTAACCCCCATTGAGAATTTTTTCTATATACTCAATGGGCGTTGGATACGAGTTCCCAATGTTAAGTCTGTGGGGAAAAATACCAGGGGTGAGATAAATGCCCAACCTCTATGTATCCCTATTGAACTTAAGCCCGCTAAATACCTCCAAAGGCATGAATGTTGCTATAGGTTCAGGGTCCGGCCTGTTCTTTGTTGAATGATGTAGGTTTAATGTATCTCCTGGTAACATGATTGAAAAACAGGCAATAAAAGCCGAGAAGCTGGGAGCCTGCCACACACGTTCAGACGTTGGTCTGGTGATTCCGTTGTCAATAGAGATCTTGGGTTTGAATGAAGGTAACAAATTTCACAGCTTTATAAAGGGCGGCAGTGTTGAGAATGAGAGGCTGATGGCTACATCCACATATTATGAGAAAACTGCATTCCTGTGGGCAAATTATCACTTTACCGAACCCCTGTCCCCGGACATTTAACACGAGGTCGTTGGAGCTTCACACACACTTTGCCACCTGAGCCGATTAGCGGCGACCCATTTCACCTTTTCTTGGGGAAAAAATCAAGCTTGGGATCCAGAGGCTGGTCATGTGATATGCAGTATGCTGTCACGTGACTTCCTGTGTCCATTATTCAGGTGAGAGGTGTGAGGAGGGCGAGGTGGGTTCAGGGTGTTATTAGGGACAATACGAGGCAGGGGACACGGCAGGGCTGTGGGGCAGTGGGGTGGAGAGTCAGGAGGTACCGCCCTAGACTGGTTCCCTGCCCCAATGAACAATGGGAGAGGTAACGCCCAGCGAGAGCAACATGGACTGTAGTACATCCCGTTGTCGCCAGGGCCAGGGCATACAGGCTCTTACGTGCGGTCTGTGAACGCCTGTTACCCATGATACACCAAAAAGCTGGCGGGAATTACCTGGCCTAGGCTTCCAGGATAGTACCGCTGTGCCAGTTTTCAATTTTTCCATTGGAATTCATATTTCTATTTTCAGAATTAATGATATTTTCCCTTGTGAAATATTGATATACCAACTATTAAAGTACCCAATTCAGCCACAGCCCATGATCCCCCACTGAACCTTCCCACTGACTCATGTAAAAGCTTTCCCTTACTCCCTTGATTCCCCACTGAAATTCATGTATTATGTGTTAACCCTTTATTGTAATGAAATACATTATCAATTATTGTTCTGGCCTCAAACTGTCATCCCTAATATGGTATTAAAGGATTCTCCTCTGGGAATATGTAATATTGTAATGAAAAATATTTCAGTTTTCTTCTGGCCCCCAATTGGCCTCCCTGATATGCTATTAAAGGAGCCTCCACTGAGACGATATGCCACGAGACACCCCTTCCTGAAACAGTGTGCTGCATGAGGAAACTCCACATCAAATATCATCTACGCAAATCTTGATTATCTCTTTCCCCAATTTGACAGCTGCTGAAACAAAAAAAAAGTTACTGGACAAGGATGAACGGCTTATGGATGGACTTTGATCATTTTGAAACAACTTAACATTTGTCGAGTACTTGGATAAAAGTAATATATCGTATTGTGGCTGCTTTAAGCACCACTTGTCATACACTCTGGTGAGGAAACTTGTTCTACTTGGTTCTTCGATAGCAAGGCATGATAAGGTCTGGGGTCATAACATGAACACAAGTGCTCGATTCATATCACTAATATCACGCTCTCCACAGAGCCCGGTCTCAACCAAAGTCTTGGTGTCTTATTAGATTAACCTGGAGGAGGTGGCCCAGAATCTTATGATAGCAATAATTAATATTTATTCAAGGGAATTTTGTCAATTATCCGTGAAAACTAGTTTTTTTATGATTCATTCTGAGTCTAAATGAATAAATCTAACGTTTTGTCCTGTCTATCCAATCATAATAGGTAAAATAGGCCAATTTATGTATGCTTGATTTACATAGGAAACGTACTGAAAAATATGGGTTTCTCCAATTTTATCAAAAACAAGGAGAGTGATCCATGAATTTTAAAGCTAAAACGTGTTGTACTATACATCCATAATATTCTGTTAAAGTTTGAGGAAAATCACAAGAGGTTGCTGTAAAAAGCAACTTTTTAGTATTTCTAAATATTCTTTTATAGAATTATCATAATAATGATATCTAAATCAAAAACTAGCACGGTGATCCCCGATTTTTAAGTTAGATATGTGTTCTTCAACACTTTGAGATCATAATATTCAAGTTTCAGGAAAATGACATGGATTTTAATTTTCAAGCCAAATTGTCCGATATTGTCCAAAATCCCATTTACTGTAAAACCTCGCTTAAGGGGACACCTCGCTTAAGGAGACACTTTACTCGGAACGGAGGGTGTCCCCTTAAGCGGGGTTTTACTGTATCTTCAATGTTGTAGCGGTCCTTGCCATTGCCAGCGATCTGACAAACATGTGTCGTACCGGGGTTCGCTAACTTCTGCTGCGTACAGGAGACGAACGACCTTTGGAGCTGTAGAAGGATTATATCGAGAACGTTGTTGTAAATCAGATATGGACTTTGATTCGAAAAAGTCATCCGCCTTTTCTACTTCCTGAAAGAAGGAAAATATTTGCCAATATTTGATGCAGGCTCGTTTCTTCAGGTCTGAGTAAACCTGTAAAAACTGCTGAGTGAAGATATGTAGAGTTATTTTCACGGGGATGACTTTCAGGTGGAATACATACACAATATTCACTGGTTTCAGATACAAGCGGCCGTATACTCCGAGGAGTTGACGCGCAATAACATCCGAGTGTATGCGAGGATATTACGTACAGTCAACGCCGAGCATATAACCGCTTTTATCTGAAACCAGTCTATATTGTATTTATATCCACCTTTTCTGGACCAGTGGCATGTCGATATCACTACTTTTCCGTATGGGCCCCCGGAGCATACAGTATATGCGCCGGTTATGGCCATTTAATACTCCCTATGTCTTTTCTATGAATACCAGTGAATTCGGTACCGCGACAGGTTCGGTCCGATGGTGAGTTCGCTACCGCGACAGTTTCGGTCCGCGAAAAAGGTGAATTCGATACCCTCGCGGTGCCGGCCGCCACCCGCGGTGCCGGGGTCGGGTGCCGGCCGCCACCCGCGGTCAGGGCCGGCCATACGGCTGGCCGAATACAGGTCACTACCACCCGCGCCACAATCACCCGGTCACAATCTCC
Source organism: Alentia gelatinosa (assembly GCA_950022655.1). Taxonomy (NCBI): domain Eukaryota; kingdom Metazoa; phylum Annelida; class Polychaeta; order Phyllodocida; family Polynoidae; genus Alentia; species Alentia gelatinosa. The sequence goes on from OX465585.1 coordinate 62,384,354, forward strand.
CCTCGGCGCAACACCGACTCCGGGTAGCTTTTTTTGCCCGCTTGTACCCTCACACACGCGGCCGGGTACCGACTCTGGGCATCTTTTTTCCCGACTTCTACTACTCTGTGCTTGTTACTGTACCCACACATGCTCAGCATGTACAAGGCAGAAATGGTATACATCTTAACTGAATTGCATTAATGTGGTACTATATATATATATATTATGAATGAAATAACATAAACATAAGACACATTTAATTCATCGCATTCCTTACACTATCATATTCCATACATCATTGGCCAGACCACTACCGACATGCTACCAGGCTTTCCCACGGGGCATTGACACCTTCCGCTACCGTCCGTGGACGGGTATAGACCGCCAAGCTTCAAGGGGGGAGAATGTGACCGGGTGATTGTCGCGCGGGTGCTAGTGACGCGTAGCCGGCTGGCCATACCCGGAATATACTCGCAGTCCTGTCAGCCAGTCTGCCTTGTCCTTTTCCTATATTCTTATTTATTTTTGCAAAATAATACTGAAATTTTCCCTCCCCAATCCTGATGTTAATTGAATCCCATAATGAAATATTTTTACCTTAATCAGCTTGTCTGTTTTTTTGTGGAAATTTAACCAACTTGATTCTTATTTATCCCTAACCCTAACCTATCCCTAGCCATAACCTTGCCCTATCCCTTACACTATCCCTGACCCTAACCCTAACTCTAACCCAAACCCTAACCCTAACCCTAACTCTAACCCTAACCCTAACCCTAACCCTAACCCTAACTCTAACCCTAACCCTATCCATAACCCTAACCCCAACCCTAACCCTAACCCCGACATAGTCTGGGAGAGGCCCGGGAGACCCAGCCGACCTCACCGTGACAAAGGCGGCAGGCCCGGGAACGTAGCGGTATCGAATTCACCGGTACCGAACTTGTAGCGGTAGCGAATTCACCGGTATCGAGTTCGCATGTGACCGAATTCACCGTAGACCTTTTCGATAGACACTTTGTATCAGGTTGATGATAAAATACATGTTCTCAAACATTTGACTTGGTAACCCGTATAGAGTATACTCTATGGTTAGAACACGTGCTGGAGACCTGTTGCTTGCCACGCTCAATCCAGCTCGACACACTGCGCCGCACCCGTAGGATGCTCGAGCGACGCAGTATGTTCTGCTCGATTGAGCGGCGATTCTTGAATTTTGCACCACCTGACGACTTTCAGCAATGCTGGAAATGGTGTAGTTTAAACGCCAAACGCGTGGTGACTACAAATCGCCTGATAAAGTCTGATAACATCAGATTATGCAGTTTGGCACCACTTGGCAATTATGTATTCCACTTAATGGCTGACGAATATTTCAAGCCAGCTTGAAGTTGAATTAGATGTTTAGATGAATTGGATGTTAAACTACCCAAACAAACAAGTCGTTTCCACAACTGGCGATTCTGTAAAATCTCAGTCGTTGTCCACCTCTATTTACTGCCAAAAACGGGTGTTTTGCATCGATGACCACAACTTTTTACTTAATCCCTTTTCACCTGCGGTTTTCTAATGGGAAAATGAATATATTCACCTGTAGTTTAAGCAGGGTTTACCTTCATGAATCATCGCCTAGAATCCTCTAGAATAAACGCTTGATAACGTGGACAGCAGAAAGTAATAGGATCCTCATTTGAGAGATGATATATCGTCTTGCGTAAACGCTTGTAGTGCTTCGTGGGTCGACGGCTATTGTTACCGATAATGCATAATCGAGCACCACCTGACGACAATTGGCTAGACGATCTACAGTCGTCACGTTTATAGTGATCTAATGTAAACGCTCGGATATATATGCGTCTGGGGAAAACGTCGCCATTGCAGTATTTGACCTAGAGTGAGGAGATTCTTTTCATGTGACGAGAAATAGTTGTTCGGTTGTGCGTTCAGCCGATAACGACCTGTTGCTGGCCGTGCTTCCCAACTTCTGCCCGCCTCACCAGCGGATCGATGTCCTCCGCCCACTCAAGGTCAAACACAGGCCCCCGCTATGCTCGTCACACGTCCTCACATTACAATATATATCTACAATAACATTTCAGATATTCACGATAAAGCAATCGTTAATCTACTGCCAATGTTGATCAGCATGGGTTATTTTGGCTGTCATCTTGTTTAAAACTGAAAGCAGGTATGCGGGCTTCAAAGGCCGGATAAAAGAGGCTGGGAGCCAGACGACTAAATGGTTACGCTGCGTCCGTGTCACCGTGTCCGCCATTGATCGCTGGTACCTAGCTGGCTTTACATTTATATTGGTCCCCGCCGGTAATCAGCGCCCGTCGCCAAAGCAAGGCCTTATGGGCGGTGACAGAATCGATACGTGACGTCACAGGGCAACTAGAGCGCCGCGTGGCGGGATCGAGAGGCACGAAGGACCGGAAGTCGACACCATGGGAACGCTGGTGGCGGCGGCGGGGCACGCGAGCGTCCGTGGGCGAAAATAGGTAAAAAAAAGACCCCGCGACGCACGATAATACGGCGTCGTCCGGCACGAGTAATGGCGGCTCGGTACGATTACGCCGCCTCGGGTTTTACAGCACTGGAAATAGTCAGAAAAAAGTGAATGGTTGCCAAGACTCGAGTAACATTTCCATGTCCAGTTCGGCCGCTCATGCATCCTTTTAACATTAAAACATATTTCTGTAGCGAATGATTGGTTTGTGGCTCCATTTGCAAGAACGGTTCGATGGTGGGGTAACTCGTTCCGTTCGGCACTGAATGACGTAGTGGCTGACGTCATGCGTTACGTCAGACAACCAAGGAGTTTCCAGCTCCAATGAATACATTGTGCGGATGAGTTGTACTCATCAACAGTATGTCACGGACACAGCTCAGTGGGCAAGAGCGCTGGACTTGTATTCCAATTGGACGTTAAACTACCCAAACAAACAACAAACAATCCCGGGGTTGTGAGATTGGCATCCCTGAGTTGCACAGTTTAAAGTGAAGATATACGGATGTTCTCTTCCACATATTACAGACCTCCCTGCATAAGCAAAACGACCGGGTGCGAAGTAAACGCAATGGTTAAGGTTGTGGGACTGCGTGGGTTTGAGTCCCACTGCAGCCACTTTTATACTTCACCCCCAGCAGTGGTAGATTTACCGCTATATCAAAGATCAGTCCTTCTCATACCACGTCTATGTGGTGTGGGAAGTGAAAAAAACTCACCTCGGTAAATGTATAGGTGTGAGATATCTACCTGAATCCATCACATAGATTTGATCACCACCCTTGTGGTTTAAAAAAAACCCATTTTGGCAGGCACTTCAGGTATTTATAGACAATAATTGATGGTTCTGTGAACAGGCGGCCATAAACCACGAGTGGTTGAGATGCATTACGACGTCAACCCTGAGTGGCTCACAGAGCCACCTGTCTACAAAACTATCGTTTGTTGTATTCATTATCCATGTTCGCCAATAAATCAAACCCAGGAATTGTCATATCAAGGAGTATATATCAATAGGGACTTTTTTTGTTGTTGCTTGGTGTTTTTGAGCACCAAGGGACCAATTTAGTGTTTACAATGGCCTTGAGGCCGTATACAACGGATTTGAATTCGTATATCATGGTTATGATATCTGACAGTTTTTAGATAATGGGTAGTGGTTTACTGGGTCCACATACATTCTCAATGGGTTCTTTGTATACCACGGACGATAAATATCTCTCGTGGCATAAGGTCAACAATAAATACCACCTTTTAATGGAGACAGTTATTTGAGCCCTATGCTCCAGTAACTAATTGCAGTGATTGGGAGTAATTTTTTGGGTCGTGATCCCATCCCTTTGCCTCCAATGGGAGCCTCTTTCCACTTCCACCCAGTTTCACCGAACCAGAAAATAGCGAGTAGTGGACTCCGATGACCCATTTGGATCACAGCCATTTAGATCCATATCCTTTTCTGTGTCACCAGCTATCCGAGTCCAAAGAAACATAAGTACAGTACAGATAAAGTCAACCGGGACTTATTCAATGTGTAGCAAACAGAGGTTCATTTCTATTCAAATCCTACGCTCCATTCTGTGATTCCCGTTTTTAATGTTATAGGTTTCGTTTCGGTTTGATCAGTTTACAGCAGATAAAAGATGCGCTCATCCGATGTCTAATGGGAATTTTGAGTGTTTTCAAGAGCACAATGTCTCATGTGATACCAAGAGTGAATTACTATAGAGTTCCGCCTAACGGGCACCCCGCGTTAATGGACATTTTTCCTCAGAACAGAAAATGTCCTCTACATTAGATATTTATTTCAACCTCGCATAAGCGGACACCCCGCGTAAGCGTACAGTCATTTTGGTACAAATAGCCATTTAACCCCATATGAAAGGGCACTTTGGAGGGCCACCTTATCGAAATCGGCAAGCCGGGGTGGGGACAACACTGCTAATTATGTTAATTGTTTAATTGTGGTATGTATGTGAGGCGGGTAGACTGGTGTCTAGACAATCAGACTCCAGGCAACGGCCTGCGAAGGCTCTTGTAGGGGTCTGTGGGATGTCTGTATGGATATAACAGTGTACCTATGTCATAGTATCATCTGTATGAAGGTATTATATACTACATAGCCTTACCATTGACAGAATGTAAAACCTGTGTAAGCAGACACTCCGTGTAAGTGGCTACTTGAGTGCGGAACGGAGGGGTGCCCTTATGCGGGGTTCTACTGTATGAACTCGTAAGCAGACACCCCGTGTTTGCAGACAATATTGCTCAGGACGGATCCCTCTGTTAGATGTTTATTTTAACCCTGTGCAAGCGAACACCCCGCGTTAGTGGACACTTTGGCCTGGAACGGAGGGGTTCGCGTAAGGGGTTCTACTGTATGTAGGTGTAACAGGTTTATTACGGCGACTTCCGGTGGTGTCATCTCCCTGTAATCAGAGGGCACAACGCAGTGTCATGGGATTGTTAGAATTCCAATCCCACATAAATACACTACCAAAGGTAACTAGCTCGGGTAATTATCTTTTTTATATGAGTATTAAAATGCTATATTACGTTTTGGAAAGACGCCATGATGATATGTGTAGTTAATGTGGTGACATTGATATGACGGACAAAAGGAATGATAGCGTAACCTTGGAAGAACTTTGTAAAAACGAAGTGAAAAAAAGCTTTACAAAAATTATGTCCCCCACTTTCCCATCGTCCAGAGTGTGTGGAATCCATTTGTAATGCCCCATCTCCAGGCTTTAGTTGGAAAGCCCCATGTTGATACTCCCCGACCTACCTGTCATAGCGAATGGGGCCAATGTCTCCAGTTCTCATCACCTGCCATACTGTGTAAATCATGCAGTTATTCTGCTACCACTCCATGACAGTCTATACTGGCCATTTACATATTTCATATCTCCCTAACATAGTCGCTGAACTACAATCTACTTTCACTTAAACTTGCAGACATACTACTTGTATGACACCTGGGACTGTTGTCTAAATCTATCAGTTTTTATGGAAACTTTTTAATAAGTTATCTTTTTATTTTGAAATGTTGACATTTAGCATGGCTATTCATTCTAACTAAAGTTAATAAGTTTTTTTTTTTTTTTTTTTTTTTTTTCTTTTTTTTTTGGGGGGGGGGGGGGGGGTTGTGAGAGGACAGGATAGACTTCATTTGCAAAGTTCAAGGTTGCTCAGCATGTCCCTCTACCTGTCCTATTATCTATTTGAACATGCAGGGAAACATGGACCCGTTTAATGATCTAGGCTCGTACATGCAAACCCTTTCCTGTACGCCATAGCGACCCAGGGACGGGCCAACTTAATTCAACACTTGTGGACGGCTAAGACTGTCTTAGCAGACATACTTACATACCATTAAACGACAGCCCTTGTACGAGGTAAGACTAGGAGCAAATAGAATGTTCATCATTAGTGAAGGACCGTGCAATTATGAATGAATAATAATAAAAGGTTTCAGTTACACTCAGTCTATGGATAGTTACCTGTAACAAACTTGCACCCACTCAACCCATTTCTGCAACCGCCTGAGTCTAGGATCCAGACATTTCAGCACCAGTGGTTCAATGAGGTATTTTGGTCTCTAGTGATTGGTCATGGTCAGCTGGGCATGCCTTTGAGACCCTGAGACACTGGCACCCTGACTCTTTCCCACTATCACAATTAATAGCACGCAGCTAGTGAAGGATAGATTTTTCTCAGCACGCTGAAAGTGTATGTGAGCATTCTAACTTTTAATAGGCAACGTATATAGTTCCTGCAAGCACGCTCTAAAAAGGGTCTTCATATACTATCCTAGATTATTAAACGGGCCCCCGCGACCTGAGAGGTGTGGGGCCGCCAAACGGTGGTGGTTACGCACGCGCACACGATGATTGCACAGTAGTAGCGGCTGTACTTGTTGACATCCCGTTGAAATGTCAAGTCCCGTGAATGTCACGGCCGTGTTCAGTCGCCATATACATGTACTGTACTTTTATATGCGAGCGCATCGAGTATGCCGCCTCACCCACCAACTCGATTTCTCTCAGTGGATCAAATTCATAGTTGTATCGACAGTCGACAAAAAAAATTGTCTGACGGTACCCAAGGGTGAACGGAAGCAAAATATTACATAATGTATCGACAGTCGTATTTATTTTGATATTATTCAAGTGCACTCGATTTTTGCGGATAATAGGTATTATCTCACCCCTGGAATTTTTTCTCACATAGGCTTATCGTTGGGATCTGGTACTCAATGCCCGTTGAGTATTTAGAAAAAATACTCAAAGGGGTATGATGTCACAAATGTTAGCCAATTAGAGATAAATTCAGAAACCTATTCCAGTTAACGGTCAGAGCTTGCTCCCATCTCGTTCGAATAGTGTAGTAATTCACGCGGCTTCGCCTTGTGAATTACTATATGATTCAGACTCGATGGGATACGAGCTCTGACCCTACCTTTTCATATGTTTCCTCTATGATATTGCCGGGTCCGGCACTAACCAGCGGCCAATATTTGATAGAAGTTGCATGTAGCGTTTCGCGACCAATTCTTTTTCTCGAAGAAATGAGGGCCCGACTTACGAAAATCGCGGAGCCGATTTCCTCGAGGGCGTTCCCACATAGGTTAAAAGGTATCCTGATTCTGGGTTTGGAAATGCTCCCGGTCGTGTCTGATATAATTGATATAAATGAATATATAATTAGTGTACATGAATATGCTAATAAAATCTGACCTGCCTCTATCGCTCAAAGTTCATATCTCAGACATTTAGATGTGTTTGTGTTGCCAGTAATGCAATTCAATGTCAAATATGATTATTTGTATCCGATTTTAATCAGCAATATGACGACCTTGGAGTCAAATATCTTTAGGTTCCCATCAGGACCTCTTTGTATATTTGTGTGTGATAGTAAAACTGGGGAATTGTACACCACGCCAAATCTCACTCCTCTCTGGCGATCTTTCTTCATCACACTGGTATTAATCTTGCCGAGGATAGAATTGGCTAAACATTATTTTGAGACAATAAGAGAACCTACTCTGCACATGTCCTATTTGTATCATGTATTCCGGTTACACTAGAACTAGACAGGCTTCAGTCCCTGTCTCCTGTGCCTGGCCCTCCACCTACTCCTTGATGTCCATAATCAAAGACTTGAGCCAGCCTAGACTAGACCTCACAAGAAGATTGAAGGGTGTAGATTAACTACCCCCAATTCTCCTATACCCCCACACATTACTGGTATTGGTTATATCTACCCGTAAATGCTAAGTATATCAACCTTTGATGGGTTTTCAAAATGATGTATAGCATGTGCCTGTAGAGAGGACTCTGTCAGGATCCACTTTCCGTTCATCCATCTTCATCACATCCCATTGTTTCCAATTGGAGAATGATTGACGCACATTTTAAAATTGTCATTATCGCTCTTTCATTTGTCTGAGCTCATTTGATCAGTACCTCGTACTCCAGGGCCCGATTGAGAGAACGGCACCACTGACGAATTTGTAAAAAAAAAAAAAAAAAAAAAAAGGGTTTCTGGAGCATGCAGTGTTTCATGCCCTATGCTGAGTAGATACTCAAAAGGAAGTAGATTTACTGCTATGTCAAAGGCCAGTCCTTCTCATACCATGTCTATGTGGTGTGGGAAGTAAAAGAACTCTCACCTCAGTAAATGTGTAGGGGTGAGATTCCTACCTAAATTAATCTCCTAGATTTGATCACCATCAAACCCAAAGTAAGTCTAATAGAACATATTAGACGTTAAACTACCCAGACAAACACGAACACCACATCTCTCCCTCATTCTGGTAGCCAAGATGGCGGTCTATGCTACGTAACCTGGGATGTGTCTATAGCAGGCAGCGCTGACGACGGGGTACCAGGCGGGCCTGGGGCTGAATTCATCCCTTAGATGCGACCACCACCCCTGTGGTTGGTGTGAAACTAGCGAGAAAAGCTGAACCATGAGTTAGTCCCTATATACCCTCAGGCAATCAAATACCCTGGGACTTCAAATAAAAAAACTTCAAAAACTTCAAAAGGAAAAAAAATGAAACGGTCCACATAGAACCGCGAATGGAAAATAAAGAAAAAAACCAACAGAAACGTAGAGGTGAGGTACTTGCTTCCCGGAACTCCGTCAGCCTCCTTGGTGTTGAGATCGGTTTTCAGGGAGGCGTCTTGGTCGTTGCCGTGGGCATGTGGAGGGCGTGAATTCTGGCAAGGTGCCTCACAACGGGCAGTGTCAAGTACAGAACAGGGGGTGTTTTTAAAACAAAAAACGATAAAAGAATTGATTTTATCATGGTCTTTGTGATCTGCCTTTATGGAGGACAGTCCTTGAAGACAATCAGAAAGTAAGATCTCAATGAAAAAACCGCAGATTTTACCTTTTGTATAGGTCTGTTGGTAGGTGGATTAGATCCTTCATAACAAAATATCTTCTGCTATGATAAGAAACAGTAAAAAAAGACCTCTGATCTTGCTCACTATTGCCTGAGGTTAGTCCTAATCGTAATAGTTCAGCCAATATCGTTCTTCCTTTTGAGGACAGTAAGAAGGATAAAGACAATGGTTTGTGTGAGGAAAGTGACAAGGGTAGGAAAGTGTCCTATTATCTAATAGCGGATGAATTCAATATTTATATCTAATTGTTAGAAACTCTGGAGAATACTATTCAAGGGTAGACCGCTGTAGAAAAGACTCCTATTGATATGTCCTTCTAAAACGAGAGTTTTCAGGCAATTACAATATTATTAAACGGCCTGAAAGGACATTTCAAGTCTCCATCCTTCTCCCTGTCCTTTGAAAGGACATTCCACGTTTATTAAAGGTGGACCCTCATACAACAGTGCTGGGACTGTCATATGACGGTCATAGGAGAATCCTCTCAGATATGAAACACCGCCCAGGACCCTTCGTACAAACCACTCCAGTCAAAGCCAGGTCATTGGTGAAAATACGATTGGTGGAAATGGAGTATCCTGGTTCTATTTCTTCTCAATAAAAAGAGTACCCCTCCACAGTGCAAAGAGTTGTTCTGTTGATCTTTTATACACTCTGTGGAAATCCCTGGGGGACCTTTCAGTGTTGACTCTGCCCAGCTTGACCGATAAACTAAGCTTTGGTGGAGGTACACAGTAGCTTTGTCAACATCGTGGAGATTTGAGAATTCAGGATCTTGAGGTGAAGTATGCTCAGTGTTTGACGAAGCAGTGACAGTAGTAAACGTCCTTCTTGTCTTCTCTGACTGGAATCAAGTGACCAAACTAATCCACCAGAGGAAACGGAAATACTGCAACGATATTTACCAAGAGAAAACGTTGATACTGAGCCTGTAGGGATACCCATTCGAGGTATTTTTTTTACCATAATAAGTACGTCCCGACGTCGGAGGCGCAGGGAGATATTTATGGTACAAGAGCCCGAGAATGACATCCCTACAGACTCAGTGACTAAATTTATTATTATGATATAACTAAAATCGATGAAACACTGCCATTTTATTCAGTTACTAAGTCATCGCTTCATATCTGATTGACTATGTCACAGTGAGCCCGAACATTATTTATACTTCACCCCTAGGATCGGGTAGTATGTTAGAGACATTCGATTATAGGTATACATGTGTATATTGCTATGTCTATTGTTAATATAATTTACTTCACCATGAACAATGCATCTCTTACATGCCACATGTAGGTTATCCAGTGAGAGACATCTTAGTTAAACATGTCTTCAATCATTTAGAGCGCCCTAGAGAAAGGAACCTAATGTTCTGGAGCTCGAAGGATACCAGAATTGCTCACCTTCTCTTACCCATGGGTTATGAAGTCTCCATTAAAAGTGAACGGGGCCACAGTAAACCACTACCCAGTGTTAAATAGTGGTCGCAAACCACATTAAAGGTTAACGACCTGTCCAAACCCTTTATCGAATTTCTAGGAATAATAATGTTCATCATGACCATAGGTAAGTTCTGTTATGTCATAAAAAAATCCTCGATTATATAGACAATAATCGATGGTATTGTGGACAGGCGGCCGTAAACTACAGAGATTGATGTATTACAAGGTCAACCTCGAGTGGTTTACATAGCCGCCTATCCACAAAACCATCGTCTGTTGTATTTATTATCCATCTTCTCGAGTAGATTAAACCCATACTTTGCCTCTTTAAAGAGTATATCAATAGGGCCTATTTTTTTGCTCTATAACAAAAAGAACTACTTTCCCGTATACCATGGCGTTGAGGCTGTATACCAGAGGTTTGAATCCGTAGTCTATGGTTATGATATCTGGCAGGTTTTAAACAATCAGTAGTCGTTTACTGAGTCCACATACATTTTCAATGGGTACTTTGTATACCATGGATAATAAGGTCTATATATTCACATCTAACGAGAATATCCTATGGATAGAATAACCACATACACATGTATATGATTATCAATGTCACGCATTATCCAATGTAATAATGACAAGCATAACGTGAGTAATTGCTGTTCTCCCGCGGGGTGATACTTTGATCCTCCCGGAAGCGCCCCGTGCGTTGTCATAGTGAGTGACTGCTGATCGCTATTAATGACGGGGTCTGAATCACTGTGATTTCTGCTACTTCATGACAGCACGGACATGGGTATAGGCACGTGATGACCGTCTGTCACTCAGCGATGTCAGAGTTCAGGGAAATCCCTGAAATCAGGGACCTTTATAACACAGAAATACTGCCCTTAGTATTTAAAAGCCTCAATAGAACCTGTATATATCAACCCCATATTGTCTCAGGAACCCCGTTACCTGCCCTCCTCGTAAATGTGTGGTATTACTTCAATGATCTTCAGGAGTTTCCCTGACTCGCTATACACCCTCAGGGTCCCCTGGGACGTTAAACCACAAACAAACAACCCTGACAAGCTGCCCATAGATAATGCATGGATGGAAATCCCTGAAATCCCTGAAACCATTGGGTATGTTACCATACAAACCACTTTGAATGCATTGCTAACACCAGGAACTATCTTCATACTACAATATCCCAAGCATATATTTGGGTTAACATCGATAGTACATAATAGTAGGGCTCTGCTTGGAGAGCATCGACTGTATTTGCAATCCTACTCACCGGGGGCTACAGGTTTTGAGTAGAGTTGAAATGACCGTATTATGAAGGAGACGTTAGATCCGCGGGTTGGGCGAATTAAAACATCCTAAGAAGGGCTGATGCCCTACGCTTTATTGTGGTGATGATATTTCATTGTAACAAATGCGTATTGTCTGTACTTCTCTGTTATCCACATTAAAGAATTTTACCCCCCCCCCCCACCAAAAAAAAAAAAAAAAAAAAAAAACTACCTCCAGGAAACAAGGGAGGGAGGGGGGGGGGGGGAGATTGAAGAAAAGGACTATACTTTTTTTCAATGCGGATTATGACTCCATCAATGTGTAGTGTAAATTTCATCTCATCGCATATTATCCTCACTTTATCTATTGGTGGTGGGTAGTAGTAACTTAGTTTCTCTATGCTGACTGTTTGATACAAGCGCTTAAGCGCAACAGGAAATGTAATTCCTCACTAAGATCAAACAATGCCAGACCGCCCATGTGGCGAATTGTTTAGGAATAATAATGTTAAATAAAACTGTTTATGTTGTGCGTGTTGCAGGTGAACCTGATCATCATCCGGCCCACGGCGCAGGCCATCGTGGCGCTGACGTTCGCCAACTACGCCATCCAGCCCTTCTTCCCGACGTGCGAGCCGCCGCAGGCCGCCGTCCGCCTGCTCGCCGCCATCTGCATCAGTGAGTACCCCGCCTCATCTCACCCCTCACAGAGATCTCCCTGCACTTAACATGGTGTGACTGGTCACAGATTACTAGACCGATGGCACCACCGACCGATGGCACCTGGACTGATGGCACCTCTTCGGACTGAAAAAAAAAATTATAATCTCACTTTTTTTAGTTGAGTATACATTTTTTTTTTCAAGAAGAAGACCTCTTCGGACTGATGGCAACATTTTTCCTAGACCGATGACACCACTACCTAGACTGATGGCACCACTCACTGAGACTGATGGTTATTGCCAGGTTATACTGTGTACACCACTTTTCTACTATAGGGTATATTGTATTCGCATATATAGGAAAATCTTTCTGATGATTAAAAAAAAAGAAAAAGATCCAGCTCCGGCCCCCTCGGCGCCGGCAGCCGGGGTCCCGGCCGGCCACCCGGTGGGCAAACACTGACTTACCCCTGACCCTTCCCTTTCCCTTGCGGGTTACCTATCCATAACATTCATCAAACCTAGGTGGTGCCATCAGTCTAGGCAAGTGGGGCCATCAGACCAGGCACAGGTGAAATCAATCCAGGTGAAACTGAAAAGAGGTGCCATCAGTCCAGGTGCCATCGGTCCGTAGTGCCATCGGTCCAGTTACCGACTGTATGCCACGGTTATGACATAAAATATCTATATGCCAATCCAAGTGCCGTAAAAGAAAGGGATGACAGGTTAGTGGGGGTGGAGATTGTAGCGTATTGCAGTGATCGGTTCATCCGTTGTGTGCCCAAATAGATCTAGAACTAAGACCTCTTCGCCCACAGGAATACAGTTTTCGCATACTCCTATTTACCTGTGACAGTACGTTACACAAATACCAACCTCTGCATCAGTGAGTGCACTCTCCCAGCATGGACCCCTGACAGGGATGCCAGCTTTCAATGTTTCCATTGAAATTCCTGTTTTCATTTTCAGAATGACTAATATTTTCCCTTGTGTAATATTGACATACCAACTGTTAGGTTTCTTAATTCAGTCACAGCCCATGATCCCCAACTGAACCTCCCCACTGACTCAAGTAAAAGGGTCTTGAACTTTCCCTAATTCCCTTGATTCCCCACTGCAATTCGTATGTAATACTAAACCCCTGTATTGCAATGAAGAGTATCCTTCAATTCACAACTCATTAAAGGAATTCAAGTGCATTATCGGAAATTCGATTGGTCCAAAATTTGATTTATTTACTTACATATTGTTCTCCTCTGCTATATTTCAATAATCAAATCATGATGATGTGCTAATTTACCATCTGTTGCATAAAGTATTAAAGAAGAAACCGTCGTCGTTTTCCACGAGGTTGATGCTGAGTGAATATAACATAGCGTTCAAACGAGTTGGAGAACAACGAAAAGCTATATTAGTTGAACAAGTTTTGTGATCAGAACTTTCTTTGCTCCTTCAAGGACCACTTGAAGATCAGTGGAAAAATCCATGACTTTTTAAGACTTCAGACACTGAGGAAGTCTGAAAAGGACCTGTAGTGGTTGAACGGACGCAAGGTCAATCAATCAAACAAACAAAGAGGTTCTATTTATGCTGACCTGTGTATTCTAAGAGAATGTTTCCATAGGAACTTTCCACCCTTTTCAGTAAGAAAAGTCATTCAGTAAGAATACCAAAAACAGAAGTTGGAAGAGTAAAAAGATGGCTTCGACCTGCCCCTGTAAGGTTGCATCGGAGAAGTCTTTTAAATGCCGCCCCTCCCCAACCGGACCATGAGAATAAATACATGTAGTATAGTGTACATGAATTTATATAGAACGACCTGACCATGCTGTACAAGCTACAGCACGAGATGGGAATTGACGATTGGTACGGGAATTGACCTTTGGTCGAGTTCCGTGGCAAATTTCAATTCCCATCTCATTTTGTAGCTTGCATAATCATGGTAGGTTGTTCTATATTTTATTGTACATGTACATATGAAATTGATAAAATCTTAACAACTTATCAACGTGTACGGAACAGTGTTCCATATTTTGCCATACGGAACAGTGCCATGCTTTGTATTCTTAAATTATATGGCGAAACGGTGTGTATTTAAAGTATATACGTCTTGGGTGTATAATATATATTCATTTGGTTCCCACTTTTAAAGATATCCCTGGAGATTAACCATATCTGCTGTACAAATGACTAGAGTTTTTAGCTTCACAATAGTTGAATATATCTGTAGTTGAAGGTGAGTTGTTAGTTGATTGGATTTCAACAAGTAGCTGTACGTTAGTGTTAGTTAATGGGGTTTTACACAATTGCTTTATGTTATTAATGGGTTGATAGGGTTTTACACTTTAGCTTTATCTTAATGATGGGTTAATGGGGTTTTACACAATTGCTTTATGTTAGTAATGGGTTAATGGGGTTTTACTCTTTCGCTATATACGAGTGGTACTGGTGTTTCATACTGTAGTTACATGGGAATCTTGCACCTTCCATGAGCGGCAGTACGCAGGATTATAACTCGACTAAGGGCAGTCAAGCTAGATGCCATGTTTTCTGTTGATACTCAGCCAATGTTTTTTGTTGAGACTGTTTTCTTCGAGACACACATCTGTTCAGTACTTGGTCAATGGGGTGAAAGGTAAACCGACATGTTTTGATAGAGAGAAATAGAGCGGTGGGCCAACAAACTTCGGTCTTAACTTCTTATTCCTTGTTTGACTATTTTTTGTCCATTCATAAGCAGTATATGGAACACATACATAACTGACAGGTAACCAGAAGGAAGGGTGCGACGTAGGATTTCTTTTTAACATTGCAGTATTCATTTTCTATATTATTTTCCTTTTTTTCTTTCCTATAAAAGATGACAGTGGGGGCCGGGTTTTATAATAAAGGCTGGAGACAGACATATAAGCATACGGACAAATCCACTTACAGACAGAATCGATTGATGTGCAAATAAAGATATTACGGAGTGGACAAACGACAGTTCACAATCTCACAATTAAGAGAATATAAAGACACAGTCGAACACCTCCCTCCCAGTAATATGCACGAGGCGACAGCCGAGTGAATAATCTGAAGCGCTCCAAACGAGATGGCAAATGGGTGCTCATACCAAACACGAACATTTTTCTGATTTTATCTTAGCCTGGAAAAATTGTTATCGCCCATTGAGTATGAGTTACCGTACTTGCAAGCCTGTTGAGTATGAGTTCTTATGGACGTTCATACCAGGCTAAGATAAGACTGGAGTTGTGGCGTGAGAACAATCCGTAGAAAGCCATAGCCGTGACTGCCTCGGAACCCCAAACAGCTGACAGTTACACTGATATTAACCGACACAGACAAGGGGCGATTCCCAAGTCCCTGTGGCGAACAGACTCCGACATGATTTAACCTATTTTCATGCTTGGTGAAACAATTTTCCCACGCGTCCCCGCCTCACCCCTTCCCCACTCCCTCTCCCCCACACCCACCTCCACCTCCACATCTCCCCCCCCCACACCTCCGTCGACTTCACATCGTGCAGAGATGGCAGTTTTCTTCTTTCCCAATAAAATCCTTGTTCTCATTTTCAGTTCATAACATTCTTTTTTCTTGTGTAAAACAAAGAAAGATGGCAAATGAAGATGTGTTTTCCATGTTTTCTCCATGTAAATTCCACATGAAAAAAACTCCGTTAGCTTCACTTCGTGTCTGGCTGATTTTAGATTTTTGTTTATAAATATAACTACCAGTTTAGCAAACTATATGGAATTTGCAATTCAAGGCATCTGCCACAGTAGTACGCTTCAGAATTAGATAAATGTTGGTTTTTTGGTTTTTTTAATGATTTTTATTAGGGTACAAAAATATCTCACAGATACACATTGATATTATTAAAACAGCCAGACATCTCAACTCCCTTTCACCTAGCGGCAAACTTATTGTAGGATGAGGTTGGCACAGGACGCAGACAGCGACCCGGTCATGTCGCAAGCCAAGTCACCCTGACTCCCTGTCAGCCAACACAACATACAAGCTCGACACCCAGCCAACTATGGCTTTCCGGGAAATGCAGGATGTCGAGTTATAGTTTAGTGACTTTGGTGCATACAGGATATGTACCGCTCAGATTGAGAATACCCCACTATGCCAAGCATGCAATGTACCTCCATAACTGTTCAGCATATCCTGCTGAACTGTCAAAGGGTACAAGAAACAGAAGAAAGTACTTATTGATAAAATAAGAATGTTGTTTGAGACTATTCCAAATAAGGATATCAGATTTTTGAAAGAGACAAATTTCTTTGATCGTTTATGAAATATTTTAAAACATTTAAAGAAAGAAGTTAACGAAAGTGAAAAGCTTAAATCATTGATTATCCCTTTGTACCATCACCACGGGGTCGTTGCTCCACTTTTTACGGATCGCAGAATAGCGATCCGAGGTCGAAAGTGTTGCTCCAGATTTTTTCGGGTCGCATCATAGTTATATCGCGATCAATATCCAATTAAAAACCTAATAAACCCTGCAACCCATGACACTGTAAATGCGGTGCGGTAAAGGGTAGCGATACAGCATGAAGATAATGATACTACAAGACACGATCCGATATTACTGGTGCAACGCTTATCCCACATTTCGAGGAGCAAGGACCCCTGGGACGTTAAACCACAAACAAACAAACAAACAAATGTCATCCCTGGCAATCATCTTGTCACTTGTCTCCTGCCTGCCTGCCTGCCTGCCTGCCTGCCTGCCTGCCTGCCTGCCTGCCTGCCTGCCTGCCTGCCTGCCTGCCTGCCTGCCTGCCTGCCTGCCTGCCTGCCTGCCTGCCTGCCTGCCTGCCTGCCTGCCTCCCTGCCTGCCTCCCTCCCTCCCTCCCTCCCTCCCTCCCTCCCTCCCTCCCTCCCTCCCTCCCTCCCTCCCTCCCTCCCTCCCTCCCTCCCTCCCTCCCTCCCTCCCTCCCTCCCTCCCTCCCTCCCTCCCTCCCTCCCTCCCTCCCTCCCTCCCTCCCTCCCTCCCTCCCTCCCTCCCTCCCTCCCTCCCTCCCTCCCTCCCTCCCTCCCTCCCTCCCTCCCTCCCTCCCTCCCTCCCTCCCTGGGTAACTCAGCGTCCATGGTGATCACGTGATAATCGGGTGCCTGGGTGCTCCACCTGGTGGCACGGGGTAAAGGTAACTGAGTACAACGAGAACAGGATCCGACCTCGATGAACCCAGAGCATGAAGAACGGCGCCATCCGACCCCTCCACGTTCACTGAAAAACACTGCCACTCCAAGAGAATCACCGACACAACTATAGCAACAGGAGAAAGGTGGCTGCACAACACACCACATAGACATGGTTTGAGAAGGACTGGCCTTTGATATAACAGTAAATCTGCCACTGCTGAGGATGATGGAGAAAGATGGCTGCACACCATACCACATAGACATGATATGAAAAGGATTGGCCTTTGATACAGCAGTAAGTCTACCACTGCTGGGGATGGAAGAGAAATGTGGCTGCACAACACACCACATAGATATGGTGTGAGAAGGGTTGGCCTTTGATACTGCAGTAAAGCTACCACCACTTCTGGGGGTGAAGGAAAAAAGTGACTGCAGTGAGACTCTACCGAGGAAACTTATTGAATTTCGGGACAGAGCTTGTTTCCCATCGAGTTTGAATCGTGTAGTAATTCACAAGGCGAAGCCGCATGACTTACATAGCGATTCAAACTCGATGGGATACAAGCTCTGACCCTAAACTTCAATGCGTTTCTAAATTCATCTCACCATTCACATTGACGAATGGGCTAAGATATGTGACATAATCCCCCATTGGACATTTTTCCTAAATATGTCATGGGCGTTGGATACGAGTTCCCAATGTTATGTCAATGGAGAAAAAACACCAGGGGTGAGATAAAAACTCAAATAGACCCCACATCTCCTGTAGGATGGTGTGTGACTTACTGTCCTCGCGCCCGGCCTCTGGTTTCTGACACGCCGCGCGGCGCGTGCTCGTGTTTGACCTGAGACTACACGAAAGGCCAGCAGAGGAGGTTGACCTGTGTGTGCCGAGTCTGAGGCCATGGTCGTGCAGCAAGCGGCCTAATTAAAACCAGGGTACGCTTTAATTACTCCCCTGTACACCACTCGGGCCTGGTATGGAGCTTTATTGCCTAGTTGAAGTGGAATTCACACAGTGGGATACATGTACATCATAGGGTTCAAAATCTCATGAGATTCTGTTCCCTTTTAGAGGTAAATGTCGCTAATAATTTCAGGGGGGAAATGTCTCAGGGAAGTGGAACCCTGTAATTTAGACGATAATATTGTGTTTGGGTACAGAATCCCAGCAGGATTTGTCTCAGAAAAAAGACCCTGTGAGGTACATGAATCCCACCGTGTGAATCCCACTTCAGGTTATGTGAGGGATTTATGGTGCACTAGTGACCGGTGAGGGTAACACAGTTCAGTGTGTTGCCGCTGACCGCGCCGAGTTGGCCCAGACTCAGACATCATGTACGACATGGTTGATTTGTGAGCAAATGTCGTCTGGTATTATCTGCCGCACGCACAACAACGTGACTGGACAAAGCCAGCCCTGGATCTGTACAACCAGCAGAGTTATTCTGTATTATCCGCTGTGGTGAGTTTTTACTCTCCAGTGGCACTACTTGTTGTGCCCAAGTATAATAGACAATATTATTATATCTATACCCATGGCCGAATGTCTCACTTTTACTGACCAGGAGTACAGATAACGTTCGTCACTGGGAATTGAAGAACAGCATCATGGATTAATTTCATTTGAAAAAGAACAGTAGATAATTCTATTACATATCTGAAATGCTTCCCGCTGCTAAGGGTGCATTATCAATTATTATTTATGTTAGGGTGCACTGTGCCCGTAGTGAATATTCGGGCGCACTGTGCCCGTAGTGAATATTCGGGCGCACTGTGCCCGTAGTGAATATTCGGGCGCACTGTGCCCGTAGTGAATATTCGGGCGCACTGTGCCCGTAGTGAATATTCGGCGCACTGTACCTGTAGTGAATGCCTCGAGTCAACAGGTACAACAAATAAGTACATAAAATTATCTTTTTTTCCTGATATTTAGGGATGCAATAATAAAAAAACCGTAATGACTATGTCCGTAGGGATGCCATTCTCGGCCTTTTGATGCCATAAGTATGTGACGTATTTATGGCATCAAAAGACCTCGAACAGCAATCCCTACGGTCCCAGGAACCACGTTTTCTCTTAATATGACTATTGTAAAGTGTGTCCTTGCTGTCTTCAGAAATATGACGCCACCCAAAGTTGCCCCGTTAACGTTTCACGGGTCAGGCAAGACGATAATCATTCCTGACATGCAATGGCATTTCTTATTATTTGCATTACACCGAAAACAGCAGTTTGTGCCATTTAAATCTTTACGGTATTAAGCAGCCAATAGAAATGGCGTGTGAATCAACTCTCCTACCACAGGTTTAAGCCTCAACATGGAGAAATCTTCGCTTGAAACATTTAAGTTGTTAACTATCGCCTAATACGTCATGACGTCATCATGTCACGTGATTCGGGGTAGTTATTTCCGTCCGCTTAGCAGCCCTTCAACTGCACTCCAAGCGGGTCCACTCTCCAAGCAGATGTATGCACAGGCATGGGAAGTGTAACGATAGAGAGTGTGGGTACCCAATTACCACTGCCCAACTCAATCTGTGATTACCCTAATTCGCCCTTAACGCTATTCAATGTACCCGAGACAGGGCCAGGGTCAGCGGGATTTTCTAGTGTGGGAACTTAATCAATGAGCCAATAATAATGCCTTCTCAGAAATAATGCAGTCGTGAACGCCTGGTGTATTATATGTGAGATAATGGAGATCCAGGCCTTGGGTCAGGAGTGGTAGCAGTCTGTTCTGTGACAGTGAAACAAAAAAGAGAGAAAAAAATTGTGACAGTGAACACTACCATTTAGAGGACCACCCACTTACCATGGAGTTATTCATTCATTGCAGACGACATCTTTTACAGTTTTTATTTCCTCCCATTACAGAGGCGCGGGTGGTTAGAAACTCATTAACGCCTTCATTGCTCTTTTACAGACAACAGACTGACAGTACAATTTGCCCCCTGACACCCCCTGACAGTGGTGTGACAGTAATCTGAATCAAAGCAGCACGGAGCCTCATAGCGAAAACCATTTTGGATCTTGTTGGACAAATGTTCGCTCCCTAGTGGCAATTTCTGCACAAACTCAGCAGCGAGAATAGATTGAGAGGCGCCCAGGAAAAACAAACAACCAGATGAACGATATTATACCGCATTTATGCGTTTTGTGTTGAATTATTTGTGAGATAAAAACATAGTGAGTTACGCTGGTATAAGAACTAAGTTTTAGCCAGAGAAATGGCAGCTTTCCAGTTTCCCATGGAATTCCACTTTTTCATTTTCGGTATATAAAATTATTTCCCTTGAGTAAAACAAAGGCAATATTAACTAAGCGTTATTTTGGCCAATATAAGAGTGGTTTGAAGCTCCCCACAGACCGATGCCATGGCCGTTACTGTCACGTTTTCCACATTATCGTGATTTCTCTTAGCTACATATTCTAGTTAGAAGTCAACTCAGTGGTTAATGCACTGGACTTGTAACCCCAAGGTTGGGGGACTTTGTGGGTTGAGTCCTGCTACAGCCACCGTTCTCCTTCATCCCCAATAGCGGTAGATTTTCTTCCATGCCAAAGGCTAATCCTTGTCATACCATGTCTATGTGGTGTGGGAAGTAAAAGAACTCTCACCTCGGTAAATGTGTAAGGGTGAGATTTTTATCAAGAATTCATCTCATAGATTTGATCATCATCAAATCATGAAATTCAGAATTTAGGGCGCGGCTGCGTTCATCTGCACAGCGGTGAAAGCTCAAGTTAATTATGCATTTTCTGGACCTGACGAACCCTATACTTACTCTTTGATCTACATGGCAGCCATCTACAAATCTTTGATGAGTTAGAACAGACACTGGGTTTTCCACTGTGGGTAAAGGGTATGTTCCACTTGGCCGACAATGCCAGGAGGTTGCCAAACATGCAAAAGACTGGCCCGCGGACCACTAACGGGCAACAGGCAGGGACCTGAGGGGTAACTGGCGAGAGCTAAATTATTCAGATTGCTGGTTCGTCAGCATTTCATCGCCGGTTCATCTTTGTGACTTCTTCCACTGCCCTGGTCCCTATAAGGTCCACCATGCCAGGAGGTTGCCAAACATGCCTATAGTGAACAACAAACATCGGGTTACTGGCAGCGGGTATTTATTAGCAGGTAACAGGCAGGGAAGCAGCGAGGGAACTGGCGAAACCTAGAATATCTGGGTTTTTTTTGTGTGCATTGGCTGGTTCTTGGAAGCAGGCCACAGTCACCCGCCATCTTGGTGGCAAGGGCTATGAAGTAGCCACTGATGATGGGTCAGAAGGAACCCCGTTCTACTGATGACTCCTGCTCAGTTGAGACAACCAGCAGGACAAACCCTGCCAAACCACCCTGTCGCCACGTAAGGCGAAACCACACAGTCAACGATGGTCCTGTGTGCTCCCCATTGGCTGGGTTTTGGTCAGTTTTTCTCTCTCTGACCTCTTCCATCGCCCCGGTCCTGAAAATTGAGGTATAACTGGCACCGTTTGATGGCCGGATTGGGTGCTGGTTGGGCGTCGTTTGTTGGCCAAATTTCGCCGGTGTGGTGGAGCACCCGCTTTAACCTGAGGTAACACCGGCGCCGGATTGGGTGCTGTTTGGCGGCCGGACGGCGCGGTTTTCAATATCACTCGTCTGGTGGAACACTGGCTTTGGTTATCCAACAGGCCCCAGATCGGTGACGGGCCACGTGGCTGTGAGGTGTGTGTGAGATGTGTGAGATGTGTGAGAGGGGTGTGTGTGTGTGTAAGGTGTGTGTGAGTGAGGTGTGTGTGGGATGTGTGTGAGGTGTGTGTGTGAGTGAGGTGTGTGTGTGAGTGAGGTGTGTGAGGGGTGTGTGAGGTGTGGGGGTGAGGTGTGGGGGTGTGGTTTTTGAGGTGTGTGAGGTGTTGTGGTGTGTGAGTCGTGTGTGAGGTGTGTGAGGTGTCTGTGTGAGGTGTGGGTGTGAGGTGTGGGTGTGTGGTTTTTGAGGTGTTGTGGTGTGTGATTCGTGTGTGAGGTGTGTGAGGTGTGCGTGAGGTATGTGAGGTGGCTGTGAGGTGTGTGTGTGTCAGGTGTGTGAGGTGTCTGTGAGGTGTGCGCACAGTTCAGGGGCCTCCCGTCACGTTGACAGGTGGTCACACACTCAGCACAGCGCGCAGGCTTTATGCGCGGGTAATGAGACCAGACGGGCAGTCTCCGTGTTAGCGCTCCGTGGCCCAGAGCTCCTCTCATTGGTGAGAATTACCACTGGGGTATGTTTAATAATCTAGGATCGCACATGGAGGCAGACCATTTTCTTTATTATCCATCGTATACAAAGTCCCCATTATATAAAACCTGTCAGATACCATAGCTGTGGTGTACGGATTTAAAGCTATGGTATACGGCCTCAAACCCATGGTATATGGAAAAATAATCCATTTGTGCTATAGAGCAAAGAAATAGTCCCTATTGATTTACCCTAAAATATTACAATTCTTGGGTTAAATTTATTTGGAGAAGATGGATAATAGATACAACAATCAATAGTTTTGTGGACAGGCGGCTCTGTAAGCCACTCGAGGTTGACATCGTAATAAACTCACTTGAGCTCGTGTATTACTACGCGTAATTTTACGACCGCCTGTCCACAAAACCATCGATTATTTTCTGTGTATACCAAAGGGAACCAGAGATGATGTGGGTCAACTTAATTCAACATTTATGGACGACCTTATGGACGGTTAAATCTGTCATAGTGGACAGACTTAGATATTGTTAAACGATAACTCTTGTACGAGGTACAGACAAGGGTCTCCACGTACGAGCCTAGATTATTAAACGGGCCTCTGGTGTCCATCAGTGACCTCAGAGTAAAGTCTGTACCATGTTTAGTGTTCGGCCTGTATTGATCACAACTAAATCATTTATGTAAACATTCATATTTCATTAGTACTAAATTAGCTTTGTCTAGAGGCTTCCCTCAGTGTATTGTAGACTTTATTTATCAGCCGCGGGCAGTAATTTTTCCAAGCCTAACCGAGTAACTTTGACTTTTGCTTACCGATACTTGGTTTCCCTATTCCTATATACCTTCAAATATCGATAAAAATGCTTGATTCTTTACCTGAAATACTTCCGAAGCAAGTGACCACCCTTATCGAGTAACCACAACAGCTATTGTTTCGTCCCGCTGCTGTATTGTATCACGTGATCAGAGCGGGACGAAAACGTCAGAGCGGGACGAAAACATGAGAGCGGGACGAAAACGTCAACCTCGACACATAACTTATTTTTAATGCATCCCCCAGCAGCGGTATGTAACTCTATTTAGTTCAATAATGGGTATATAGGAATAGATAATATTGCCATCCGATATTCACAACTATGGGATTATGATAAGAAAGGGTAAACTAAGAACATATGACCAGATTTACTCGGGAACTATTCAAACTGTGAATGAAAAGAAAGTATCACTAAAACACAGTAAACAGGAGGTAATGAGAAGCAGGCAGAGGAAATGGAGTCTGAGGGAGACGTGTCACAGAAGCTGCTCGTGTGGGATGGTCCACATACTTCCCTGAGCCATCACACTTTCATAAATGGACGAGGTTTCTAAACAGCATCTCTTAACTTCCGAATCTCTGCTCTAGTTGCTTAACAGAAAGATATTCACCTAGAACTAGTGGGTAATTTCCCAATTTCCTTGCTACTATTGTAGCCATAATACCATTCTTAGTTTCACCCTTACAGCACATTTCCCCCTGTACCATTTGTTGTACCCTCCTGTACTTGTAATACTGTTCCAATTGTCCATTTTTGTACGCCTTTCCTTCTCTTTCGTCCATGTTGTAATGAAGGTTCAATTCATTCTCCAATGTCCTAGTTATAACCAAGGTGCTATTCACTGTTTCTGGTTTATCAGTTCCTGCTGTTATTGTATATTTACATGTACACTTCATACGAAACTCCAAAACTATTTGTGAATATACTATTGTAAGCTCTATGAGCCACAACAAGAACAGCAGCAACTTCCTTTATTACCTTATTTAATTATCCGTGCTCCTATAAAATACAGTGGCTTTTCACGTGATGGTACTGCTCTTATATGAATATATTGTGAAATTCTTTACTGAAATGAAAGCTGCTTAAAAAAGACAAACAAACATCACACGAGACAAAACATTTCTGTTCAAAGGGGAGAGTCCACAGAATTATGTTCTGCATTAAGTCCTTCATAACAATTTATACACACTTGACCCTAACACTGTAAATTACCGAATATTTTAGCGGAAATGACCCAGTTTTTACATTAAGAATAAATGAAAGATTTCAACTCTGGGATACACTCACTTATTGGCTTGCAACTAACACCGAGAATCGTAACGGACCATAAGCGTGCCTTTTATCTCTCAGTGGAAGTAGTTGGGTAGAGTTACGATGAACTTTTCCCATGTGATAGACGGCTATTTCTGGCAGAGGCAGGTCGAGGTGGGAGCCATCTGTCAGTTCGCTCAGTAGTGAAATTAGGTAGAAATACACACAACCACAAATATACACACACGGCAAGAACACAGAGTCACATCGGGATGAGAGAGTTGTAATGACTTGGTACGCTCATGGCTATTACTTAGATCAACTAGGTGTGAAGTTACGGGTAGCAGGTTACACGCACAGAGAGACGGAGCTGACTGCCGTAGGCAATGGATATGGATGTTTGACATGGAATGTGGGAACTAAACTAATGGAGATGGGCTTTCAAATTGGCAACGTTTTGCAGGAGACAAGACAATACACCTGATCTATCATTCAGGGTTAACAGTTTTCTTACTTTATAAGGAAATCCTTTTTATCTTTTTCAGTTAATAATAATGCCATTATTATTATTATTATTATTTTTTTTTTGGGGGGGGGGGGGGGGGTTTAGCTGAAATAACTCATCCCTGACAAGTGATAATATCACATGCCTTGACCTAGACAAATTAACTAAGATGCCTGATGAATCCGAATCAGATGAAACCATGCCATTTTCCCACCAGATCTGTTGAGTTTAACAGACTACCATCAAGAAATATGCTTGGTGAACAATACCCCAACACTGCATTGTGCTGGAGAGTGAGAACATGGTATCGACCTGTTCCCATGCTGGTGGCTCCTGTTGTTACATAGACAACAACCATAACCTGGAGATTGCATAGCAACATGGTTCAAAATTGACAGGAAGGTGTCATTATCAAGATAGCATCTGGCTTACTAGGAGGTGGCATCTGGCTCTCTAAGAGCTAGCCATGCCTCATTAATGAATAAATTCTTGTGTAAAACAAAGAGAGAATAAATTGGGCCTCAGTCACCTCGTGCACCCTCTCAACCGGTCTTGTTGCCAGTTACACTTTGAAGCTCCTGTCTATGTGCTTTGTTGACCAATATCACCCGCTTAAGTTTTTGTGGGGAAAGGTAATTGAATGCGAATTGAATCATTGCAGTCACTTTATCCGGAGCCCTGCTACAATGAGAGCAGGCCGACTTTGCTTGGGTCCCAGGTACCTTCCTCTTATCTTTACAGGTCCCGGGTTCTTTTACAACGAGGTGAAGGTCACTCGAGACCCACGTCAACAAACTGAGTGGTGTTACTCCAGTTGTAACGGACCTTATCACCGACAAAACCAATCAAAAGCTGCTATCTCAGGTCGACCTTGACACAACTGTTTGTTACGCTACTGAACAGAGTCAACCACGATAGAATACGGAAACTGGCTGACTGCCATCGTATGTCAGAAATACTCGCTGAATTATTCATCAGACATTAAAGAGGAAACCTCTGAAAGTTCAGGTTCAGAGCTCGTATCCCGTCGTGTTTGAATCGTGAAGTTATTCACAAGGCGACCCTAAACTTGAAAAGGTTTCTGAATTTATCTCACCCCTCACATTCACTAATGGGCTAACATTTGTGACATAATCCCCCATTGGATATTTTTCCTAAATATCTCATGGGCGTTGGATACGAGTTCCCAATGTTAAGTCTATGGAGAAATGGGGTGAGATAAAACCTGATGCTGAAGGCAGTTGGATGTATCTAATCAATAGTATCACGTGATGCCATACGCCATACGTCACAGTGTGACGTACGGCCATAAATACGTCATGGGCAGCAGCAGGCAGTATGTGTAGGTCATACAGCCATAGGTATATAATAATATGCTCTATGTTTGATAATTATTACGTCATTGATTTATAGCGACCCTCAAGGGAGACTATTGTCAAACGCTGGGGGAAGGTAACAAATTCAATTAATATGAATACACAATGTTTCTAATCACCAAGCTAATTACCGTATTCCCCTCAATAACACGCTTTGGAAAAATGTTAGTAGAACTTTATACGTTTATCGACTTGATTGTCACTTCTATGGCCAGCCCAATAATGTGCTTGTATATTTTCACTGCCTGCTGCCTTATTGTATGTATGTCGTCTTATATATACTAACATGTAGTCCTAAGGACATCTAGATGGAGGATCATCCGTGTCAAAGATGAATCTAAATGACAATAAACACTTCTCTACAAAAAAAAGAGATAAATAATACACAGAGTATATACAGACCTTTTGGACTTGAAAGTAATTCGACCAATTCCGTGTTGAATTACGTCAGGCTCACGATCTATCATCCTGTCAATACTGTACGTCATCTCTCTGCTCCTTTAAACTAAATCCCTTTATCAACAGGGACGTCAGTTTTCCTGTTATCCTTGGAAATACACTTTTTGGTATTCAGTATATGTACCGTAAATTCCCGCGTATCTATAAGACACATCTATTATTATGTAGTAATATCATCAGTTATACCAATAAAACTTGGCCGACAAAGCCCTGGCCGACAAGGTCATATTATCCAAGTTATCCCTGTTTCTGTGAGACAGAAAAATCTACATGAAAAATGTTTCCGCTTTTTTAACTGACTCCACTAAACCCCTTTGTTGATAATGCACTTGCAGCAGATCCAATTCTTTGGATAACTTGTCACAGTGGAGGCCAAGAGGTAGCGTTTGTGTCACGTGCTGTCTAGTTATGGTCACGTGACATGATTACTTTAAGTAGCGTACGGGTGACGTCACTGATGTCCTGTGCCATCAAAAGAAATAGTTCAAGTAGGGTCAAAGTGTTTGGTATTGTACAACAAACCCCTCCCCTTATTACGTCAAATAGGGTTCTACCTCCAACTGAAAAAAGCTACTCGGGTCAGACCTGGTTCCAGCACTGTCAGAGTCTCAACGTTAAAAGTGGAGCAGGAATACCAGTGGACGGCCTCGTCAATTTTAAACGTCAGTAGGAGACAGTTATTGCTGGTTGATGGCGTATAAAGCTTCAAGGTCATATCGCGATGACCTCGGCTCTATGGGATGCGGATGACAGACAAGCAGGCAGCACAGCTGAGTCTCAAACCCCGGACCTCGTGATCCACAGGTCAGCACGCTGCCGACTGAAGTCTCCTACTGTCCTCTCAGCTTGATTTATATAGAACTGGATCGAGAATCATATAAATAAACAATTCTCAATGAGTTTGGATGTGCCGTAATCATCATCTAGGTGAAGCTGAGTGATGATTATGGCGCATCCAAACGCGTGGAGTATTGTTTATAATCAGATTCGAGTACAGATTTGGATTTATTTCACCCCTTTCATGGACAATAAATACCATCACAATATCAGAAAAATTCATATTGCTTAAGCAAATCCAGTTAGAAATGGATAAATCTTGTATTGATGTCTTGCCTACCCTCTCAAATCATGGCTGCTGATTGGCCAGTCGGTTATGACATCATCTCACAGAACTCCGCCACGACCATGGCGTAGAATTGTCAACTTACATGGGTGATCGTTGTATATAATCTTTGAATGTTATTCC
This sequence comes from Alentia gelatinosa, assembly GCA_950022655.1. Classification (NCBI taxonomy): domain Eukaryota; kingdom Metazoa; phylum Annelida; class Polychaeta; order Phyllodocida; family Polynoidae; genus Alentia; species Alentia gelatinosa. The sequence continues at coordinate 62,412,664 of OX465585.1, forward strand.
TATGGCCAAACTTGTACCATGGGTGAGATAAAAATCTCATAACATCAATGTCATTATAGATATATTTGTCAGCTCATTTTGGCGGAGCGTCAACTGAGAAAGCTGAATAACAAATGTTCCGCGGAACAGATATTATTGCTCGGAATGGAAATTTGTCCCTCAATTAAAGATTGATTTTAACCCCGATTAAGAGAACACCCTGCTTTCAGTGGGGAGTGCCGCTTAACCCTGGTTAAGGGGACACTTTTCGGGGACATCTTATCAAATCCGATGGGACTGTGGGGACAACACTCTAGAGGCGGGTAGACTGGTGTCCAGACAAACAGACACCAGGCAACAGCCTGCATGGCCTGCTGTAGGGGTCTGTGGGATGTCTGTGAGGTTATAACAGTGTCTGTATGCCATAGTATCACCAGTATGAAGGTATTCTATAATATATAGCCTAACCATCGACAGACTGAAAACCCCGCTTACTGGGATAGTTTTTTCTGAATTGAGGGTTTACTGTATATATACTCTCATGTCTCATACCCCCCTGTGATGTTAAACCGCGAATAAACGAATAGCAGATTCAGACGACATTTTACCAAACCTGCATATATACCATCCACTATGTGATTGAAGGCCAGTATGGGGCAGATGGTGGCTATCACTACATTCATTTTATCACTCATCTACTACATCCCTCATATCTGTAGACTGCCTGCTTAAAATGAGATACCTCTAACTAACAGGGTTATCTTGATGTCCTGCTGAGGGTCACAAGGATGTTGTTTTTAACCTTAAAGCACCCTAAAACTATGGTTAAATGAAGAGTTTATATATCTATCTTACCACTGATATTTTTCCCCCATAGACTTAACATTGGGAACTCATATCCAAAGCCCGTTGGGTATTTAGCAAAAATACTCAATGGGGAATTATGTCACAAAGGTGCAGGAACCGATCCAAATTTAGGTACAGCGCGTCTGTAATTCACAGAGCTTCGGCTTGTGAATTACTACTCGATTGAAACTCGATGCGATACGAGCTCAGACCCTAAACTTCCATAGGTTTCCACTTTCGTATTTACACATGTATATGGTAAAATGAAGAGATTATATAGGATATATATATACATGTAAGTCCAGCAAACTGGAAAACTGAAACAGCGAGAAGGAATCCGTATAATTCCATCTCCAACAAACACAGACAGGAAACACTTCCGCTGGTCGCAGAGAAATGAAACCCTCTATAGTAGAGAGGCTGAAATTTGACTACGTAACTCGTGTAAAACTCGGGTACCAGCTTCAGTCCGTACAAAGGTCGGCTGCAGGCCGCGTCTCTCTGACCTGTAAAGATAGAACAACATGGTGTTCTTTAGACCGATACCAGACAGTGTCACATGGATCAAGTGAAAGTGCACATGACCCAGGATATTGGTGGTTCATATCACTTGCCCTTCCCAGACTGCTACTTGTATCAGTCTGTTCTTTTGCATGCATTTAGGTGTTCAACCCTTGGAACTTGCATGAACATTTACGCAGCAATAGTAATATAGAGAGACATGGTGAGTGTGCCTGAATGGAATCTGTTCAGAGATATTTTGGTCGGAAATATTAACCGAGTTCGAAGGACGAGGTGAATAAATCTGATTGAAATATCGTGGAACAGATGGAATTCCGGGACGCTCACTATATCTCCTTATTATCACATACCTAGAAATCATTAGATCTTTATTATAACTCACTTATTGGAGAATGAAAGTGACAATGATAATAATTCATCAGGTTTTGATGGCTCACCACTGGTTCATGGCCGTGTGGCCGCCGCTGATTGGTGTGTAGCGCCGACATGCTCCACCGTGCTGTTCTCTATACTGTGAGCTAACACGAGCGGCACAAGCTGGCCGCCACATGGTGCCGTATGGTGGCTGTTTGAGGCAATTTACATACCATCTGCTGGCCCAGTATACTGGCCCCCAGAGCTCACTCACCTTCACTTCCACTCTCCCAGCCGATATTCTTACTACCTGAAGAACAATAATCTCTCCTGGAAGAGTGAATTATGTAGACTCTAGTACAGTCTGTTGTCGCCAGGGCCAAGGCACACAGGCTCAAACTAAGACTGTTATGCGCTGCCATTTTGAGGCAGGAATTCCTGCCTCCGCTGGTACTAAACTACCCTGACTGATTTGCCAGTAACAAGTGGCTAGAGTTGGGCTAAAATTAGAACAACCGATAATGAAATTCCTTACTCCCATCAGGCAGAAGGAACAGGCAAATGGGAACCATGCTCTGTTAGGCCCTTCCAGACTGTAAGCCTTAGGCGGCGTGGTCTGGAAACGGACTATGAATTATGTAGCTCATTCTCCCAGCAGATATTCCGTTGTGCTTGGAGAGTGCAGTACTCTCGAAGCCCTTTATTCATGTTATCATTTTTTTTTGTGTGTATTTTGATAATGAGACCAGGAAGTTGGACTTTGCTATCAATGAGCTAAGATAATAATGTTTTGTAGTAAGTATTTACACTTTATAAACAACCTGGTTCGAAATTGTACTTTTCTTCGAGATATTTGCATCGCGCTCTTTGGCCTAGAAAGAGATTGTTCCTGACCAACCTCGAAGTGGGAGGTGAATACTGGAGAACTTGACCCGTAACGAACTCGATCCGATAGAAGAACTCGACCCGTAACAAACTTAACTCGTCTTAAATCTTCCTACTTAAACTCAAGTATCTTATTAATACAACTGTGGATGAATAGGCCACTCAAAAAAACAAACTTGTTTCTCATCACCGCGCGCATTTTTTTAAATAGATGAACCTTGATAGAAATTATGAAAGATATGTGTATTTAGTATCAAATTAAAGCTCCTGATGTCAGGGATGCATTAAATGTATAGCCAGTAAAAATCTGGAAACCCCGCGTAAGCAGACACCCCGCATAAGCAGCCACTTTGGCCCGGATCAGAGGGTGTCCGCTTATGCAGGGTTTTACTGTATGTCTGCCATCTTTGATATAGCAAAAAAGCAAAAAAAAAAAGCGCCCCCGTCATATTTTTCATGGCTTGGTGATGAGAAACAAGTTGTTTCTTTTTGGTGGCCATACTATACTTAGTAGTTAATGCGTTATCTTTGCTTCAAATTTCGATTTTTTTGTCTTCTCTGGGGAAGAAAACAAACATAAACCCCTCCCCTAACCCTATCCCTAACCTATAACCCTAGCCCTAACCCTAACCCTATCCCTATCCCAATTAGGGATAGGGATAGTGATAGACACATCACTTATTTAACGCGATGACTCTCCCATCCTGGTTATTGTCCTTTCAGAAACTCTTCCTTGTCCTAATCCTTTTAACTGTCCCCAGATATTAATCGGCCCCCTGATCTTGTTTGTCAGGAAACAGTGTGATCGGGAAGAATCGGTGTGTCGCTCTTAGGCTTTACAGAGACGCCAGTTTTCCCTTTTCCAAGGAATTCCACTTATTCATTTTCAGTACCTCAGATTTGTCCTTGTGTAACAGTGTCTGATGTTGTTGCTGACAGGTATCCTGACGTGTCTTATAGGCTTTATGGAGATATATGATTTGTCCTTGTGTAACGGTGTCTGATGTTGTTGCTGACAGGTATCCTGACGTGTGGCTGTCTTCTAGGCTTTACAGAGATATACGATTTGTCCTTGTGTAACGGTGTCTGATGTTGTTGCTGACAGGTATCCTGACGTGTGGCTGTCTTATAGGCTTTACAGAGATAAACGATTTGTCCTTGTGTAACGGTGTCTGATGTTGTTGCTGACAGGTATCCTGACGTGTGGCTGTCTTCTAGGCTTTACAGAGATATACGATTTGTCCTTGTGTAACGGTGTCTGATGTTGTTGCTGACAGGTATCCTGACGTGTGGCTGTCTTATAGGCTTTATGGAGATATACGATTTGTCCTTGTGTAACGGTGTCTGATGTTGTTGCTGACAGGTATCCTGACGTGTGGCTGTCTTATAGGCTTTACAGAGATATACGATTTGTCCTTGTGTAACGGTGTCTGATGTTATTGCTGACAGGTATCCTGACGTGTGGCTGTCTTATAGGCTTTACAGAGATATACGATTTGTCCTTGTGTAACGGTGTCTGATGTTGTTGCTGACAGGTATCCTGACGTACGTGAACGTGCGGAACGTGCGCTGGGCGACGCGCATCCAGGACCTGTTCACCGCTGCCAAGCTGCTGGCGCTGACCATCATCATCCTCACCGGCGCCGTCTTCATGTGCCTCGGTCAGTGACTCCTCTTTACTAAACTTTTATTCACACTGGGGAAACGTACTCAGTCTTGTGACTAGATTCAATGTAAAAAAAACTCCCTTGTAATTGAGGCTTTTTCTGAGAACAAAAGAACCACGATGAAAAGGGACAACTTTTTTTTACACAGACTGGTTTTAATATACACCCAATGTTCAAATGTAGTATTTTGGAGCATGTAGTATAATTATAAGCAAATGAGCAACGTATATATATATATATATATATATATATATATATATATATATATATATAGCTGTACAATAGTACAAAATAGAAAATGTCTTCAAGATGCCAGTCTGAGGCTGAATATGTTCTGTGACGCCTACACTTTCGCCACACACATTAAACAGTTATGCCAGTCATTGTTCTCTATCAGCTGTTGATACACGTTTGTAATTTTTGTAAAAGCTTTTATTTAGGTTTGGGTAAATGTACTCCGTCTTGTAACTGGATTCGATGTACGCCCAGTGTTCAAGTGTAACATTTTCAAGCATGTAGCTTAATTACTATAAGCAAATGAGCAACGTGTACAGTTGTACTGAAAGATATATAACCACCTATACAGGAAAAGTATAAAAGTTTGTTTGCATTTATTTGTACTTTGTTCCCTGTTGGGATATACAAAGGAATAACGCCGAAATTGTTATCGAGGCGATTGTATGTCAATGCTGGCTGGCAGACTGGCAGCTGGCTAGTTGGCTGGCTAGTTGGCTGGCTAGTTGGCTGACTAGCCTTGCTGGCTTGGCTGGCTGGCTTGGCTGGCTGGCTAGTTGGCTGAATGTATGGCTGATTGGCTGGCTAGTTGGCTGGCTGGCTTGGCAGGCTGCCTGGCTAGTGGGCTGACTGGCTGGCTAGTCGTTTGGCTAGCAGGCTGGCTAGTTGGCTAGCTGGCTAGTTTTTGGCTGGCAGCTGGCTAGTTGGCTGGCTGGCTTGGCTGGCTGCGGCTGGCTGTGGCTGCCTGGCCTCTACGAGAGGGTACATCCTCTCGTTAACACAACGAACGACCGTTTTTCTGTTGGAACGGAAATTCTGCTATGAGAAATAATGAAGGATTATGAAACGGGTCCCTGGTTGGTTCGCTGGCTAGCTTAACTATAGGTTTAGCTTAACTATAGGTATACATGTATGTCATACCTATGCGAAGAAACTCGATTTTTGTAAAAGGAAATACTTTCTCATGCTAGCTGTCTTTGAACTTTCTCAATTTTGATAAAGCTACTCGTTTCACTTTGATCCTAACCAGTCTTTGTTTTCTCCTTCACAGGCAAAGTGGAGTACTTTCAGAAGCCGTTTGAGGGAACTTACCAGGACGTGGGCAAACTCTCCCTGTCCATCTACTCCGGTCTATTCGCCTATGCGGGATGGTAGGCAACACTTTTAATATACCACATCTATAGAGGAAACCTATGAAAATTTAGGGTCAGAGCTTGTATCCCATCAAGTTTAAATCGCGTAGTAATTCACTAGGCGGATTACGTACCGTAGCAATTCAAACGACCGTAACCTTGAATAAGCTTGACCCTAACTTTGAATAGGTTTCTGAATTTATCTCACCCTTCACATTAACGAATGGGCTAACCTTTGTGACATAATCCCCCATTGAGTTTTTTTAAGTTAAGTTGGATACGAGTTTCCAATGTTAAGTTTATTTGGGAAAAATACCAGGGGTGAGATGAAATATACAAGATTCGGTACAAGCTCATGTTTTTCATTCTGGCCTTAAGGCCATCCTTACTAAGAGCTCTCTTTGTATCAGTACTCAGGCTATTCCAGAGTTTTTTCCCACGATAATTCAGTGATTTGTCTGACTATATGGCTAGGTTTATCGCTAATAAAAAAAAAAAAAAAAAAATTGTTTAAAGAAACTCGGTGATTTGTTAAAATTCTGCACGCGGTCTGTCCCATGTAAACTGGAGTTTGTAAACATATTTTTGTTCGCAGGAACTTCCTGAACTTCGTGACGGAGGAGATGAAGGACCCGTGCCGGGACATGCCGCGCGCCATCTACATCTCCATCCCCATCGTCACCATCATCTACGTGCTCGCCAACGTCGCCTACTTCGCCATCATCTCCCCCGACCTCATCATGGTCTCCGACGCCGTCGCCGTGGTGAGTTTAAAGGCATATCCTGCCATACACAGTGGCGCCACCTGGTGATTTTCAAATACTGACAATTATCAATTGAAACCAGTTACTTTGACTTATTCTTATATCAAATGAGTGAAATATAACATATCATTGAGCTTGACCAAACCCAATATGTAAATTAGGCCAATTTGCGTTTGACTGATTTACACAAAAAATCTACTAAAAAATATAGTTTTCTTCAATTCAATCAATTTTTTTTGTTTTTTTGTTTTTGTTTTTGTGTGGTCTGTGGTCAGAAGTGCTCACGCCTCGTATTCTAAACTTCAATTCAATCAAAAACAAGGACGGTTACCTGTGATTTTTAAAACTTAGATTTTTAGTTCTATACATTTCCTCTAATCTCTGAAGGTTTTAAGAAACTGACATGTGTTTTACTAATTGGCCGCCTGGTGTGAGACGTTATCGGGGAACTCCGTATTCTTTATGTAGGTATAAGTATATGACCTTGTGCAATGAAAATATCTTTTTGAAAACAAAAATTAGAAGTCAGAAACTAGAATGAGAGCCATCATATATGACCAGTCTGGCATTTCCTCTATAGCCATTATGACCTTTATGTCTTATGAGGCATCCGCACTTGCTGTCTTGTTACTAGATATCACGACTTGTCTACGGTAGGTGGGTGATGGGCGGGTAGATGTGTTATTCAGGGAGAAAGCAGACGACAATTTGTCGTTCAGCTTTGTTGGCAGATTGCCAGCTCAGATTGTCATTCCCGCCATTAGAGTCGACTAAAATAATCCTTCCCAATCATTCCTGGAGTTATGTATAATTATAACCACCAACGCCGATTCTGGTCCTGACAGACATTATAATTGACTTCATGGCTGGAATAAAATATTATCACGAGGTCAGACAAAATCATAGCAGTGGACCATGTTTGTGCCGATTGACATATTATAATCAGAGTTGGCAGTTTTTCCCTTTTCTAAAGAAATCATTGCTTTCAGTTTCAGTTTATACACATTTGTTTTCTTGTGTAAAATAATGAGAGAATGAATATGGCCTAATTCACACCAATAAACAGGGTTCAAACCTCCCTATGCACCCCAGCTCCATTCCATGACCAATAACGATGTGTTTTCAATGTTTTCTGAGACTCTCTGAGGCAGTAGATTCCACAAAAAAAAATTTCCTCTGTTTATCATGACCCCAACTAACATCCCGGCATATACAATAAATGTATACATTACGGATTTTTTTTTTAAATGTCGAGATTGTATTTTCTTTCTCTTCCAAATATAATATATTAAACACATATTCTTGCCTGATTCTATTCTCAATTCATTGAATTACGTGGCGTTTTTCCGTCCTTTTCTTTTATCTTAAATATAATTATAACTTAGAATCCACTTTGCATCATTTTCTCTAACGATGGTCTTAAATTCTAAGATCATATTGTGGCACACCCTCAATGATCTCTCCTATTTGGACACTTCCAATGTAAGGGCCCTACCCTTTATTGATTCTCAAAATGAGATGTAGTTATATTTAAATCCTTCTACAGGACTGTATGTAGATTACCTATTTTGGCGCATCTGATTTTGTATGTATTAATGCCCTATTGAAGAATGATTAGCTCGAAATGTTGGCTTAATTTTATTATTTGCTGCTTGTCATTGATTGGGAGTTTGGAAGTATTTTCCAATAACATCTGATAGCAACGTTGTGTTGAGAAATTGTGTTGAGACTTTTCTTTTTAAAAGGGAGTTTGGAAGTAATCACATAGATAACATTTTCCCATAGAAATCTACTTTTTCATTTTCATTATATTGAATTGTTTTCCTTGTATGGAAAGAATAAAATACTATATTAATCGGGCCATATTCACGGTAATAAAACAGCGGTTTAAACCTCACCACAGTCGCTGAGCCCCACACCAACTTGATTTCCACAATTTGTTGATGGCTCTGACGCAGGAAATTCCTCATGAAAACTAGTCCCACTTACATCTGGAGTTTATCGTGTAACTGCGCAATTCGCGCCCAATCCGTGGTAGTAATGAATGGGCGTGGTGGCTGTTTACACGATCTGATGTGTTATACTGGGAATAAAAAAGTGTATACACACATATTTACACAGTGAAAAGTGCCTGTGATTGGAGTACCGTAGCTAAAAGTAGTAGATCTTGTGGTAGGTGTCTGGGGCACTTAGCTATCATATTATGAAGGTGGTCATCTTGATCTCTGACGCCAAACAAAACACCAGGTGGCGGTTGCAGTTATCAATGGATTTTATTAAACATTTTTTCGTTTGCCATAAAAGGGTTTTAGCCTCATCTCATGATTATCTATAGATTATGACAGCAGAAAAAAGTGGTTGTCCCCCGACTACAGTGGATCTAACTTACCATTTCCTGGTGGATGATGGCAGAACTAGCAACCACTCTGTGCCCTATATATACACACAATGAAGTGCCTGTGGTTGGAGTTCCGTATATCTAACAGCCGTCTCTCTTGCAGATCTTGTGGTAGGTGTTTATATACACGCTATGAAGTGGTTGAAGTGCGGTATATCTAACAGCCGTCTCTCTTGCAGATCTTGTGGTAGGTGTATATATACACGCTATGAAGTGGTTGGAGTGCGGTATATCTAACAGACCGTCTCTCTTGCAGATCTTGTGGTAGGTGTATATATACACGCTATGAAGTGCTTGGAGTGCTGTATATCTAACAGCCCGTCTCTCTTGCAGATCTTGTGGTAGGTGTATATATACACGCTATGAAGTGGTTGGAGTGCCGTATATCTAACAGCCCGTCTCTCTTGCAGATCTTGTGGTAGGTGTATATATACACGCTATGAAGTGGTTGGAGTGCTGTATATCTAACAGCGGGTCTCTCTTGCAGATCTTGTGGTAGGTGTATATATACACGCTATGAAGTGGTTGGAGTGCCGTATATCTAACAGCCCGTCTCTCTTGCAGATCTTGTGGTAGGTGTATATATACACGCTATGAAGTGGTTGGAGTGCTGTTTATCTAACAGACCGTCTCTCTTGCAGATCTTGTGGTAGGTGTATATATACACGCTATGAAGTGGTTGGAGTGCTGTATATCTAACAGCCCGTCTCTCTTGCAGATCTTCGGGGAGCGCGTGTTCGGGGTTATGGCGTGGATCGTGCCGGTGTTCGTGTCCCTCTCCACATTCGGCGGCGTCAATGGCCTTCTCTTCACATCCGGAAGGTAGGCTCTTCACATTTATTTAGATATCTCTAATTTTGAAATTGTACCTTTTGTAAATACCCTTTTAGACTCTTCTGCTTGCAGTTCTTATGGTAACAAACTTCACAGGGATAACACAGCCGATTTCTTAATTTTTCCTTCTAGGGACATATATTTATCCCACCCCTGATAAAAGTTTTGCTAAGGGAATAACATTTAAGGAAAACAATTCAATGGTCACCCCAGTAAAGTGACCATACTACACCATGGTCGTGGTGGATTTCAGAATATAGGCAAGACATCAACATGGAGATTTTTACATTCCTCACTGGATTTGTAAAGTTATTTGAATCATTCTGATATTGTGAGGCTTGTCTACTGTCTGTGAAAGGGGTGAAATAAATCCAGAACTGCATTTGAAGCGTAAAATAGACAATACTCCACTTTGGATGCACCATAATCGTCACTCGGCTTCGCCTTGCCAATTGTGGCACATCCAAACTCGTGGAGTATTGTTTATTTATAGATTCTCGATCCAGTGCTATATAAATCCTAAAGTAGATATTATGTAAAATAATGAGACATGGCTATGACACATGTTAGGAATCATATGCTTGAAACTTTTTTAGATATTATATGAACAACAGATCTTCCAGCTTAAAAAAGTTAATGACTGTGAAAATAAACCACAGGCTAGTTTGCTGGAGCGATTTTCCCATCACAAAAAAAGTTAATGATTGTGAAAAAAACCACTGACTGATATAATAATGATAATAAGTCTCCTCTTGTAATGACAATTTGGCGGTCTGCGTGGATGTGACAGTCGTCCTGTCGCCATGATAAACGTCCAACTCCAGTAATCTTCTCTAAAACCACACATACATCCCTCCTCAGAATAGTTTGGTGCAGACTTTAATTGCGACGTTTAGTGTTTTGGGCCCTTGAGAAGAATAAATGTAGTATGTAAATATATCCGTGTAATCTCTCAGAAATAGTCCTCATATGCAATATAGATTATTTAAACGTGGCTGAAACACCTCTGCTGCAAAAAAAATTTCTCATATGCAATATACACACACACAAAATGAGAAAAAGGGTCTTTGAGAGAATGGGATGGTGCTTGGCAGATTGTGGGAAATGTCTTGAATCGGGAATTGGGAGATGCCTATCTGATAATGAACATGTTGAATTTTTTTGTATTAGTTTTACTGCTGGTAGCTTTAGATTTTCTAATTATGATAGTTGGACTGGCGAGTGTTTCATGGGGCCTGTCTGAAAAATCTCAGATATCCTTGCCACTGCGAATAAGCGGGGAACCAGCGAAAGTTTAAAGTCGCTCACTCGTTGATGATTGGTCTAACTGGGCGTTACCTGTCCCATATTTCATTGAGGCAGGGAACCAGTCTACAGACTCCTACAGCTACTGGTTCGAGGTGCCCACGGATTTAACTCACTGGATTTAACCCGACCAGAGCTAACGTAGTGTAGCTCTGGCGGCCAGTGTAGTGGCCAGTGTACCTGCGTCTCACTTCTCCGAGGCAACAGGTGGCGCCACTGAAAGATGGCGGATGGCAGCGTCTCTTTCTTCGTGGGACCCGTTTTTAGACGAATTAATCGTTAATAGCGACCGTTTTGAAGCCATAATCTAATTATTATACATTTGGCTATAATGATCAATCCATTGGGGCCAATGGTCGTTGTATTTATCTTGAAAATGGTCTCGAATCTTTAATAATCGCTATTAACGATTATCCCGTCTAAAAACAGTGTTCACCATCCAGTAGCGTTCTTGGAACTCGGGTCATACTGTACTACGAGCTGTTTGCTGATTTTTTACTGACACACTTTACCGGGTAAAGAGCTTATTTCTCCTTTAGTTTTTTTCCATCCTAAGCTGAAGTCTAGACAGCTTCAATGAAAACTCACTGTACACCGATTCTTTAAAAAAAACTTTTATCATGCTTTTATTTTAGCTGGAGAAAAACGCACTCAATCTTGCGACTGCTTTCAATGTAGGCCCAGGCTCTAATGTATAAGGCAATGCATTTGTTATATTATCCTACCCCTAATAAAAAAACGCCATAGTTTTAACATTGACTCAATGTATTTGACGGAGCTTTGAATAAAGTGTTTTTTATGCACCGAGGTGAATAAAAAATGGACCAATCAGGGACCAGATAACGAAAGTAGATCCGGCAGCATTGATAAATGTGGCCATCCTCCGATGAGTGTCAACACGCTACTAACATGGATAATTACAAAATTTTCTCTTTATATCGGTGAGATGTGATAGGATAAATACGAAACCGAACTTGAGTTAGCCGTCTCAATGTTTATACCACTCTGGTCAGGTCTGCTACTCACTACACTCAGCTAACGCCTTGTGTAGTAATACACAACCTGCCCATCGTGGCATAAACATTGACAAGGCTGACTCTTGTTTGGTTTCTACTAAGTCATGAGTATGATAGCATTTTATATACAGAGTTTACAGATGTCAGCAAAAGCTGTGGATGAAGGGATCCATAAAGCATGAACCCATAAAACAAAAACATAGGTATGGTAACTAATTAGGCTCATTGCGCCTGAACATCATTTATACTACACCCCTCGCTGTGGGTAGTATTTCATAGACGTTCGGCCATAGTTGTATGACCCCCAGGGTTGGTATAATTCTTGATTTGCAGGTTTTCCATTTTGTTAGAATATCTATGAGTGGGATGGGAATAAACCCCTTAATCTCACAATCTACTGGCATGAAAAACAGAACCCGAACAATACCAGGTATGCTTTTTGTGAACGACAACCAGATATGTGATACCATGGACGTACTGCATCATCTTTGATTCTGTTGTCGTCTGCTTCCTTCATACGTCACTTGATGCTGAAGTTGCTCCTTTTCAGACTGTTCTTCGTCGGTGCTCAGGAGGGCCAGTTGCCGGAGCTGTTCGCTATGATCCACAGGACGCGCTTCACACCCATGCCTGCCCTGCTCTTCACAGTGAGTCATTTCTACTCTCAAACTCTATTATAATCTAAAAATATTTTTTTTGTTATTGCTTCCTCAATGCAGTTCATGTTAAGCGAAATTCCCGACTCAAATTAAAAAAAAAAATTGTCATCTGAACTCATGGAGTTTTGCCTATTTATAGTATTTTCGATCCAGTTCTATATAAATGTATTTTCATCTCGTGAGTTCTCTTCTAAGTATGTTGATTAATGTATATCAGGTGCTGAGAATATCCCTGAGATTGTGTCTTACCCTTTAGTTTACCAAACTCGGTGGCAAAGGGGTATGGGTATTCACCTCTAGCATGAGAGGTTGTGGGTTCAAACCCTGGTCAGGTTATACTAAAGACTTAAACAAAAATGGTACCCACTGCCCATTCGGCTTAACACCCGCTATTAGAATGAGGAGTAGGGGGCTAGGGCCCAAGTGGAAGAATGGCTTTTCGCCAAATTTGGTGATTGTACACACAATATTACCTTTAAAAAAATTGCTTTAAAAAAGAAAGTTTGCTGCTGGTTTGCGAGTTGCCTGTCTTACCCTTTATCCTACCCCTGATAAAAAACTCCATAGGCTTAACATTGGGACACTGTATTCGGTCTGGAGTTCAGAAAAATGAAAAATATCGCCCTAGTGGGATACACTTGACAAATGACGTCATTTGTTAATGTAGAAGTAATTTAGACGGGCGGGGTAGGATAAATTCTAAACCAAACTCGAGTTAGTCATGTTATTGTTCATCGCACTCCGGCAAGATCGCATATTACTACTCTCGGCTTCGCCTCGCGCAGTAATATGCGATTTTGCCGTCGTGCGATAAACAACAACAAGACTAACTCTTGTTTGGTTTCTCCATATTATTTCCTCGTGGTTAGCGAGTTGCCTGTCTTACCCTTTATTTCCTTGTGGTTAGCGAGTTGCCTGTCTTACCCTTTATTTCCTCGTGGTTTACGAATTGCCTGTCTTACCCTTTATTTCCTTGTGGTTAGCGAGTTGCCTGTCTTACCCTTTATTTCCTCGTGGTTTACGAATTGCCTGTCTTACCCTTTATTTCCTCGTGGTTTGCGAGTTGCCTGTCTTACCCTTTATTTCCTCGTGGTTTACGAGTTGCCTGTCTTACCCTTTATTTCCTCGTGGTTTCAGAGCGGTCTCTCGCTGCTGATGCTGGTCGGGAACGACATGTGGGTGCTCATTAACTACATGTCCTTCGTGCAGTGGCTCAGTGTGGGCATGTCCATCGCCGGCATGCTCTACCTACGCTGGAAGCGGCCAGACATGCCGCGCCCCATCAAGGTAAAATCTTTACTTACTTCTTTCTGATCACACACAAAGGAAACCCAACTAACTATATATTATAGAGAGATAAACATACATGTAGTTAAAGCACGTGTTCCTCATGTTAGTTAGCTCAGTGGTTAAGTCATTGAACTTCCAAAGGTTGTGGGTTCGATTCTTACTGCAGCCTCCTTTCTCCTTCATTCCCAGCAGTGTATCCCCAGAAGAGCCATTGAAAATGTATGAGGCCACAGTAAACCACAACCCATTGTTTATAAGTGGTTGTAAACCACACCCATGGTTTAAGCTTTTCCAAACCCATTATCAAATTTCTAGGAATACAAATTATCATTAATGACCATGGGTAAGAAATACAACAATCGGTAGCTTTTTGGATGGTGAACCACTCGAGGTTGACGACATCATACACCCGCCATCGCCCATGTAGGACGCCTCATCAACTTGTGGTTTACGGCCGGCCATCCAAGAAAATCATTGATTATTGTATATCTATTCATTGCTTTTGAAGAGATCGCAGATTTTATTTTTGTGACTAGTGTGTTGAAGCACGGACTGGGTTCGTGGTTGAAGTTTAACCTGGCCGTACCCATCATCGATAATTGTCTACAGTAGAACCCCGCATAAGCAGACACCCTCCGTTCCAGGTCAAAGTGTTCACTTATGCGGAGTGTCCGCTTACACAGGGTTAAAATAAACCTCTAATAAAGGGATCCGTTCTGAGCAAAGGTGTCCCTTAACGTGGGGTGTCCGCTCCTGCAGGGTGTCTGGGATTCTACTGTATTTCTTTATTGCTTTTGGAGAGATTGCTGATTAGACTTTTTTGTTACTGGTGTGTTACAGTTTAACCCGGCCATACCCATCATTGATTATTCTCTATTTCTTCATTGCTTTTGGAGAGATTGCAGATTAAACATTTTGTTACTGGTGTGTTACAGTTTAACCCGGCCATACCCATCATTGATTATTCTCTATTTCTTCATTGCTTTTGGAGAGATTGCAGATTAAACATTTTTGTTACTGGTGTGTTACAGTTTAACCCGGCCATACCCATCATTGATTATTCTCTATTTCTTCATTGCTTTTGGAGAGATTGCAGATTAAACATTTTGTTACTGGTGTGTTACAGTTTAACCCGGCCATACCCATCATTGATTATTCTCTATTTCTTCATTGCTTTTGGAGAGATTGCAGATTAAACATTTTGTTACTGGTGTGTTACAGTTTAACCCGGCCATACCCATCATTGATTATTCTCTATTTCTTCATTGCTTTTGGAGAGATTGCAGATTAAACATTTTGTTACTGGTGTGTTACAGTTTAACCCGGCCATACCCATCATTGATTATTCTCTATTTCTTCATTGCTTTTGGAGAGATTGCAGATTAAACATTTTTGTTACTGGTGTGTTACAGTTTAACCTGGCGGTGCCCATCACCTTCCTGGTTTGCTGCCTCTTCCTGCTGACGGTGCCGCTCTACGCCGCGCCCTACGACACGGGCATGGGGCTCGTCTGCGTCCTCTCCGGGGTCCCCGTCTACCTCATCGGCGTCGCCTGGAAGAACAAGCCAAAGTCTTTCCAAAGATTCGTCAGTAAGTGTCAAACCCTACATCTGTTCAGGGACCCGTTTTTAAACGGAATAATCGTTAATAGCGATTATTAAAGATTCAAGACGTTTTCAAGATCAATACAACGACCATTGGCCCCAATGGTTCGATGATTATCGCCAAATGTATGATAGTTACAAAATGGTCGCTATTAGCGATTATCTCATTTAACTCAGATGGAGTTGCTTACAAGAAATATACATGAATATAAAATATTTAGTGGTTTTTCAACGATTTTTAACGCTAGTATCTTGTATGAGTTTAGCTGAAATTGCATATCATGAACTGGTTATAATCAAAATTATGCCTGGATATTGTAAATAATCAAATTTCAACTACAACATGTATTACACGTAGGGATTGCACAGAAGAAAGTCATTTAGTACTGGTATAGTTTTTCGCCATTTTACACTCTGACAGCGCTTTGTTGTCACCAGCAAGATGGCGGACTGACCCATTGTCAGGGGAGTTTGGAGGGTATTTTGAACCGGAAGCCACCAACCGGATCGGCGAATTCATTTTGATTATATATTGAATTTCTTTTTTCATATTGGTTGTTCATAATCAAACACCTGAGACAAGTCAAACATCAAATGTGCCTCAACAACTCGCTGTTGTATTTCTTTCAGTGTCGCTGACGAAGATGAGTCAGAAGGTGTTAGACGTAACATCTCAGGAAAAAGCAAGCTGAGTTTTCACTTCAAGGTCACCTCAAGGTGAGGGACACCAACACTGCCCCACCTGCCACCAGGGGTGCACTCATCTCCGGTAACCACGAACGCCACCTCACTGTCACCCTCATCACCACCTCTGCCCACCATCAGCCACGTGCGTGGTTAACGGAGACCAGTCCGCTGTCTGCCGTGTTAGCCCCGTCTGCCCGACCGCAGGATGTCTTCAGGAGACTCTGCGTAGGTCGGGGAGTAAAGAAGAAACCAACAAGTTTTGGTCAAAGTCGTTGTTCTCCACAAGTTTGACGCGGAGTGATTTGAACAAGGCAAAGCTGAGTGAATATCGCGTATAGTTCAAACGAATTGGAGAAAAATGACTTTGACCAAAATGAGTCGCTTTCTGTATTTATCTCACCCCTGTATACACTCAAAGAACAGATGACACACTGGATACATGACGTCATAAACCATGGAGAATGGACTAATACTTGAAGGAGCATAGAGAACAAGTTACCAATGTTAAGCCCATGGGACAAAAGTACCAGGGGTGAGATAAACCAGGTGACTAACGGCGCTCGCATCTGTTCTACCGGCCTACGGTCGCACTCGGAAGCCCAACCTCGCAATATAGTGGTAAATGAGTCCGTATGCTTAAGTAGGTGGACTCTTTGTTAGCATGTCATCGTCTTGTTCATTGTAGGTGATTTAGCGGTGAGCGCTATGTTATCCCATTGTTCAAGATGTTTTAATCTGTTTATTTTTAGAATGTGTAGACCTCAAAGGGCCATATATGATATTGATGTTATTTATGATCGTCTTTTATGTTTTCCATAAACTTAGCTACAATTCCAATGAAACCTAGGAACTTAAAGAGACCTTTAGTCAGACTGTTTGCCACTTCATCAAAGCCGAGAGCTCATTATGCATTCCGTAATTAATATTTTGATGATATTTTGATGGTATTTCGCTTTCGGTGATGGTTATTTTTTTTATCATAATAGACTTCAATTTGTCTTGCCAGTTTGATTAAAGACATTCCTTCAGTTTTGTTTATTTTATTAGTAGTAATGATTTAGCTGTGAAGTTTTGAATAGAATTGCAGACCTGTTATTTTTACAAACCATTATTTTTATGGAGTAAATGTGGCCATAACTAGATACTATGTGATCGGTAGATTCCTAAATGTAGGAACAGAGTGACAACGGTAAATGTTTTACATTAAATGGATGTACAAAAATAATTATCTTTTCGTATATTCATGTACAGGATGTGTGTTCTGAATGTATCATAATGTTGAGTTTGGGCAAAGTTTTCTTATCAAAAATACTTCTCGGATTAGCGAGAGTGTGGCTTGGTCTTAACTGTGGACCAAAAGCTTCATGACTTTATTTATCCTACTCCACATATGAATATCTGTAAACGTACCATGGTGTGACTGTATGCCACGGTTATGCCATAAAATATTTATATGCCACGCTTGACATATGAAGTTAAATACATGTGACAGGGTAGGATAAAATATAAACATAACTCAATTTCATATGATTGTTTACATGGGTATCGTTGTCTTCCGCTACAGATATAATTCAGCTCCGCTTTGTGATATCATTCCGCAAAGACAACTCATGCCATATAAACAATCACATGAAATTTTGTGACGTTTCTTGATAGTATTTTGCCCGCTGTCATATTTGAGGACGCAGATCGTGCAATACTTGCTGTGTTTGGAAGCTGCCATCTGTAGTTACGCCATCAGGCCTCAGTGAAACTGGGCCTAAAGAGGCACGGGCGAATTAGTATACAACATTTTATTTTAGAATTAGTATATATACTTATTAGGAAACAAATGTTTCAACTGGTCAATTGAATTGTCAAGATGAGTCTTAGTTCTCAGAATCGCTGTTTGATTAATCATTCTTCGCCTTGAACTGAGTTTCGTATTGTTCAAAGAAAACACTGCTTAGTACGAAAGACCCATGAAGTCGTGCAGTGTATACAAAGAACAATTATCAGCTCCAAATGATGTTGAGTTGCCTTGGGTTCCTGAATAATACGAAGTAAATGAATTCTGAAATGTTCATGAAAATAAATTGTTTTCGGCGGATGTAGAAAATAGACATTGAGGACATAGACAGTCGCAGTATTTAATTACATCCAGGGTGGATCTGTGGACCGTGGACGAACAAAATATGTATATTCAGAGAACCTAGAGAACAATCATGGATTGAAATTAAAATAGAATAAACAAAATCTTTGCAGTATATATGAACAGGACTTTTCATCTAAATTGAAATCTATAATGCCCATAAAAATTAATAGTGTCTATGAATGTGAATTTTTCAAGAGAACATAAATAGACTTGAAAAAGATTTATGAAGTTATGCCTGTTCGTATTATGGCATAGATTGTCTAAGAGACCATTAGGATGTGTGCAATTTACCCTTCGTTGTCCAATAGATTTCACCGTTTGCGGAGAACTCCACAGAACTTGTCTACATTTATTATCCATCGTATACAAAGTCCCCATTGAGAATGGATGGGGACTCAGTAAACCATGACCCATGATATAAAACCTGTCAGATACCATAACTGTGGTATACAGAATCAAATCTATGGTATACGGCCTTACAGCCATGGTATGCGGGAAAATAGTCCATTTGGTGCTATAGAGCAAAAAAATAGTCCCTATCGATTTACACTAGAATATGACAATTCCTGGGTTTAATTTATTTGGAGAATTTAGATGATAAATGCAATAAACAATAGTTTTGTGGACAGGCGACTCTGTAAACCACTTGAGGTTGATATCATAATACGCGTCAAGCACTCATGGTCTAGGGCTGCCTGCCACGATTATTGTCTATGTACATGAATATAGTGCAGAATTTGGAGTGTGTGCATGCATTAGTTCAACATACGCAGGTGGTCTTGGGAGGATGATGCCTCTTCTCATAGATCTCGAATCATTGACACCGTTTGTTTGTGGCACCCGTTCAAATAAAGTGCATGTTAATGCAAGGCTAAATATGTAAAAAGGGATGCCAGTTTTTAATGTTTTCATTGAAATTCATGTTCTCATTTTCGGAATTAAACATGGAAATTCCTCGTGTAATATTGATATACAAACTGCATGCCCATGATCCCCCACTGAACCTATCCATTGACCCATGTAAAAACTTGAGCTTTCTCTTGATTCCCCACTGTAATATGTATGTAATGCGTAAACCCTGTATTGCAATAAACAGATTTCAATGTTTTTTATCTGACCCCAACTGGCAACCCTGTGTAAAGGAAACGTAAGAGCATGTATACGGGAGATACAACGAATAAAGTTGCCCGACTGGCAGGCTATCATTGCACTTTGTATGGGACAGGTCTAAAAGTACATAATTTATTCATATAAATCCATGTAATATTCACATGGTGGGCACTGAACCATTACCAGAACAAAGTTTACTCAATGAGGATATGGAAAGGGCCATGTTTGGATCAAATTTGAAATGACTTCGATGAATGATTGATTTTCGAGGTTTCAAAGCACTGCTGGGGTTAGGGATGTATTATGCATTTATTGAAAGGAGCCCTGCCCAGCATTTGAGTTTCTTGTAAAAGTTGTAAATGACAAGGGTGTTGTTAAAACGTCAGCTGAGAGAAGCATTTTGTTAAGGGTGCTAACAATATCAACGATTCAACTCACACTCATGTCTCGTCGAACCAGACTTAGAAGGAAACTCTTCAGATGAAAATAACTTGGTCCGTACTCCATCGAGTTTGACTGCGGAGTAATTCTTGAAGTGAAGCTGAGTGAAATACATAGCAGTCAAACAAGGTGGAATGCGGACCCAAGTTATTTTCATTGAGTGCGTTTCTGATTTTATCTCACCCCGTATACAAGATCAGGAACATTATTAATCAATAAAATAACTCACCCAATTAGCCATTGAGTATTGGGTACACTACCTCCATGGCCGTGTAGTATGAGTTCATAATGTTAAGCCTATGGAGAAAAATACAGAGGTGAGATAGTAAGCAAAACCCACCCTGGTTCAGAATCCATAAATGATGTTTGTGTGTTAGCGGAAAGTAAGGGATCGAACAAGCCTTTTAACTATGATTTATGTTGATAGAAATATCACTTATATTGTTTGAGTGTATAGAACGGCTTTCACAAAGCTGCATTGAGTTGAAACTGTGCTTCCATGTACACAATACTCGTTCTTATATTTAGTTGCGTTCTTGGAAGTGAGTAAATATGGAGCATTTAGTAGCGTACTTTCGATTATTATCTACATTGGTGCCTTTTCAAAACTCGTTAGGAAATTACCCCAAGCTGATTCTACGTTTCAAAAGGGTGCATGGTAGAAGAATTCTTTAATGGGGTCTAAAGTTAATGTGTGAATATATCATTTATGCTGTGAATTTTATATCAGATGAAAATGGCGACTTTGGTAATGTTAGTGTATTTAAATCTCATTAATTTCGTCATTGTGGTTGACTGGAACGTGGCCTTGTTTTCACGAGTAAATGGTGAAGCAGATGCAGATATTACGCAACAATATTCTCTAACGGCGAACTGTCTACAAGTTATTACCCTGTCTCAGAACAGGACCTCTCGACATGTCAACTTTTAACACGGTAGATTGGTCGTCCTCACAGTCGCTGTCCATTGTGATAGATTATATACATTGATGGTTCAATGGAGATGTGTAATAAACAACCATGAATTTACGCAGAAATGAAATCATGTCTGTTTTCGATGGTAGTCAATTTTATAAAAATAAAATTTAATAGTATTATATGGAGACATGGTTAGTGTGACTGAATGGAATCTGTTCCTTGTTGTTTTGGTTAGAAATATTCACCGAGTTCGAAGAAGGAGGTGAATAATTCTGACCAAAACAACAAGGAACAGATGTTATTCAGTGACACTCACTATTGTCATATACCGGGGAATAATTAAAAACGCCATTTTACAACTCGCTAGATAGCAGAAAGACACAATTAGTGGTCATGTGGGACAGAGGGAGGTATGATAAGTCACTCAGTGGTGAACGGCATCCGTACTTCCGGTCAGTTAAATTGAGACATTTGCCAATGGGTATATGATATCAAATACCTACAGTAGAACCCCGCATAAGCAGACACCCTCCGTTCCGGGCCAAAGTGTCTGCTTACGCAGGGTTAAAATAAACATCTTATAGAGGGAACTATTCCGAACAAAGGTGTCTGTTAATGCGGGGTATCCGCTAAGTGGGGTTCTACTGTATATGAAAGTGTCTCATTTTTACTGACCAGGAGTAGGATTATGGATGACCAGTTATCCATATATCAAATATTGAAAATTTATCCTAGAATGACTTAAATTATATTCTTCAACATAACTTAATACAAAGTGAAAACGTTTATTTCTGGATTATTTACAGAATAGACCACAACATATGAATAACTATGTTACAAACAATACAAATAGTACGCAGTAGTATAACTTTAGAATCATCCGCCCAGCAAAACATGCTAGCTATAAACGCAATTTCAATATACAATATTTAAAAACTTGGTCATAAAGTTTGCTCATACAATACAGTCTATCAAAAACCAAAAGACTTGCTGCAACAGTCTATGAACATCGGTTTGATGATTCTAATTTCAAATGGCGGTTTATTTGTATGAGTAAGGCACAATCACCATTTTCTCCTTTAAAATTGATGTTTCGGGAGATTTGGAAACATGCTAGTGGAACTAGTACGGAAACTAATTATGGAGCTGTATAACCACAGCGTACGTCTCAATGCTGTACTATATTGAATGCCTCTTTCTATTACACAAGTGAGGAAGGTGGGGGTCATGGTGATATGATCGAGATTATTGCTTGAATCATTCAACGTGTATCTGCTTCGCGCCAGGATGGCTTCAATCCTAAAACATTGTTTCATAAAAACATTGATATGAAAATATTTGTAAGACACAGGTGTGTGTAAAAGTAACATGTAAGATCAGCGTAATGTGTAAGAGTTCTGAACATCATCAGGTAACCGTTTTTAGAAATACTAAAGAAAAAAACGATTTTCGTCAAAGTCGTCATTCTCTAAAAGTTTGACATGGAGCGATATGAGCGAGGCAAAGCCGAGTGAATATCGCTCAATCAAGTTGGAGATTGATGACTTGGACCAAAACGAGTCTCTCTGTATTTACTCAGGTGTGACGCAGATAGCAGAGAAGATATTTTTTTAAACGCTTTCTGTATTTATCTCACCCCTGTACACTAAAGGAACAGACGGCACACAGGATATGTGACATCATAGACCATGGGGAATGGACTAATACTCGTAGGGGCACAGAGAACAAGTTACCAAAGTTAAGCCTATAGGACAAAAACAGCAGGGGTGAGATAAAGTAGATGAAATGTCAGATTGAAGATTCTCTATATAGCAAGTAACTAACCTAACTAAGTAGGTAAAAGCATAGCATGCCCAGTAAATAAAAGCATGAGAAATATGAACTGTGAAAGGAAAACAAATCTTAGGAAGAAAGCACCGTCAAATGAAATGTATAAGATAATAAATATAGTTTCCGAGCATGTTGAGAATTATAAGCCTAGGCAGGTTTACGTTAAAAATCTCTCAGGCTGACATTGTAAGCAGCATTTTCACATCTTATTTTCCCCAAAATATCTCTCATAAAATAGACTGTCTTTATAACAATTACATCTCAAAGAGTTCTGAACTCTAAAACTTAAATCCGTGAAAGGGAGCTTAAACAGCAATGAGATTAACACCTTTTTTTCTACTTTGTTGATTGTCAACCTTACCTACCTACCTACCCACAACCTTTGCATCAAACCATGAAATACATGACAGATTTCTAATAACAAACACGAGCTTGAATGAAGTTCACGTTTCTGACAGCTTATTGAAGTCTGTACAGGGTACTTCTCGGTGTCTTACCCCCTGTGGAAACCAGACATTTATTTAAGTCGTTATGAACAGATAAAGATTAAGATGTGACAATAACATCTCTGTGACGAACCAATGCTGAAAGTCTTGAAAATGAGTTTCCTGTCTATTTTGAACCATGTTACTATAGTAAAAAAAAACAGAAGAAAAAAATTATATACAGATCAAGAACAGCTGTCTCACCATAAACGTTATCTGAGGCGACAACTCTGACATAGAATTATACATTAATGGTCACTTGATTCAAAAGGGATATTTTGGCGTGACATCATTGGTGTGGCGTAGATTTCATACAACATATCAACGCGGTGAGGAACTACAGTTTTAAACTTGCTTCCTACATCTTAAAGGCATATCCGACAATTTGCCTTGAAAATTAAAACCCAGGTCACTTTCCTGAAAGTTGGGTATGATGAACACATATCTAATCTTGAGAATGAGGGTCACCATGCTAGTTTTTGATTTAGAGATAAAAGGATGATATATTATAATAGTATATATAGAAAATCTAAAACGTGTTTTTTCACATAGTAAAACCCATCTTCAAACTTTCACAGAATATGGCAAACGTAATGTCCTACACATTTAGATTTTAAAAATCACGGTAAAATCACCGTTCTTGTTTCTGATGGAATTGAAGAAAACAATTTTTTCAGCAAATTTACTATATAAGTTAGACAAATGTAATTGGCTTAATTTACCAAACTCGATAATACTTCATATTTCACTCATATGGTATTAAATCAATTCAAAGGAACCAGACTGAATTAGTAATAATCAGTATTTGACAATCACCAGGTGACGCCACTGTGCATTGTAGGATACGCCTTTAAACAGATTGATTACAGTTGAGGCTCATACCTATTTATCGTTATCGCATACTTTATACTCTGTATACACAACGCAACCATGACGTTGTAAAACATAAGGATATCAATAAAGAATTCTGAAAAAAAACTTCTATTTTTCCAGTACATTTTCTTTATAAATTGATTTACCTATTGGGTTAGGTTAAATTCGATAATGTTTCACATTTCACTCATTTTGTATTAGACTAAGTCAAAGGAACCGGATTGAATTGATAATCATCAGTATTTGTAAATTACCAGGTGGCGCCACTATGTATTGCAGGATTTGCCTTTAAATAGATACATACACAATATTGACTGGTTTCAGATACAAGTGGTTGTATGCTCTGAGGAGTTGACATGTAGTAATATCCGAGTGCATGTGAGGATATTGCACAAAGTCAACTCTGAGGAGCATACAACTGTTTTCATCTGAAAAAAGTATATTTGACAATTGTTGTACCAATATCAGTTCATTTAGGCACGCACTATTTTTGTTCATATTCACTATTTTTCTGTATGTGCCGGCTTTTGCAGCCCGAAGCATACAACATAACTGTATACTCTGGGTATGTAGATACACGCTCCCCATGTGTTTTCTAATGACACTTTATATTAGGTGGATAATAAAAAAGACACCTTAGCTGTTCCGCGCCCGTCGCTCAGCCCCAGCCCGCTGTTCACAGATCCGGGTAGAGAATCCCGCCCGATGAGATGCCCAGCTTCTTCTGCAGCTCCACGGCGCGCCTCTTGAAGTTGGTCTCCTTGTGGTGCATCTCGAGCAGCTCGTTGTCGAACTCCTTGATGCACTCGGGCTGCGTCACGTCCACCTGGATCAGCTCGGCCAGCTCGGGGTCCTCCTGCAGCAGGCGCTGTCTCCGCCGCTCCAACTCGGCCGCCGCCTCCCCCTTACCGCCCCGCGCCGTGCCCGGTCTGCCGTGTGCTTCTTGGTGCAGAGGGTTCCGCTCGTAGGCCACTTTGTCCATGGGTCTGTACTGCTTGGCGGGCTGGGTGAGACTGGAGTGTTTCTTGTTGTTGTGTATATGGGGATCCTTGGCTTTCGGGGCTGATATTGGACGCGTTGTCTCGTACTTCAACGGCCGCTCCTGTTTGACAACTATGAATAGAGACGAATAAGGATTTATTTAATTATCTGATATGCTTATGATAGTGAAAAACAAATCCTTTTGTTTAACCTCTACTTGTGGCATGAGCTTATTTTGATATTTTAGATTTTATAAATGATCTCAAGATTTGATTGAAGTTGTTTGTTTGTTTGTGTAGTTTTACGTCTCGGTAGTTACGTCATTGTGAGACTGATTTGATTAAAGAAAATACAGGGAGTACATATATGCATGGTACCCATAGGGAGCCAAACTGAACCCGCTAAAACAGTAGATACCCGTGCTCAAAATATCATTTCCGGAGGCCAGTAAGAACGAGGCTTAGTGCTAAAGCTATGGGGGTTCGAGGCTAGAATTTCGTCTTTGGTCTTGTTTGCTTCTATTGAAGTGTACTTTACTACAAAAATCTCTGGATTAGTTTCTTTAGAAGCTACAATGACAGTTGTTAAGTGTATCAAAAATATGTATTTAAAAGATTAAAATCAGTAGAACCTTGCTTAAGGGGCCAACATCTGTTCCGCCTAAAAAAGGTCCCCTGATGCGGGGTGATCGCTTACGCGGGGTGACTCCATGTACAAGTTAAAATGAACATCTAATAGAAGAACCGTTCCGAGCAAAGGTGCCCCCCCCCCCTTATAAATGGTTTCCCTTAAGAGGAGTTTTACTGTACACTTGTTTCAAAAGGGGATGACAGTTGGGGTGATTAATTTTTTTTGACTGCCTCAGAGACTGAGAAAACATGGAAAACACATCATTATTGGCCATGGAATGGGGCTGAGGTCTTTGGGTATGTTTGATCCACTGTTTACTGGTATGATTGAGGCCCAATTAATTCTCTCTTATCTTACACAAGAAAAAATAATTGTATAAACTGGAAATGAAAACAAGGAATTCTTTGGAAAATAGGAAAACTGTCATCTTTTAAATATTCTCTAAAGAAACATATAGTACAGGGAGACATAGTTAGGGTGTCTAAATGGAATCTGTTCCGTGCTGTTTTGTGTTGAAAATACCTAAGGAGTTCAACGAACGAGGCGCATATTTTCGACCATGTTGGGGCTGAGGGTGTGTGGGGAGGTTCAAACTACTGTTTTGTAGACGTGAATGAGGCTCGATTCATTCCATATTTGTTTTATAATCTTATAAACAGGAAACGAAAACAAGGAAAAGATAGGAAAACTGCCATCTCTACAATCACATAAGAAACCTGCTCGGCCTACCTGCGCTCTTGGGTCTGGCTCTGGCGCTGTCGGCGTGTCGCATCTTGGCGCTGAGCGGACGTTTACTTCGCGAGCTGACGTCACCACTCAGCGCCTCACCCACACTGAACAGCCCGTTCTGTGACGAAGCAAACATGGGATTCTAATCATGTTTTCTTTCAATTTCTTTTAGAATTTATTATTCCTTAGGGTTCTGTCACATGGGGGCCATCCATAAAGTAGGTACGCACTGAGGGGGAGGGGGTGGGGTAAAGAATTTCGGAAATTTTGCGAAGGGAGGAGTCGTCGAAAATTGTGGAAATTCTGCGTACATACTTTATGGATGGCCCCATGGGCAGTTCTTCCACCAAAATGTGGTTGAAACTGTACATTTTTTAACATATACATAGTCAGCGTATAGAGTAGTTGTACACAGGTGCACAAAGCATATCAAGCGCATTATAGAATTTATTCGTTCCAGGGATCGATACACCAATCTATCTTCTACGAGAGTATAATCACAACTAAAATTGAAATTGCATTACTTCTGAAGCAAAATGACGTATGGATGTAAACATTTGTACGCTTTTTGTATTCGTAATCCATATCATTGTTGATTTATAAGTCACAAAATAGATGGTGGTGATTTCACAAAAGACTGTTTCGTCAGAAATGAAAACTTCCCTCATATCACCCAGAGATGTCTGCAAAATTACAATAAAATTTAGAAAATTTCATGAATGAGAACCATATACAGATAATAATTAAATCTCTCTCTATACTCAATACCTGCGCGTATCTGCTGGGGTCGTCATAGGCGAGGTGGATTCGGTCCTCGTCAAACTCCTCATCTTTCGGGTCGACAACCTTCTCGGGGGCCTGCTTCGGCAGTCGATACAACCCATCCATAGTCTGTGAACAGATAGAGTTTTATATCAAATTCTACCTTCATTGTATATTACAATATTTCAACCAACTCTGGTGTTGAAAGGAGCCAGAGAAAGGAGCCATTAGACTTACATAGAAACAGAGGGAAAGAATCGTTATTCTTGCAAAGTAAATGCAATATAAATGGAAAATATATAGATATTGTTGGGTTATAATTTGCTGAATGATTTTTTTTTTGGTGGGGGGGTTCTGATCGATGTCATGGTACTTTGTACACTATAAGCATATTATGCAGATGACCGCGGGAGTGAGATTCACGACCAGCCTGTTGAAACAGGCCAGGGCACTTGGTCCAGATGGCCCTCCCCCTTTACCAGTTCCAGGAGTCACTGAACCCAGGAATGCTGAGACACCTGACACTGTGTTACCAGCAAGTCCTAAAGTTACAAACTCCCGTAACAAGGTGCATCCTAAACCAAAAGCCTCTCCGGCCCATATCAAGGCACGACCAGGTCGACAGGTGACCGTTACTAGAGCAGGGCGTATTGTGAAACTGCCGAAACTTATGCACCTGTACGTTGTGTTTATCGAAGCTAACCAAAACCAGGAACTCAGTTTTATTACCATGTATTTATATACACTGATTTTATATTCACCACAGTGTGTATTTAGATGGGAGGAAATATTGTGTTTCGTGGCCACTCGCAGCGCTGCTTAGTGTAAAGGTACAATAATAAAGATATGATGCATCCGCTTTGAATCTAGTAATGGTATTCATCTAATTTGCAGAATCAAGACACTAAATTTACCATGTTTGTAGCCTTGTTTATCTTCTGGCTGTTGAGTGGCTCTATGACCAGGTCTGCCCAGGTTAAATCCACCTCCGGCTCAGAATTTTGCTGTTTTCGCTGGTTGGCTGAGGTCTTCCGCTGGGTACTGGCACTAGGAGGTTTGTTCACGTTTATCCGATTCGGCATTGACATTTGCTGTGACCGCAGAAAAAAGATGTTCATGAATGATATGACATTAGCTGCGGACATTAGTTTGTTAGAAATAACATTTTGAAATAGAATGGTCATGAATCTATATATAATCTAGTGTTGCCGATGTATATGAAATGTCAGAATTCCGATATTTTCCGGAAAACTTGCATCATAGATTGAAGCCTACTCTATTCACTGGAAGAACTAAAATTACAGAAGTGAAATAAAAAATAAAAAAAAATAAAAAATATCAGATCCTGACCTGCCAACCGTAGTGGTGTGAGTGGACGCCGTTAGGTGGCGTCGGGCCCTCTACCGGCGAAGTGCAGTGACGCTCTTGTGGCGCCGATTTCTGCCCTGGCGGCATGTGTCGGGAGGCGTCATGGGCGTGGCTATCGACTGTGTGGGCGGAGCTAACTCGGGACTGGTCATGGTTCGTTTCTGATTGATAGGTGAGCCGCAACATCTGGTCCCGGTTAAGTAGCAACTGCTCTTCTAGATAGTCCTGTCTCCGCTGTAAAAGAGATGGAACAGATGCAAAAACATGATGGCTAAATTTCAAACATCATAGTATTTTCACTCTCATGGTATATAGCTTCTGAATTATGTGTGTGTATTTTTCTCTCTCTATATATATATACCTCACTTTCTCTTGGAGATTTAATGGTATATATATCTCTTTCCATAAAAGTTTAAAAGTTTCTGAATTATTTCCTCACATAAAGTTAATCTTCGTAATAGATGTAGTCAAAAAAACACAAAACTAATTTATCTAGTTAAAAACTCTAAATCATATTGTGCTTAAATGTGTGTACTGGAAAGATAGTGTTTTTTTTAGAGTGATACATCAATGACTGACAAACAAACATCTATGATATCGATTCCACGGTTTAAGACGTGGCAAACATATACTTCCTTAAAAAATGGGAATAACTGCAGAG
This sequence comes from Alentia gelatinosa, assembly GCA_950022655.1. Classification (NCBI taxonomy): domain Eukaryota; kingdom Metazoa; phylum Annelida; class Polychaeta; order Phyllodocida; family Polynoidae; genus Alentia; species Alentia gelatinosa. Next base: position 62,441,762 of record OX465585.1, read on the forward strand.
ATGTCAATTGGTTGACAGAAGAAAAAGAGGAAAATATTTTTCATGTGGAATTTAAAGTTCCAGAGAGACCATGAAAACAACCACTGTTTTATGGGCGTGAATATTATCTTTGTTTTACAAGAGGAAAACAAAAATCACCAACTCCACTGCTTGTTAAAGGATGATGGAAGAGCGAGGTTTTGTACCAGGATCATTACCAAATTATAAAACACAAACATTTTTCATTAAACCAATAGCAATTACGGGAATTAAAAAAATATACCTTAAGGCATCATAGCGTCCTGAACCGGGGAATTCCTCAAGGCATCACAGCGTAGTGAAAGAGTTAATGGATGATGGAAAAGCGAGGATTTGTACCGTCGAATCATTACCAAATTTGAAAGAAAAAGAGATGAAATAACCGGAGAAGACATCTCTGTAACTGGAGATACACTATGATAATACTTACTTGGAAGTAGCAGAGTTGTTTGGCTTCGAGTTCCTTCTCCATCCGCCTGTACTCACGGTTGAGGAGCCCGATGGTGAGCACGGCCCAGTGATTGACCGCGCGCGACTGGGGAATGTAAGAGCGGAGATGTGGAGGGTGTAAGCAGATTACGTTTAGATCACACCATACCAATGAACTCAAGCCCCGTTCACACTGTGCGACTGGCGACCGGGTACTTCTAGTCGCCAACTGGAGGTACCGTGCTTGAAACTGGATGTTCCAAATTCCATGAGGCTGGAGGTATGTCCAGACGCAAGGTACGCTCAAATATGTGTGTGAACCACACCGCTTATAGCTAGAAAGCTTGCACATGGAGGTACCTTGGTACGTACAGTTGGTCACTAGCGGTACTAAATATCAAAAATGTTTCATATTCAAAATGAGTGCGACTAAGCAGTCGCAGACTAGTGGGGAACACACAGTTCACACTGTGCGCTTTGCGTTGCTAGGCACTCACAGGTACCTCCAAGTTGAGACTGGGCGTACCTAGGTATCTGCAGTCGCAGTGTGAACGGGGCATCACATATGGAAATATAGATGTAAGTTAATGTTACTAACAAAACTTTAAATTAACCTTTCAGCCATTAGAGGAATTATTGTAGATGCGTTACGTATGTGAGAAGTGAAGCACATCAATACAAATCACTGTCCTGGTTCTAGCCTCAGTAATCTCCCATCAATTATCTCCTATACAATGGTATTACACAAATCATATTACACATAGAAATCGATATTCTATAAATAGAGTCACCATTTAGTATTCACAACCCATTTTCATTTTCCCACGATGATGTCGTTTTGTTAAAATTCACGACCATTCATCTCAACATTATGAATATCTGCAGATTCATTTCAACACTTCGTTCAGAGTTTCTAAATGGACGTGGAATAAACACTTTTTTTTGTCAACTAGAGCCATTTCAAAATAATGTCAGTTTCCCCCCAAAACGATGTTACTTGACTTCATTACTTTGTCTTAGGAAATGTTCTTTGGCTATTTTCAGTTATTTTGGAGCAGTTTCTTTCTTGTCACCATCAAAAGTGTGATTAAGTTTTTTTGCTAATTACCAAGTTAATTTCTTTTGTGTATATCTCTCAATATTTGGGAGAAAACATATGCTGTTCATAGAGATGTTTTTTTTATCTAACAATCATCGTCTATGGAAAATCGAACCGTCCCCAGACTCTGAAACTCGGGGTTGAGAATTCCGTCAATGGTGGAGGTATGCTGATGGTGGAAACTCCACTAAGAAGAAAACCATATTTTCCATTACATTTCTTAGGTAAATCAATCAAAATGGACGTTGGTTTATTTTACCTATAGGATTTGAGTAAATTGGACAAAAAGTTGAATTTATTCATTTGGCATGGGAATGAATCACAAGGATCTAATTTTGACTGATAATTGACATTCTTTAAAAATCACTAGGTGGCGCCACCGTGAATTGTACAATATGCCTTTAAAAACTTACTTTGGGTTTGGTAGCCACAGTGACATTGTCGATGCCTGTTTGTGTACCCGTGATAAGGTCTGGGGGCGCGACTCCTGAAACACACATGTTCCATTAGGTCAGACGACAAACATACCTTTGACAAGCCATTACTAAACTAGTTTCTATACATTTCATTCATGAAGATAATTCAATCTGCTTCAAACAACGAAAATCTGAAAAATGGTTTTAAATGACAGACTCTTTGATTACGATGAATGCAAAGGTTGAGTCTTTGTGAAATGTGGACACGTTATCTACGTTTATTTACTGTTTACCTTTCTATATTCATACTAACCTACGATGTTGGCGACGTGAATATTGGCGGTTTTGTCACCCGTCCATGCTCTGTATTCACAAAATGCAACAGAAATAAAAAAAACTTAGAAAGAGTGCACTGCAAGTTAAGATGCGAGTCCTACAATTAAAAACTGTCGATGTTTCTGTCAAAATACTCTAATGTAATAACGACTGAATTATCAATAAATCATTCCGTGAGTAAATCTACAATATAACCACATACGGCTGAATTGAAAAGATGGACCTGTATACCATCATAGCATAATTAAACAACAGATATTGGAATATAAAACTACATGCAATTTTAAACTACATGCAATTTTAAACTACATGCAATTTTAGTAGTATAAAAAGATTTGTGTAAATGACTAAAAACTATTTTTTTATTATTCAGCTAAGTATTTATCGACCATAAGAGCCTTTTCACATGCCCTTGAGACATGGTGAATGTACCTGAATGGAATCTGGAAGACATTTTGGTCCGAAATATCGAGGAACAGATGGAATTTAGGTACACTCACTATGTCTCTTTATTATTATAGATTAAAGCTCCATTTTATAGGTTCGAAATTGACAGTGGTCATGTGGTACGTATGAATATTCTTTCGTCACTCAGTGACGACCAGATTTGTACTTCTGTATGTAGTAATATCACATTCTGGGCAGCTCTCGGTATTTAAATCATTATTACCCCAATTATCACACTTTCGCTGTTTACACCAAAAACTAACAAATTCAGATCTGGATATCGGAATAAAATCAAACACAACCATGGAGGAAGTCATAGCGAAATGCATTCTCTGTGAAGGGAGTACCCATAAATGTACTTACATATAAGAGGGGAAAAAATGATACAAGAAGAAGCAATAAAAATTAGGTGCAAATCAACTTCATGCAATCATGCCTCATCCAGACAGACTGATCTTACCTCTTGATGAGGTCTACGAGGCAGCTGAGTTGGTCGGTGACTTTCTTGGCCTCCGCCTTGCTGATGAGCAGCTCGTGTTGGAGGTAGCTGACCTGCTCTCTGAGCGCCCGGCTCTCGCCGCTCTCCGCCCGCGTGTTCCCCGCGCGGGTCCCGCTCGTCGGCCGGCTCGTGTTCCCGAGACGGTTCACGCCGCCGCCGGCGCTACTCGTCCGGTACAAGGCGCGGTTCATTCTGCTGTACATGAAAGGTGGCCGAGTCAATATAAGGTTTTATCACAGACCTATTAAGTGGTGATTCCACCAACACACAAGATATAGCGAGATTAGTCACGATTTGGTTATCTTGCTAAATCTTGCTAGGTCTTGAATAATCATGTGTATATTTGCCGGGACGTGTCTTGAGGTGGTGTCGCAGTGGTGGAGCAACAAAATAGATCTACGACATTGTGGGTAAATACAACACACATGTACATGGTTTCATGCGACAGAACATTGATACAGTTTTCTTTAATACAAATATGGGCTCTACTATAAGCGCAACATCAGTAAAACAGTGCTTAGATTTAGATCTAGTTAGTGGACACGGAGGAATGTACGGATTTCACCTAATAAAAAACATAGAAATATAAATAACATGATTTACCCTAACAACAATTTAAGTTAACTTGTAATACACACTCGCTGTCGGGTAGAGGCTAGTCTGGACACTACGCTTCATCGCCAGAATGCTTTAGTTTTCATGGAGTGACTGATGGACACTATGATTTGACATACCCCCCCCCCCCCCCCACACACACACACATTTTTCCTTTAAATATTAGAACTTAAATTTACATAGAAACTTCAAACGACAACTGTAATGCATCTTAGAAAGTGCTAGATTGGGTTTTTACAGGCTGGATTGATTGTTTGATGCAAACATAGCATTACGATGAAGTGTAGTTCCCAAGGCGACCATCATGCTATTTTGCATAAACGAAGCATAGTTTCCAATTCATGAAGCGTAACGTCCAAAGTGTGCTAGGCTAAGAAGCGTAGCAACCAGTATTCAGTCAGACTCGCCCAAACTTAATTACCATACAAGAAACAACGTGAAATAGTTTGGGTTTTGAATCATAACCAAGGAGAGGCAATACTGGCTTTGGAAGCCCAGTGAAATAATATTCATCTCCACAATAATTATATCTCTGTTACATTTTGAATTTTGATATATGGAAATAATTTCAGCTTTTCTACGAGGATGCTGTCTATTCTCCGGTAGGCTAGTTGGCTTAGTGTTAGTGTGAATCGTCTTGTTTAAAGCGTGAATGGTCAGATGCGAATGGTCTGCCAGTGCGAATCGCCCATTTCAAAATCCACGTGTAGCTGTGAAACCGTAGCTGTAGCTCTGTACAGTCACGGTGGTACTATAAATAGTAATAATAAATGTCACCTAAATAAATGCCTTACTTACAATATTTAATAAAACAAACTTCTTTTATAATAAAGTCGCTGATTATCACCAAGGAACGGGGCGTCTTACGGCCTACTGGTTTCCCAACATAGGCATCGCTGTCAGAAGTTACCAAGTACATACAATAAAACTGAAAGCAATCACAGTCATAAACTATCCCACTCATAAATAAACTATCCCAAACTCAGTCGTCGTGGTAAAACGTACAACTGGATCTAAGTTTCTTGACTGAATACCCACTGTCTGAATATATATCACACAGAGCCATAATCATAAACGTATAAATTATTTGTCAATAGAACGGTACAAAGGGTCTACAAACACCTTATTTTGAAAGTAACTCAAGAATAATGTTCAAGTCCCACGGAATTTGCGCCAGTTGTCCGCCATATTGTTTATATTGGTAACGGAGAACTCTGGGAACGTGTTGTACACTGCGCCGCTCCGCAAAAACTCTACTTTCCGTAGCGTGTACGAGCGATGCAGTATGAATCTGTCGTATTATGAAATTCCCAGAACTTTCTTATGTAGATAATATGGAAACACCCATGAACATATATTATATACTTTGGCTTTACATTATTAAAATTGTATTTGAAAGCAGAAACCACTAAAATACCAGTCAGTCTTACTTGATGTCAGTTGCGTCACTCGGGTACCAGCTTCAGTAGTCTCGTTTTTGACGTGGCTTCTGCGAGACCATCACATCAGGCGCCAAATTTATTTTGAAGGTATCGAGATCTGTCAACACTTACCTCTTCTTGGTCAGGATCTCTGAGAATGCCTCAAAAGGGTAAGACTTTATGAGAAATCTACAAATTCGATGTTTCTACCTCATTGGGAACAAGCATTAGGGGTGTCCCTACTCGTCTTAACTAGGACTTAAGTAGCTCAGTCTTCCAAAGTTGACCAAGGCCTTTCAAAGGCAAAGATAGTAGATCTAGATCTATCTAGATTCTAGATCTAGAATGATAATAGATCAATGTATTACTCATACATTGCATTTCGGTATACGTAATGTAATTATAGTCTAGTAACGTAGCAAATTGTGCAATTTTGAGAACAAGAGTTACTTTCTGAGACTGCATGCAGACATTTTTTAATACATAGACCTACACTCATACTATGGGCCTGTGAGTAGTTAATTACCCGAGGTACTTACCTAGTAGTACTGAAGGGGAATTGATGTTCCTACGAGCCTAGGACACTATGATGGTGCTCCAGGATAACCTGGACCATAGAACCCTCTATCGGGGTCCTCATTTTATACTGCGCACACTCTGACATGAAAAAAATCAAATCCATCAATATACACCCATTTGTCTTTGCCAACCTTCAAAATAGCTGTCTCTAATAATAGTAATATGTTATAACTGTGTATGTAGAGACCTAGTTTTCCAGTGGAGTTTGTCTGGTTCTCAAGTCAAGACATTTTGTTCAGTCTTCCTCGCTGGTTCCCTAACTGCAAAATGCCTCCCCTATTTACATAGAACAGCTGTTCACCCCTGAAAGGAGATCAGGAGTGAATACCTTACCTAACTCCTGGTTATACTTCCATAATTCAGGGATGATAGTTTTCCACTATTGAATGGATATCCAGTTAGTAAATTTTTCTTGTTTAAAAGAAAGAAAGTATGAATTGAGCCTCATTCATACCCATGATACAGTGGGTTTATCCTCCCCACACACCCACAGTCATATTCCACGCCCAACATCAAAATATGTTTTCCATATTTTCTGCCTCTCTAAGGCAGTAAATTGCGCATGAAATCCTTTCCACTATAATGATATCCATACCACACACATGTTGCTGTACACATATCTAGTGCACATTAGATAACTTTTTAGTTTTCATGGTTTTTTTCCCAATCTAGTGGGCACTAGATAACATTTCAAATTTCCTGAGACCTTTTATCTTGTGCACACGAGATAGCCTTTTTAGTTTTCCTGAGACCTTTTTTTTTATCTAGTGTGCCGTGACCGCAGGCTACTGCAGAGCCACTGTGCTGCATACCATAGTACTACAGCCTGTGTGAAGGTTGAGTGACAGCTGTCCAGCATTCATGTCCTCGCCACAAGTGCTTGTCCTCAACATGCCTTCCCACCCTCAACATACCCACCATTATTAACATGCTACCTCTAATATGGCAGTTCTTAGCATGTAAGCTGCACTGAACATCCCCATCCACCATTGTAATGCCTACCTCGCATGTCTAGCTGACCTTGGCATGGCTGTCCAATATGCCTACCTTAATAGCATGTACACTCAAAGGCAGGCATGCAAAGGATGGGCATACTAATGGCGAGCATGTCAAATGTAAGCATGCTGGGTCATCATGCCAAGGGATAACAAGGATGGGCATACTGAGGACGGGCATACTGAGGACGGGCATACTGAGGACGGGCATACTGAGGACGGGCATACTGAGGACGGGCATACTGAGGACGGGCATACTGAGGACGGGCATACTGAGGACGGGCATACTGAGGACGGGCATACTGAGGACGGGCATACTGAGGACGGGCATACTGAGGACGGGCATACTGAGGACGGGCATACTGAGGACGGGCATACTGAGGACGGGCATACTGAGGACGGGCATACTGAGGACGGGCATACTGAGGATGGTATTGCAGTGGGTGGGCATGCTTAGTACTGGGCAGGTGTGTCAAAAATGGGCATGCTGGGTGGGCATACCAAGGTTAGGCTTACCAGCTGGGCATGGCAAGCTATTGCATACTGTGCAAGTCTGCCAGAGGTGGGCGTGCCAAGTGAGTGCTGGACAGGCCTACAAGGTGTGGTGAGCGTGCATGTGCCACAGGTGGGCTTGCTGCTGGGCAGGGGCTCTATATGCAACATATTCGAAATCAATTTTAAAATTCTACCAAAATTGTTCATATATTTTTATGGTTCAAGGGTAACGGCCAACAAAACCTATTTGAATAGATTTAGTCAGGTGCATGGAAGTTGTTGTCATCGGTCATGCATTGCTCTTTTATGGCTGGGTACTCAACATATATATAGACAATAATCGATAGTTTTGTGGACAGGCGACCGTCAACCACGAGAGGTTGACGGGTAGAAATACACGAGTGATTTACAGAGCCGCCTGTCCACAAAACCATCGTTTGTTGTATTTATTATCCCATCTTCTCCAATAAATTAAACTCAGTTATTGCCATATTAAAAGGTACAACAATAGGGACTATTTCTTTGCTCTTTAGCCCAAAAGTACTATTTTTTCCGTATACCATGGTTTTGAGGCCGTATACCACAGGTTTGAATCCGTATACCTTAGTTATGGTATCTGACAGGTTTTATATAATGGGTCGTGGTTTACGGAGTCCCCATATATTTTCAATGGGGTCTTTGTATAAGATGAATGATAAAACTACAGGCATCATGTTTAGTTGCTCCTTCGTTCTGGAAAATCTGGATAGTGCAGTGCAGAGAGCCATTGTTAGTTTACAAATCAGTCACCAGATGGCCGACAGTAGTATCTGCAAGATGGTGGACTTTCCCTGGACTCTGGGTCTTTGTTCCTATGTAATTCAGATGACTTTAAAAAAATCCCATAACTCCTTTATCTCTCAAAACCCATCCCAGTTTAAGATGATTTAAAGTTGAAGCCCACGACATGTTGGTCCAGACGTGGGAGGCTCCATACACACACATATGGAGAAAGGCTAGAGTTGTGACAGTGACCTATTATCACCCACTTACCTGTGGTCTATTTCATGACCGCTTGAAGGCGCACAAGCAATTTGGACGGTTTTTTTTTTTTGCTGGAGGCAGGCATTTCAGCCTCGTACAGTAAACAAACAATTTGGAAGTTAAATACCCAAACAAACAAACAAACAAATTCGCCTCCAATGCCAGGAACACCTACTTGCAGGCAAAATTGCGCCGTCCAGGGAATATTAGCCATCTGCCCTATAGACGTATTGCTGTAGTATATACAGTAAAACACCCGCTTCTGGGACACCTAGCTTAAGGGGTCACCCCGCTTAAATGGTTTGCTGGAAAGGAAATTCTTATTTAGTCTATTCTAACCCCGCCTAAGAGGACAGTTTGCTCGGAACGGAGGTTGACCCCTTAAGCAGGTTTCACTGTAGCACCATAGTAGTTGATATGTCCATGTAGTTATGATAATTTATAAAAATGATGAGTAAATAATTTCATGTTTTCCAATCTGCAGATGGGAGTACAAAAGGTGGTGATGGGTAAGTATTTCATGTTTGTTGAGTAGACAATATACTATAGAGGAAACCTATAAAAGTTTAAGGTCAGAGCTCCTATCCCATCGAGTTTGAAGTGCATAGCAATTCACTAGGCAAAGCCTTGTAAATTACATAGCAATCCAAACAAGATGGGATCGAGCTTTGGCCCTAAATTTGATTAGGTTTCTGAATTTAACTCACCCTTCACATAGACAAATGGGCTGACCTTTGTGACATAATCAGCCATTGAGTTTTTATAAAATACTCCATGTTGGATATGCGTTCCCAATGTTAAGTCCATGGGGGAAAATACCAGGGGTGAGATAATAAGGAGTACCCGATTACTAAGTAGAATACTGGTCTCGAACATCCCTTGCATCATTAAGTCTCTAGAGACAACATACTATAAACACAATAATGGACAAATACCAGTAATTACGAATCAAAAGCAAAATTCTGAGGATCGATGATCTTTCTTTCCATCGTCACCAGAGCCTTACAAAACGTAACCGTATCTAAAACGCTCAAAAACATCGAACCGTGGTGGAATCAGTACTTTATCACAGAATCTTAAAATAACTATTCCTACTACTCGGAATTGGGCTGGATTCGTATTAAGCAATGAAAAGTCAATTATGAGACATGTTTTACCGACATGTTTCGGACAGTGAGTCCTTCATCAGGGTGTTATCATAGAATCTTCTTTCTTTGAATTTAGGTATATAGATTGTGGTGATTAGCACACTGTATATTCTCTCTGCAGAGAAGGGGACTCAATTCGCGTTTTCGTGCGCGTGCGACCTCCGGGTCGGAGTCAGGATACAGTGGACCTGGGGACCTGCCTCTCCGTCGACACAACCAACCAGGCTATCATGCTGAAGGCCAAACCGGAAACCAAAGTCTTCACATTTGATCAGGTCGCAGACGTTGCCACAACGCAGGTAAGTGTCGATATTTTTTCTTTATTCGTTTCGGGAAGAAACATACCATCAAGGCTAGGACAACAAAATTTAAAAAGTTTATATTTCTTTTTCTTTTTTTTCATTCATTCAAGCGGTAGGTACATGCCTCTAACCCACTGGACATTTGACAGAAGAGTATTGGCGGTTTTTGAACAGTAGACTGGAAAGATTATCTCTAACAGAGATGGGAGTTTTCCTTTTGTAAACTTTTCGTACTTGCCTACCTATTCAATAGTTGTTACAAACCTGTTGTTATTTTCAGGAGACCGTGTTTTCCTCAGTTGCTAAAAAGCTGATTGACAGTTGTGTCGCAGGCTACAATGGGACGATTTTTGCATAGTAAGTAGATGAAGAAACCTCAAATAAAACAATGTTTACTAAACACCAGTGAATCATTGCTAAACGAACCTTTTTATAGAATGACCTGTTTCCCCACTTAAGTCCAATTTTTGATTTTTTATCGGCGACAAAGGAACAGTATTTTGTCTCAGGCGAGGCATCGTAACGGTGTCGGCCGGTGCTGGTTAGTGTTGCACCCCTTTCCTGCAGTATGCCTGAGATTAATGTGAACCCCCCCCCCCCCCCCCCACACACACACACATACATCCAAAGATGTTCTTTTGTCACCGACAAACTCTCATGTTGATAGATTCTGTTGGTTCAACAGAATATTGGAAAAGCCACCCATGGTGTGTACCAATATCAGCTCATTATTAGCAGGTGGACGGTTGGTCTTTAGGTTATGGCTATAGCCTACTGTAGTACACATGCTTATAAAGTCATTAGGTGACCTGACCATATTTTTGCTTTTTATAGCTCACTAAGTACAGATAGGAATATGATTTCTGTTTTGGACAGAAGGTTTTATGTTGGTTTAATGGCTCACAGTTTTTAAGATTTAGTATTTTGGAATGGATTTGAAAAAAAAACTGAATTCAGTTTGGGGGGGGGGGGGGACTTTGGTAGTCACTGGTCCATTTTTAAGAACTCCTTTATGGACATATTTCTACCACTTAAACTGGTTGAATCATAATATGATATGCCTCATTTAAAAGAGAATAAAAAACAGTAGGTGCTAGGAAGTGGAATTTTCTAAGTAGATTCTATATTTACAGAGATATTCAAGTATTTGTTGAAAGTGGGGGGGATTTTCAGTGAAATGGGCATGCTCAAACAGATGTTTACTCAATATTGATTTATAGTGAGCATTAGTGTAACATTTACCATCTCCATAAGTGGCACTGACAGTTGCTTACACACTAAGAAGTGTCATTATTTAGGTAAAATACATAATTGATGTGCTATTCATGTATTTCTTCTAAATCTCACAATGTAAGGGGGGGAGGCAGCAGGTGTATGAGTGGATGGTTTATTCAGCATATTTACACACAAATAGAAGTCAAAATGGTTCATAACTTTGTTGTAGGAATCAGTCAAGACCCAGTCAAATGATATTGGTTTGTAAAATTATTTGTAATATCATTTACCACCAGATATTGGCTTGACCTACTTTATTGGTGTATATAGAAACAAAGTTTTGTCCCCCACATGGCTAGGGAGCATGCAGGCAGGTCTGTGTGCACTCATGAAGCTATCACCATGAAGCTATCTGAAAACGTTTCCTATGTACTCATAGAATTGTTGATTGCCAAACGAAATTGCCCTCAGGGAGCTAAATATATATGTGCATAGAGCCATGACCTGCTGAGTTCACAGAAGATTAGGGCTTAAAATATCCAATCAATGCAGGCCCTTTCCTATCCCTCCCTCCCTCCCTCCCTCCCTCCCTCCCTCCCTCCCTCCCTCCCTCCCTCCCTCCCTCCCTCCCTCCCTCCCTCCCTCCCTCCCTCCCTCCCTCCCTCCCTCCCTCCCTCCCTCCCTCCCTCCCTCCCTCCCTCCCTCCCTCCCTCCCTCCCTCCCTCCCTCCCTCCCTCCCTCCCTCCCTCCCTCCCTCCCTCCCTCCCTCCCTCCCTCCCTCCCTCCCTCCCTCCCTCCCTCCCTCCCTCCCTCCCTCCCTCCCTCCCTCCCTCCCTCCCTCCCTCCCTCCCTCCCTCCCTCCCTCCCTCCCTCCCTCCCTCCCTCCCTCCCTCCCTCCCTCCCTCCCTCCCTCCCTCCCTCCCTCCCTCCCTCCCTCCCTCCCTCCCTCCCTCCCTCCCTCCCTCCCTCCCTCCCTCCCTCCCTCCCTCCCTCCCTCCCTCCCTCCCTCCCTCCCTCCCTCCCTCCCTCCCTCCCTCCCTCCCTCCCTCCCTCCCTCCCTCCCTCCCTCCCTCCCTCCCTCCCTCCCTCCCTCCCTCTTCACAGAAGATTAGGGCTTAAAATATCCAATCAATGCAGGCCCTTTCCTATCCCTCCCTCCCTCCCTCCCTCCCTCCCTCCCTCCCTCCCTCCCTCCCTCCCTCCCTCCCTCCCTCCCTCCCTCCCTCCCTCCCTCCCTCCCTCCCTCCCTCCCTCCCTCCCTCCCTCCCTCCCTCCCTCCCTCCCTCCCTCCCTCCCTCCCTCCCTCCCTCCCTCCCTCCCTCCCTCCCTCCCTCCCTCCCTCCCTCCCTCCCTCCCTCCCTCCCTCCCTCCCTCCCTCCCTCCCTCCCTCCCTCCCTCCCTCCCTGTCGTAGACTGATTTACTTAGGATTAACTCCCACCACCCCTCTCTGGTATCCCGCTGTGATGGCTGCTTGTTGGTCACCGCAAAGCGCATTTTGCCTGAGACCAGCTCGACGACAGGTTTACAATTTGGGAATTAATCGTTCAGTTCTCTATCGGTATAATATGTGCAATCCACTTTACCTCTGACACAATAACAACTGCAACGTCCCTTTAAGAAATTGATACAATTTTATTTCTCTATGCATTCAATGTTTCTTCATCTAATTACTGAAGTGTTTTACTTTCAATTCAATAAGTGGGCAGACGGGCTCGGGAAAAACCTTCACAATGGTTGGTAAGTATCATATATCCTTAGTTTGAATAACTTTCTTGACAGAATTTACCATACAGTAGCATTATTATTTCAGTCAAAAAAGTGAAACTTTTCCCATTAGGTTTTCAGAGGTGAGTAAACTAATTTGACCTCAAAGATGGAGATATGTCAATGATACAGTATCTCGCACACGAGCAGAAGTATCTGAAATATAAGTAAATTCTTCGTGGTATTCTCATAACCATTATTTGTTTTCATTGTATGGTTCACAATTCACTTGACACTTTCGGAAGCCTTGCTGTATAGAGAGCAGATGTTTTTAATGCACACCAACTCCTTGCTGATATGTACTTAAAAAATCAGGGATACCAGTTTTCAATCTTTCCATTGAAATTCATGTTTTTATTTTCAGAAAAAAAATGTCATCGTGTAATATTGACATACCAACTGCTACGTTACCCAATTCAGCCACAGGCCACAAAAAAAACTTCAGCTTCCCCTTGATCCCTTAATTACCCAATGCAATGTACAAACCCTATATTGCGAAGAAAAATAATTCTATGTCTTTTTTTCTGACTCGAACTGGCATCCCTGTGAAATTTGTGACTATGTGGATAAAAACATTTTTTCCAACTAGGAAATTTTTTCCTGAGAACGAAAAGATTAACAACTATAGACAACGTGGATAAGATTTTGACTAAAGTAAGGTCTGTGTCTTTCTTTCAGGTCCGTCAGAAGATGGGACCTCCTTCCAACACGAACTGCGCGGAGTAATCCCTCGTAGCTTTGAGTATCTCTTCAGCCTGGTCAATCGTCAGAAGGAACTGGTGGGTCATCCATTTTTATAAGGCATCCATAAAGTATGTACGCACTGAGGGGGGGAGGGGGTCAAAAATTTTGAAAATTTTGTGTGTACTCCCTCTTTGTTCTAATGCATACAAGATTGGGAGAGGGGCTGGGGAGGTTCAAAATTACAGAAATTCTGCGTACGTCCTTTATCGAGGGCCTCAAGATATGTCCTCCTAGGCACGGAAATAGTGCCTAGGCTCGTAGAACAACAATTCCTCTTTAGTACTTGGTAAGTTTCTCGGGTAATTTTATATATTATTATTAGTCCCGTCTGGTTTCTTGCAGCTTGGGGAGCGCATACAGTTTCTTTGCCGAGCAAGTTTCCTTGAGATTTACAACGAGCAGCTGTCGGACTTGCTGGATACGGGGGGAGCGAGTCCCCTGCTGCGCGAGAACATGAAGCGGGGCGTGTTCGTCGAGGGCCTCACCGACCAAGCCGTGAGCAGCGCCAGCGACGCATACCAGGTACGCATATCCTCAACATAGAGATAGAAGTGAAAGTTCTCTATTCTAGATTTTTATCCAAACGAAAATTGGATACAGGAGTCCTTAATCAACTTTTTCTTTACTGTGGAACACCGAAATGGACTGTTTCGTATTCTAATTTTCAGAAACACATCAGATTTCAAAAAGTCCCTCACATAAAGTACTAAGTAAAACTCATCCTGAATAATCTATGTACAATTTTTCCCTGCAAAATCACTTTTTTTTTTTTTTCTGTACTTGTGATGTGCCATGTCGACCATTTTCTGTACTTGTGTTCTATTTCAATGTATCGGAAAAACTCGTGTAACTGCGCGAGATACAATAAACATGATTTAAAAAAAAACAAAAAAAAAACCTCTAAAATGTCTGTATTAAAGATAGAAATGTGAGGAATGCGAAAAATCATTTGCAATATCCGGTCAACCATCCAGTCGATAGCTTACTGTTGATATTTTATCTTTACAAAATGGTTTTAGAACGAGGTGCAGTAATCTATTTTTCTTCAGGTTATAGATATCAAATTAAAGAGAAGCCATTTACTTACATGTAGTTGTATTTATTCTTGTGAACTATTTGTTTTCAGGTGCTGCAGAATGGATGGAAGAATCGCAGCGTGGCAGAGACTGCGATGAACACCGAGAGCTCCCGGAGTCACGCGGTGTTCACTCTCCACATCGAGTCTAAGGTCAGTCCACGGGTCTGTCGCTAACTCATTAAGGACCGGTGCCTATGGCCGAGCTACTCCCGTAAGGATGGGTGCTGGTGGCAGTGTATACCGCTTGCTTAAACTCAAGTGTGTAAACCACCTGATGAGATATATAATCCAAATATTTTATTTCTTCTGAATAGTAATAGTAAATGTTATGGCAAGCCTAGAGTCTGTGAAGCTTTAATGGATATTGCTTAATTATTTACTTGTTAAAACAATGGAATGATTTGTAAATATTGGATGCCGCGTGATGCCCCAAGGCATCATGCGTCTTTGATGCGGTGATGCCTGGATGGATCCTGCATTGATAGCATCATGCGTCCTGGAAGGGTTAACGACAATAGATCTGATCTTTTCACATGTATAGTTCACTCAATCTATAAAATGCAAATATGGATCATGAACAAGTCATAGGTAAATGTATGTTCGTCCTTCCAGAGTGTATATTTTGTTCCCAAGTACATATACTTTAAAATGGTAACTTAAATTGGCTTTGTGAGATAAATCCCCAAAAAGATTCTATTGAATATGAAAAAAAGATTGAATACGATTCTCATTGATTTTCCAAATAACCACTTGCCACACATCAAGCACGATTTATGAGAATTTGGGAATTTGTCATGGAAAATTTACTCTAATGTATCACAAAAATGTTATGATATCGGAATCGCCATGTGAAAAACGATTTATTTTCCTCTGACAAAGAAGACTTATCAATAATGTGTGGTACATTACAGGAAAACAAACAAGGAGCCTGGCAGTTGCGAGCATCCAAGCTGAATCTGGTTGATCTCGCGGGCAGCGAGCGACAGAAGGACACCAAGACTACGGGAAGTCGACTCCGGGTTTGTAAAATGATCGCTTCAAATTACCTGATCAATGTTAAAAAAATATTAAATCACAGTGTTTCCATAGTTACAAAATATGTTTGATATAGGGATCCTAATCGATTTCATACAGAATATGCATAAAACCCTATAAAATGACTGTCTCAGTCAAGGTTGCCTATCTGTACCTCTTATTTTCACAATCCTCAGGGTGGTTACCATGGTAACCATATTCCATCAGAGTGTTGAAATTGGCTATTTTCATACAATTATCTGTAAATAGGCATGTTTCCTAATCTTCTTTAGAATGTACTCCTTCTAATTTTATGCATATTCTGTATTAAATCTATTAGAATCCCAATATACCATATTTTGTATCCATGGAAACATAAATTTGGTTGCCATGGCAACAGAGTTACTCAAACCTGTGGAAAAAATAATTGCAAGCATTAGTTCTCTTAGAGGCGGTCATTTTAAGGTATCACATGTCTATATTTGTAGGAAAGAACTAATTTTATGTGTTTTTGTTCTATTTTTGGCGGCCATTTTGGATTTTGGCTTGTAATTCGAAATTCCCACATTTCCCAGAGGTTGGACCCAGATAGAATGAAAGAGCAGAAAAAACTGCCCTAGAAACAATTCTCAAAAATCGGTAGGCTCAAAATGATTATGGGGCTGATGAAATGACCCCCTACTATACATGTACATATATACACAAAAATAATATCTCAAGAGCCTTTTCCTCATTGCACAGAAGTATCCTTCAAATATACAAAATATATGTGTTTATGCTGGTCGTATATATTATATGTGTGTGAATGGGTTCTTTCATGAGAACAATGCTTTTCAAAAATGCCAGTTTTCCTGTTTTTTTCTGCTTTCTCATTTCTCATGATGTACTAAAATATTCATGATATTGACAAATATCTTTTTTTAATTTTATTTTTTATTTTTTAATGACAAATATCGGAGATTACCTGGGGCCCGTTGAAATATGCAGGCTCATACATGAAGACCCTTTTCTGTACCTCGTACAAATCCTTTAGTAATTTTTAAGTTCGATCACTAAGACAGTCTTAACCGTCCATAAGTGCTGAATAAAGTTGACCCTCATCGTCCCTGGGTCTCCTTGGCATACAGTAATGGGTCTTCATGCACGAGCCTAGATTAGCCAACGGGCCCGTGGAGTTGGAATTTCCTGGCTTTATTTTTCCCGGTGTGACTGGTATCTCTGGTTTTACAGGAGGGATGCAGCATCAACAAATCACTCTCGGCGCTGGGGAACGTCATTATGTGCCTGGTTCACAACAGTCACGATGAAAAATCCAGATACGTGCCTTACCGTGACTCCAAGTTGACCTTCCTCCTCAGGGTAAGTCTCGTTTACACAGATCATCGTAATCTTTATCCTGCCCCTCATATAAAATCCCATAGACTTAACATAGGAAAGGACACATTTAGTGAACAGATCACGTTCATATGAAGGTGAGTTGTCTATTTTTATATTTTGAATTGTCTTTATTTTTTTAATACTTTTATTTAGACTGGAGGGTCTTCTAGGGTAGCACCCTGTTTTCAGGAGGCTCCAGTGGCCAATTTTTGTTGAGCTCATAGTAGTTTGATTTTACATACCTAACGTTTTTACAGGCTCACATTTCAACATATTAAAACGAAAGAAGCAACAGACAATGACATTCAGTTTTAGTCATACTTAATGTAGGATGATTGTATACAATGATGATGGTTTTGACAACTGGTTTTCATAATATGTCGGATGAGTTGGTATGGGGTACCAGGGAGAAATAGTTGGTGTTTGCGTTGCTCGCTATTTTGATAGCATTGGGGTAGGATAAATTCTTAAACAGACAAGTTGACGAAAGTGACCCGATCCCATTTTGATTGAACTCACTACGGACCTCTCACTCAGCTATTGCTTCATTTGTATTTGGTGTTGAATATTCATGAAGGATTTATACATTTATACACTAGAGAAATAGCAGTCAATTGTTTTCTTGTAGGATTCTCTGGGTGGAAACGCGAAGACGCACATCATAGCCTGCATTCATCCAGGAAATAAGTAAGTCTGTCTTTCGTGCCTTTTGAATAAAAAACATCTAACAAAGTTAGAGATCTGCAATCTGGTCATATTCCACCTTTGTTTTATCCATTACACTATAGTGTAAAACTTACATTGAGGCATGAAGATTAAAAAAGCCCACTTATACCTGTCTATATATTTTCTTTTCAGGTTCTTTGGTGAAACTCTGTCTACCCTACAATTTGCTAGACGAGCAAAACAAATCAAGAACAAGGTATGTTTTTCTGAGATATCCTTTTTACGTGGTTACCAATCTTTTGTATCTGGATAACAAGTTTCCCTTTTTTATTCAAAACGAGATGTACTGTTATTAGCGGGTGGACGGTTGGTCATGTAAGTTATTGTGTGCAAAAAAGTTGTCTTTCTCGCTGTTGTTATTTGCTCTCACAAAGAGTCTAGATTACTAAAGAAAAAAGTCGTATAGGTTATGGCTATAGCCTACTGTAGTACACCTGCTTGTAGAGTCACTAGGCGACCTGACCACATTTTTAAAGCTAACTTAGTACAGATAGGAATATGATTTCTATTTTAGACAGAAGGTTTTATGGCTATATAACATCTTAGTGACATGTATGCACGTTATTAGTAGAATTTTAGTCTCATTCTGTATGCGTGTCTTATTGTAGGCTGTGGTCAACGAGGATCTGCACGGCAACATCCCTGCGCTTCAGGCAGAAATTCGCCGCCTCAAAGAAGATCTGGCCGCCAGGGATAAGGTTATCGGAGACTTCACTCCAAGTGGTATGTCAGTACAGTAGAATCGTGTGTAAGCGGACACCCTCCCTCCCAGCCAAAAGTGTTTGCTTATGCAGGGTGTCTGCTTACACAGGGTTGAAATAAACATCTATTCTACTATACATGAAGTTCTGTTTAGCGCATCAAGCGGTCAAATTGTCACCACTCGACCAAACACCAGTCGGTCTGGCTTCATGGATAAGCAAATTCAATGCATTTATAACCAATCTTTCGGAAAAATGTCTATTCTCAGTCTGCTAAAGAAATACCTCTAAAATTACCAAAATATCTCTACACATATTCAAATGATAGGTCAAAGAAAGAAAAATTAGGTAAATAATTTCTTTTCCCTGCTTTTACTAGTCACAACTTTCCCCGCCTCGTCCACACTATTAAATATTGACGGCCCTAGACTTAAATGCATCTGAAAGAATATTGACTTTTATTTGACATTCAAAGAATATATGAGGCGTGGCAAGAGTTCACCTTACTAGAGCCGATTAGAAAAAAAAAGTTTTATTTGACTTTCAGGTATCACAGCACCTTATTTGACTTTCAGGTATCACGGCACCTTATTTGACTTTCAGGTATCACGGCACCTTATTTGACTTTCAGGTATCACGGCACCTTATTTGACTTTCAGGTATCACGGCACCTTATTTGACTTTCAGGTATCACGGCACCTTATTTGACTTTCAGGTATCACGGCACCTTATTTGACTTTCAGGTATCACGGCACCTTCTGGTGCAGGCATCACTAGCGGCCCCTGGCGGGAACGGTTTATGGAGGCGATCCGTTTGTTTGAGGCGCAAAAACTCAAGTTGAAGGTGAGACTTTGCTTCTCCATTTGTGACTATACTGAAGAGGGCGTTTTTTCAAAAAATTATTTCAAGGTATTAATAATAAGCAAAGGCCCTGACTGTAGACGAAACAGTTCTTGTTCTCAGTCAGTCGTCAATTTCATTTCTGCCTATGGCATCATGCAGTATGAGGTTGATGAATGACCTTGAACGAGAACTGTTTTGCCTACAGTAAGGACGTTTCCTAATATAAAAGCTGTTGGCAAATGTTGTAATTGGTCTCTAGAGATTGTTGCCCACATGGGAGAATCACGTGGGTGCTGCTGTGAGACCTGTGGATGACCTTCAGGCACTCTGGTTAGTATCGGGGTTGTGTAGAGGTGGACGACCTTCAGACCCTCTGGTTAGTGTCAGGGTTGTGTAGAGGTGGATTACCTTCAGGTCCTCTGGTTAGTGTCAGGGTTGTGTAGAGGTGGATGACCTTCAGACCCTCTGGTTAGTGGTCGAGTTGTGTAGAGGTGGATGACCTTCAGGCCCTCTGGTTAGTGTCAGGGTTGTGTAAGGTTGGATTACCTTCAGGTCCTCTGGTTAGTGTCAGGGTTGTGTAGAGGTGGATGACCTTCAGACCCTCTAGTTAGTGGTCGAGTTGTAGAGAGGTGGATGACCTTCAGGTCCTCTGGTTAGTGTCAGGATTGTGTAGAGGTGGATGACCTTCAGGTCCTCTGGTTAGTGTCAGGGTTGTGTAGAGGTGGATGACCTTCAGGTCCTCTGGTTAGTGTCAGGGTTGTGTAGAGGTGGATGACCTTCAGACCCTCTGGTTAGTGGTCGAGTTGTGTAGAGGTGGATGACCTTCAGGCCCTCTGGTTAGTGTCAGGGTTGTGTAGAGGTGGATGACCTTCAGACCCTCTGGTTAGTGTCAGGGTTGTGTAGAGGTGGATGACCTTCAGGCACTCTGGTTAGTGGTCGAGTTGTGTAGAGGTGGATGACCTTCAGGCCCTCTGGTTAGTGTCAGGGTTGTGTAAGGTTGGATTACCTTCAGGTCCTCTGGTTAGTGTCAGGGTTGTGTAGAGGTGGATGACCTTCAGGTCCTCTGGTTAGTGTCAGGATTGTGTAGAGGTGGATGACCTTCAGGTCCTCTGGTTAGTGTCAGGGTTGTGTAGAGGTGGATGACCTTCAGGTCCTCTGGTTAGTGTCAGGGTTGTGTAGAGGTGGATGACCTTCAGACCCTCTGGTTAGTGGTCGAGTTGTGAAGAGGTGGATGACCTTCAGGCCCTCTGGTTAGTGTCAGGGTTGTGTAGAGGTGGATTACCTTCAGGTCCTCTGGTTAGTGTCAGAGTTGTGTAGAGGTAGATGACCTTCAGACCCTCTGGTTAGTGGTCGAGTTGTGTAGAGGTGGATTACCTTCAGGCCCTCTGGTTAGTATCAGGGTTGTGTAGAGGTGGATTACCTTCAGGCCCTCTGGTTAGTGTCATGGTTGTGTAGAGGTGGATGACCTTCAGACCCTCTAGTTAGTGGTCGAGTTGTAGAGAGGTGGATGACCTTCAGGTCCTCTGGTTAGTGTCAGGGTTGTGTAGAGGTGGATGACCTTCAGGTCCTCTGGTTAGTGTCAGGGTTGTGTAGAGGTGGATGACCTTCAGGTCCTCTGGTTAGTGTCAGGGTTGTGTAGAGGTGGATGACCTTCAGGTCCTCTGGTTAGTGTCAGGATTGTGTAGAGGTGGATGACCTTCAGGTCCTCTGGTTAGTGTCAGGGTTGTGTAGAGGTGGATGACCTTCAGGTCCTCTGGTTAGTGTCAGGGTTGTGTAGAGGTGGATGACCTTCAGGTCCTCTGGTTAGTGTCAGGGTTGTGTAGAGGTGGATTACCTTCAGGCCATCTGGTTAGTTTCAGGGTTGTGTAGAGGTGGATTACCTTCAGGTCCTCTGGTTAGTATCGGGGTTGTGTAGAGGTGGATGACCTTCAGGTCCTCTGGTAAGTGTCAGGGTTGTGTAGAGGTGGATGACCTTCAGGCCCTCTGGTTAGTGTCAGGGTTGTGTAGAGGTGGATGACCTTCAGGTCCTCTGGTTAGTGTCAGGGTTGTGTAGAGGTGGATGACCTTCAGGTCCTCTGGTTAGTGTCAGGGTTGTGTAGAGGTGGATGACCTTCAGGCCCTCTGGTTAGTGTCAGGGTTGTGTAGAGGTGGATGACCTTCAGGCCCTCTGGTTAGTGTCAGGGTTGTGTAGAGGTGGATGACCTTCAGGTCCTCTGGTTAGTGTCAGGGTTGTGTAGAGGTGGATGACCTTCAGGTCCTCTGGTTAGTGTCAGGGTTGTGTAGAGGTGGATGACCTTCAGGTCCTCTGGTTAGTATCGGGGTTCTGTAGAGGTGGACAAACTTCAGGTCCTCTGGTTAGTCGTGGGGTTGTGGAGAGATGGTCAGACGTTAGTTCAGAAACATGCAGATGTTTGACTTTCCTGATAATGAGTGAACCCCTCTTAGCATTTGTTTTCCTACTCAGTGCCAATATTTACCAGTAATTTGATTTTGTCAGAATTTTGTCGCGTGAAAAAAAGTAGCCGTAATTGTCCAAAAATGACCTAAAAATGATGTCTGTGTTATAATTCGATGCATTCAATCATCCAATGGAAGTCCAGGCAGTGCCAATTTTTTGTTTTAATTTATACCAACCTGATTGAAATTAACCAAGTCTAAAAAATATACAGTAGAACCCTGCCTAACGGACACACCTTTGGTCTGAATGGTTCTCTATATTAGATGTTTATTTTAACCCCCGGACACTTTTGCCTGGAATGCAGGGTTTCTGCTTACGTGGGGTTCTACTGAACAAATGAGATGGATTCATCCCCTGTAAGAACCTGATGGATTCGTAAGTGATGTAACTACAGGGATGGCAAGTCTCTTCTTTTCCAAGGAAATCTTTGTTTTCATTTTTATTTTTTGAAATTATTTTTCTTGTATAAAACAAAGAGGGGATAAGTTAGGTCTCATTCACACCAATAAACAGTATGAAACCTCCCCATGCACCCAAACCCCATTCCATGGTCAATAACGATGTGTATTCCATGTTTCCTCAGTCTCTTGGACGAAATAAATTCCACATAAGAAATATTTCCTCACGACCCCAACTGACATCCGTGTAACTAGAGTAACCTTGTCACTCCAGCTGAAGGATCAGAAGCAAGCCTTGCTGGAGACTCACCTCGAGCACAAGGAGAAGAAGGTCCTTCAGACGAAGATGGTGCTGCTTTTCCGCACAGAGACCATCAAGAAGTGGGAGGCGCAGCACAAGAAAAAGAACCCGGCACAAGGCGCCGACGACCTCGTCGTGAGTCACCTCCTCCGTACCTCAGCCTTTAACCACCTCTTTTTGTGGTTATTAGCGGGTGGACGGTTGGCTTTAGGTTGTGGCTATAGCCAACTGTGAAAATGTTGTTTGGAACTATTCCAAAGAAAGATATCATGTTTTGAAGTAGACAAATGTCTGTGATTGTTTATAAAATATTTGAAAATATTGAAAAGAATTGACTGAAATAAGTCTACAAAAGTGAAAAGCTTAAATCATTGATGGTCCCTATATACCCTCAGGGTCCCCTGGGACGTTATACCATAACCAAGCAAACAAACTATAGCCTACTGTAGTACACCTATGATGTACGATTTGTTTTGGACAGAAGGTTTTATGGCTATACAATATCTTGGCGTTTAAATGTTTAATATTTTGACATGGATTTAGAAAGAAAAAATGTGATTTTAATTAGGTTAGACTTTATTAGTCACAGTTGAAGTTCCATTCTTAAGGACTGCTTTGAGGGCATATTTCTACCCCATAAATTCGTTCAATCATGATTTTAATATGCCTCATTTAAAAGAGTTAAAAACAGTTGCTAGGAAGTGAAATTTTCTGGGTAGATTCTATATTTACAGAGATATTCAAGTATTTGTTAAAAGTGTGTGTGTGTGTGGGGGGGGGGGGGGAGGAGTTGAAACGGGCATACTTACACATGTTCACACAATATTAATTTTTAAGTTCGATATGTGTTCTACAACACCTAAAGATCATCATATTCAAGTTTCAGGAAAATAACGTTGGTTTTAATTTTTTAGCCAAATCATCCAATATGCCTTTAAAGTAACAGGAAATCAACATACATCGGAAATAGAAGTTCGATTTCTTTTTAGGGAGGTTAGGATTACTAGCTTGATTAGGTAATAATTTGCCTCATGTCATACGTGGAGCATACAGATATGTTGTATGCTCCGGCCTGCAAAGCCGGCGCATACGGGAAAATAGTGTGTATGAAAAATTGTGCATAACTAAAACAAACTGATATCGACATGCCACTTGTCAGGAAAAGGTGGATGTTAAATACAAAACTGACTGGTTTCAGATAAATACACAATATTGACTGGTTTCAGATACAAGCGGCCGTATGTTCCGAGGAGTTGACGCGTAGTAATATCCGAGCGTATGCGAGGATATTGCCGAGAGTCAACTCCGAGGAGCATACAACCGCTTTTATCTGAAACCAGTCTATATTGTATTTATTATCCACCTTTTATGGGCAAGTGTCATGTCAATATCAGTTCATTTTAGTTATGCACTACTTTTCTGTACGCACTATTTTTCCATATGCGCCACCCGGAGCATACAACATATCCGTATGCGCCGGGTATGTCCATACACACTCCCTGTGTGTTTTCTATGGACACTTCGTATTAGGTGGATAATAAAAGTGGTTAAATACTCCTCTGAGTTCACTCTGCGCAATATCCCCGCATGCGCTTGGACATTACTATGCGTCAACTCCTCAGAGTATATGGCCACATGTATTAGAAACCAGTCAATATTCTATATATACACATTCATTGGAAGAACTGTTTACCAATACAAATATTAATAAAATGAGATTTGAGAGAAAAAGAAAATTCTAGAAATAGAAATAAGTTTTGAATAACAGATATTAATAAATGATTGATAAAAAAAAGTCATGTTTTGGCTGGTTGCGGACAGATGGCGCTGCGGGATGAGGTGCGCGCCCTGGAGGAGGTGAGCGGCGGTAAGGAGGAGGTGGCGCTGCTGACTGCCGAGCGGTCTGCGCTGGAGCGCGAGGTGGACGTCCTGCGAACACAGCTCAGTCTGCAGCAGTCCGCCGAGGACGCGCTCATGGCCGCCTACGAGCAGGCCATGGCCGAGACGGGTACTGGTATTTCTTTCATCGAGGAGGGATATTGTTTATGGGCCATCCATAAAGTATGTACGCAGAATTTCTGAATTTTTTTTACCCCCACCTCCCTCCCAATCCTGTACGCAATAAAACAAAGAAGGAGGATATGCAAAATTTCCAAAAAAAATTTACCACCTTCCGGATACTGTAAAGCGCTACTTATGAGTAGATTTTTTTCAAGTGATTTAAAAATATTTTTTTTTGAAAAACCCCAAAATCAGTACAAATCTATGGTAAAGTACCAAAAACGGAGACATACAAATGTAAATCATATAATGGTAGTAATTTGTCAGATAGCATATGATCCCCTCCCCCCCCCCCATTTTGGGGGGGGGGGGGGATTGTTTGTGGGCCATCCATAAAGTATGAACACAGAATTGCTGAATTTTTTTACCCCCACGACAACCCCCTCAACCCCTCTCCCAATCTTGTACGCAATAGAACAAAGAAGGACAATACGCAACATTTTTTTTTTTCTTTTTACCAAATTCTCTAGAAAATGTTAATATTCTGTTTTTTTTATGCATAAATCGCTCGCTATCTTGGAGCGCTTTGGAATATTCACTCGACTATTGACTCATTCATATTCCTGCGTGCTCCAAACTTGATGGGGACACAAACCACTCATCAAACTTTTTCTTAGCAAGTGCATCATGATTACGGCAACAGTTGGGAACGTTCTGTTCCCATGTCAAAGTAGCATTGACCCCAACTGACGTCCCGGTTTTAATTAGATCTGAAGTTAACGAACTTTTCATAATTTTCTATGAAAGAGAATTACAGGTAGATTTCAGTGGGGCCCAGACTTTTTGTTGCGAATCCCAGAATAGGGTGTGAAGATCCAATCAGCTGGGTTTTTTTTTACGATATTTTGGTCAGAAATATCTCTGAGCAGATTCCAATCTGTCACACTAACCATCTCTCTATATTATATCATTGAAGGTGACACATTTACTCTGAATTCAGATCCGCGGCCACAAATGTGCACCCCACAGAATACAGCGGTGGAAGAGCCAGTAGGCACTGTCGAGCGACAAAAATCTCAAATTGCCAAAATACAAGCAGAAATGGACACGGTGAGTGCATACGACAAGTCTCTGAAAATCGAGTTGTATCTTTTTTTTGTATCCTTTTTTGTTGTTGGTAGCAAGCGTTTATTTCAGTTTCCATCGGACATTTCAGATTTCACACGTCTTTTTATAAACATTTCTGTGAGTCACCAATCAAAGGATTGCGTTACCCTGTGGTCCGTTTCTTTGCTCACATTATTTTTTTTAAATGCTTAATTTTACTTTTTTTATATATACGAATTTAATGCTGAAGGCGATATGCTTAGGACTCTATTTAAAAAAAAAAAGCGTTTATTGCCTTCGATTCGTTATAAATCGCTCTTCCAAGCAATATAGCATACATACATGAAACAGGAACGTCATCATTCATTCGTATTATTGCAATAAGTATCATTCTACAATAAATATGTCCTAACATTGTGATGCAGGAAACAAGGTTGGATTATATTCCGTATGAAATAGTGTTTGTTCAATTCTAGTTGAAGCGGAGTCATACTGTGGAGCTGGAATCCACGAAGAAGAGTATGGAGGACATGGAGAGAAAACTCGCGAGCGCACAGACGGCAAATGGCGAGCTGGAAAAAACGCTCAAAATGACACAAGAACGGCAGAACATAGAACGACAAAACCAGGAGAAACTGCACCTTGATACAATAAAGGTGACTTGCCATTATATATTTTACAACACTGTAGTTCAGGGATACCAGTTTTCAATGTTTCTATTGAAATTCATGTTTTCATTTTCAGAATAAAAAAAGAATTCCTCTTGTAATATTGATATACCAACTGCTAAATTACCCAATTCAGCCACTGTCCATGATCCCCCACTGAACCTCCCCACTGACCCTTGTAAAAACTTGAGCTTTCACTTTATACCCAACAATTACGTGTATGTAATGCGTAAACCAAATTTTATTTTATTTCGTCTTTGCCACGTCATAATTTCTGGTGTTTTTCGAGCAATTTCAGATACGAGGATTCCAAATTTCTTTCCTTAATCTTCCAGAAACATATTGTTTTCTATCTTGTTTCATGTTTGATTTTAAATACCTACCAAATCATTTGCTCCTATTACATGTACCTAGTGCTAATAACATGTGCCACTCTCTCATCAGACCATCACAACTCCGAAGAAGGCCCAGTATCAGTTGCGGTCTCGGGCAGTCATGTTATCGAGCTCCGGCTCAGAGCTTTTCCCACAAAGTCCCCTGCTGCGCACCCCAGAGGGGGTCTCCCTAGCGGAGGTAGAGGACGGCTTCCAAGAAGAGCAGATGCCCGGAGACATGTACCAGGAGCAGATTGAGGGGCTCACCAACGAGATCCAGACGCTGCAGGTGAGCAGCTCATTGATGAGCGTGAAGCGCGGAGATTGTGTTTTGCCGAGCACATATTTTATTCTTGCCGAGCACATATTTCTATTCTTTAGCCTTTATCTTTTTTAAAGTAACCTATATAACCTATTAAAACCTATATTTTTTACTGGCATGCAGATTGATGTGTACAAAATTTTTTAGAAGTTAACTTGACACAAAGTCAAATAACAAGAAATCCACATTATCAGTGTATTTAAGAGATCTTAAAAGTGTTTAAGAACCAAAAGTTTGTGTGCCTTTTTGCCAGTCTGGCTGCCTGTTGGTAACTCAGCACCTCATGTGCTTGCTGTGTAGAACCTGATGAACCAGACATCCTGAAGTCCTGCAAATTAGTACTAGGTACATTTTTTAGAAATCAAGAGCTGAAAATAAGTGATTCACTATATTTTGACTTCATCATGCTGAATATGTTATCCCTTAAAATCTTATAAAAGCCTATGTTTTGGGCCTTGAAAAACCTGTATAAACCTATATTTTGGTTTTCAAAACCTATGGGGAAAACCTATATTGAGGAAGCGGGGAGTTAGGAGGCCTGCAAGCAGTTCGCTCATGATAATGTAGCTCAAAGGTAATTTTTGCATGTTCTTATAACGCTTCAAACATTTCGTACAGTTTCTGGATATACCCCAAATTTATGGATGGCTCCTTATACATATCGAGGGTGTGATGCTATTTTTTTCTCTCACATACTCTCTAGTTTGGTTAGACACACATTGGCAGGTGTAGTCTGTCGTATTCATACGATGGTTTCCAGGCAAAATGGGAACAGAATCTGGGACTAATTGAGAGGCTTTTTGCTTTGGCACAATATCTGATTTTGTTGTTAATCATTTGAATCAACAGCAAGAAAACAAGAACCTAATGAAAAAGCTGCAAGAATACGACACGAAATTCATCGATATAACAACAGAGCAGTCGGGCGTACAGACAAGAAATAAATCCCTTGAGGAGGTGAGTCACATGTTGCAATTTTGTTAATATCTAATTGTCAAAATTCTTGAAATGTTTTGTCTAATTTCTTTTTATACTACTCCACTCACTATATACAGTGTATGGAAGATCGACTCGGAAATGAGTTGAGTGGTAAAATTCTTTCTGCCGTGGACGGTCGGTGGTCGGGTGGGACCTATGACGCCCCCTGTGGCCGAAAAAATTTAGTAGAATACAATTATCTGATGTTTTCTAAGTTTATCTCACCCCTGATATTTGTCCCCATAGACTTAACATTGGAAACTCGTATCCAACGCTCATTGAGTACTTAGAAAAAAATACTCAATGGGGATTATGTCACAAATGTTAGCCCTTTAGTCAATGTGAGGGGTGAGATAAATTCAGAAACCTATTCAAGTTTAGGGACAGAGCTCAATCCCATCTAGTTTGAATCGCCATGTAATTAACTCTTATTTCAGATTTTTTTTCTATTACTTGCATCACTGGACTTTCTGAAGTGATCAAAGAACCTGCACTCAGACAAAATGAAACTAATCATCAGATTTTATTTTCAGAAACTTGCATCATATGAAGAGGCTGGCAAGAGTCATAACGATGAACTCTCGTCACTGCAAAAGCAGCTGGACAAATCACTGCAGTCACAATATTGTAAGTCTGATACAGGAAAACAAAGTAAATCACCATGATGGGTCTTTTTGTTAAATAGAATGACATTTTTAAAACACAGTAAAACTGGTCGTCGCTTTTCACAACATTTTATTCTCTGATACGGCCTGGAAGTAGGTGGCGCTGTTTTTACCGTCAAAGGAATGGAAGCTGCCATCTTGCTGAAGCATCAACATAATGCTAAACCTATGGGCGGTTTCGGGTGCTTATTTCTGATAGTATTTTAGGTGTGAGGCTAGTTAGCGTACCTCTCATGCCTTTCTCTTGACCAAATCAGATATCAGAGACAGTTTCTGGATAAATAGATATGTGATGGCCGCCATTTAGGCTATAAATGTGATGTTAACAAATCATCGAAACAGCTGGTTTTCTTTGAGTTTGTATGTTTAAATCATGTTTGGATAACAGCCCTATAGCAACTATTGAATATAGAGATTGCACATTAGAAAGTCGGTTAGTAGGGTTTTTCACCATTTTACACTCAGACAGCGGTTTATTTTCACCAGTGGACTTGCCCGTTGTCATGGTCTTTGGAGGGTCGCATCACTTGGTGTTTCTCTCCGATTGATGAATATATGTAGAGATGTTCATTTTCACACTTTTGGCAATTGGATTCCTCTTCTGGAATAAAAAGTTTAAATGCGACGAACATTCCTGATGCCTGATGGATCCTTAGTTCCAGTCACATCTTTGACTTCCAACCATTAAGATGTTTCACATTAAATATCTATTGGAACGTTCCCTATTTGGATAAAGACACTAAAATTCACATTTTATCATTAATAATAGAATTAACTCTGAACTAGTGATGTCTAACAACTGATCGTTACAGATGCCGAAGACGAGCTTCGGGACCTGCGGGTTATGGCGACACAGACTGAGAAACACATGACTGAGATACGCGTTGAGAGGGATCAACTACGCCAGGACAACACCATGTATGAAAGCAAGGCGAGTAACTTTATGTCTGAAATTGATGGATCAAGAACATGTCTGAGTTCTCAATCCCCTTTATATGTTTAATAACAATTATCAATACTATAGATGTGCATTACAATAGTCCTACTGCAGCATAGATTACATGAATGCAAATGTCTAGATTCTAGACCTATATTTTTTAAAATTGTTTTTAACCACACGGGGACCCCCCCCCCCCCCCCCCACACACACACACACACACACACTGAATATCTATTCAATGGGGCCATTTTATTATTTATTTTTTATTATTCCTTTATGATGCCCGATGAGCTGCTGTGCAGCAAAACCCTGTACACACCCCTAACATAAGAATCAACTTATAAATCTATGGGCCTGTAGTGGCCGTGCTCTGCATACATCACTTAGTTGACGGTCGCTGCTTTTTCCTAGTATCTGGGATACAGGGGGTTGTCGTAGTTATAGCGGTTGCTATACTTTCAATGAGGTCACAGTTATGAGCATGCCATGGTTACGGTGATGGTTGAGAATGTTTTGCGCTCTCACTTCAAGGTAGCATCTCTCTAGTGGCAGACATTTCAGCCTTGTACAGTAAACATAGATTCTAGACATATACTTAGTTATCATCAGACTTAAGAAAATTACTTCGGAAAAGATAAAAGATATAGACAGCTATTTCAACTAACCAGTTATCAAATATACAACTGATAATGAAGGGAATCATAAGACTTTCACATAATTCATAAAAAATATTTAGAAAACGAGGCAAATGCACTTCTGTCATCAACCGATGCTAAAAAAACCATAATTCATAAGAAAGAGGGATGGATCTTGATGAAATGTGAATCTAACATCAGTTGCCGGTCTATTGCTTCATCTTAGATACCTTCCCTGACCTACCAACTTGAGGAGAGCCAGCGCTCGGTTGCTGATTTGACGTTATCATTGAACAGTGCGCAGGTGAGTGTGTATCGTCTTGACATTTTGTGTTACACAGACAGAACGTAGCTATATTTACCATGCAGTAACGAAAATAAAATAAAAACTGAAATGGATAAATTAGGATACCTGATGTAATGAAACTGTAGCAGTCGCCAGGTTATGTGTGTTTTAACTTCGGAAGATCGCATAGATTGTATAGATAAGCTACCCTGTGAATATTTCAACCCACAGGTCGGTTCAATCTCGGAATAAGCCGGTGAAATGGGCATACTTAAACAGATGTTCACACAATATTGATTTACAGTTTGCATTGGTGTTACATATACCATATCCATAAAGTGGCATTGGCAGTTGCTTACATCCTAGGAAATATTATTAGCAGGTGGACGGTTGGTCTTTAAGTTATTCTCCGATCCGGCTTGACACTTCCGGTTCAAAATACCCTCCAAATCATGCAAATTCACCTGACAACGGAGCGATCCGCCATCTTGCCTGGTGAATACAAAGTGCTGTCAGAGTCTAAAATGGGGAAAAACTGTATTAATCGACCTTCTCTTGTTCATTCTGTACATGTAATAGTTAAAACGGGATTATTTACATTGGCCAGACATAATTTAAACGTGCCAACTTGAAGAAAATCGCTTGTTTCGACGAGTTGTTGACATCGCGTTTGTAGTCTAACTGGGGCTACCACATAGTTATTTGATCTGAAATTGCGAGGGAAGTCTGATTTTGTCAGGAGAAATTCTTCAGAAGTACAGTACCATACTTAAAGCATCCTCACACTTTAAAAAGTATCATAAATGGACGTCCAAACGGCCCATAGGCTTAGCACTGCGGAGGTGTGTCTCCAAAATGGCCGCCAAGGTGGTTCGTAGCGCCACCTACTTCCAGGCCGGATCGGAGAATGCCATCTTTGAAAGCACATGGCACAGTAATGCAGCCAACTTCCACCAGCGGGCTCTTTGGTTGCTATCACTCTCCAAGCATTGGCACATGCTTCATACCTATATCCTTATAAGAACACTAAATATATGGTTGGACCTCAGCCTCACTTTGAACACAGAGCCTGTAGTATGGCCAAGTAACTCCAGACCTAGGCCTAGACATGCACTTGTATTGAGTTTTAGAGGCCAATAATTCTATTTCAAGATACACACTTAGCTCTTGTTAATGACACTTTTAAGTTTTTATTTACCTGACATAGAAAATAACCTCTCCAGAAGATGGGGATTAGAATGATGAGACTGTATGCACTTGGCTTCTTTCATCCGTATCAGGAGGACTTGGAGAATCGTCAGATTGAGCTGGAGTACCTGGCGTCCCAACAGAAGGAGCTGGAGTCGCGTCTTCAGGCAGAAACCAATCAGCACGGTCAGACCCGAGAGTACCTCCAGGTGAGCACCGGAATGATTTACCGGATTTCCAGAAATTTTATTTGGTAATCAACAATGTCGTCTGCCATTTTCCATGGAAATCCACCTTTTCAATTTCAGTATATTTAATTGCTTTTCCTTGCATCAAATAAAGATAATATTGATTTAGCTTCATTTACGCCAAGAAAACCGAGGTTTAAACCTCCCCACAGACCCTTGGCCCCATACCATGGCCGACAAGGACATGTTATTCAAGTTTTCTGGATCTCTCTGAGGAAGAGAAATCCACATGCAAATGTTTCCGGTTTTTCCCGCTGCCCCAACTGACATCCCTGTGTGATTAGTTCTACTTGAATATTGATATGCCAACTGCTAAATTATCCAATTTTACCTCGGCCAACATAGAGTGTTTACGGTAACAGATGGGATAGGAATTGACCAGGTCATGTGACAGCAGTCAGTCACAGCCCATGATCGCCTACTGAACCTCCCCACTGACCCATGTAAAAACTTGAGTTTTCCCTTGATTCCCCACTGTAATGCGTATGCAGTCCGTAAACCCTGTATTGCAATAAGATTTATTTTAATGTCTTGAAATTGGTACCCCTGCATTTTAGTAAACACATTACGTTTAAAATATGAAATAATTCCAATTTCTCAGCAGCTACATTCACAATATACATGTATGTCATATTCTAGAAGAAATAGACACTTCATAAGTTTTGGTATTTTATATTCGTTACACTAGATGGTTCAAGTTCAGTTGGACAAGCAGACGGCCACCGTTGAACAGCTGAAATCCCAGATGCAACAACAAGGATCAGAAAAGGTAAGACATTTATACTTTCGAACATTAAAGAATATATGAATCAGAAGTAATAGTTACAACTCGTTAGAACGCTGCGTGGTATTCACTCGGCTGTGACTGATTCATGTCACTCCGCATCAAACTCGTAGAGAACTATGACTTTGACCAAAACTTGTTGGTTTCTTCTCTTTTTTAAAAAAACTAATTTTCAGTAACCTGACAAATTTGTTAATGGTTGCCCCACTTCCCACTTCCTGGGGGACACTAGAGTCCCTGGCGATGTCATAACCAGTTAGCGTACGATGGATACAGCAACGATGGGGAAAGTTCCTTTCCCATTTCAAGTTCCATCTTCGAGCTTCAGACTCGTCCATAATAAATGGTTTCTTCTTTAGTATTCCCCTCTGTTTATTAGCTCTCCCTATATTTCCCCATATATTCATATTTTTTCCCTATATGCCCTATATTTTCAAATTTGATCAGATTAAGTGATAACATTTTAAGAAAACTAACAGGAGCATCATAGAATCTATAGCTTCTGGGACTGATCTGGGTTCTCAGTATTAACTGACGATTAAGTCATGGAATTTTAAAAATGGAAGTTGCGCAATCATAGACAAATTTTCAGTGCCCTCCAGTCACACGATTTATAATTTGATGATATCTTTACTTGGGTCATAATAGGAGATGGGTTCATGCCCAGTGTGGGGGAGGGATTCATATCCGATGCCAAAACAATTCATGGTTTGAAAGAAACTTGCTTGTATAACCAGCTATGCCCCTACACGACTGGGCGGATCTTCCCTCCCTCTTAAAGTCCAGCCATGTTGGATTCTTTCCTGCTGCTACCCAAGCTACTCATTACCATACCATACATAGGGCACACGCTCTCCTCTCTGCTGGGATGGACAGCAATTACCAATTTGTTCCCCCTCTTGGTCACCTCGCCTCCTCGTGGTGCAGACCGGATATGCTTGTACGCAAGCATAATAACAGCGACCAGGGTGGGGAGTTAGCTCAGTGGTAAAGAGCACTGGATTTTGTTGATCCAAGTCCCACTGCAGCCACTTCTCTCCTTCACCCCAGCAGTGGTAGATTTACTGCTATATCAAAGGCCAATCTTTCTCATGTGGTGTGGGAAGTAAAAGATATCCTACAAAGTTGGTCAGTTTGCGTAATGATAAGTTACCAATTTTTTCCCTGGTTTGCTTGAGATTGTATTTTGCGTAAGTGTTCCAGATTGAAATTCTGACATAGACTACTGATTTTGAGAATTTGTCCTCTCTGGGTCGGGGAAGATTGATATTGAATTTATTTCTAGATCTTGGAAGCCCCTCCACTTTATGGTCTTTTTGTTCAATGGAATTTCCACATTTATTCACTACTTCTGTTAGCACCAGAGACACAGGTCTTCTTTTTCTACACCAATTACAAGTCAATTCAATTTCTCTGATTTATTATTGAGACCATAAAGCGCTAACAACACCCTCTACAAGTCATTTGAGAAATCGTAGTTCAAATTTCAAAATGAAAACCTATAACCAAATAAACAATTCTTCCACTGGTGTAGGTAAACAGCTTGCATCGAGATTTAATTTTTTTTTTAAATAGTAGATGCTATTGTCCTAGTGATCATTGTATTTTCTTTTAATCGCACTTTTTTTTTATTTATTGTGACTTATATTAGCTAGAACATGTGTACTATCCACTGCTGAACAATGATGTGTCCAACAAGGCTACAAGGGACACTCCACCGCTGAACGATCTCGAGGAGTTATATACAATAGAAATACTCAAACAGAGATTGGTCATGGTCTTTAGTAGTAATTTACCTGCGTCATCCCTCCAAAATACTTTAATCCCACTTCATCTATAGAAATACAGCACCTGATATATGAACTGTACTTTAAATGCCAAGTGAAAAAGTTTCTATTAATTTTTCCCAGATCTGGTATTTTTGACCCATAGGGCTAAAGTCTTAATGTTTTCCATGCCCCCACAAGTATTACAGTCCGTTCGCCATGGTCTATGACATCAAATATCCAGTGTGTCATCCATTCCTTTAGTGTGTACAGGGGTGAGATGAATATAGAAAGCGACTCATTTTAGTCAAAGTCATTGTTCTCCAACTCATTTGAAGGCTACACGGTATTTACAAGGCTTTGTCTCATTCATATCACTTCACATTAAACTTGTGGAGTATGACAACTTTGATCAAAACTTGTTGGTTTCTTCTTTAGTATGGAAATGCTCGGCCAGGGTTCTCCATTTGTAGGAAGATTTTAGAAGGCACGTTTATTTTCTCTGGTGATCTTCAGGGTACTGTTCCCGCAGGACACTTCCCTTTTCCCATCTCTCGTCGAGGGGTGGTCAGTCGTCGTCGTCATAGACAATCTCTGTTTGAACAAAATTGCAAAGGTTTATTTAATTGACTCCTTTTCTGATCATTCTCGCCCGCTCTAACAAATTGTTTGCTAAATTGTTTGCAAGAGACATTTTGGTATACTTGTAGCTCCTATTATTATTTTTTGGAAAGAAACTATTTGAATGGCAGAAACATTCACACACTTTCATAACCCCGACTAACATCCCTGCAGGGCTTCATATTATCGTAAAACCGGATGAGTTTTAATCTGGGCTCCCGTATGTGACGACTGGAGTTTGGTGTAGTGATATCACTCCGCCTCATGATATCACTACGCCAAACTCCAGTCGTCACATATGGGAGCCCAGATTAAAACGAATAGGGTTTTGATTTTATCCTACCCCCTGTGAACGATATTTTTATGTGAGGAGGATAACAACAAAAAACACGATAAAAACTATCTGAAGTCCTCCATATAGCTCTTCTTGCTGCTCTGAAGGCGCTTGGAACTACTTTCAGCTGCTGATCTCTGATTGGTCCATTTTTTGTTTGCTCCTAGGAGCGATTTTTTATCCATATGCGACATACGGGCGCATACGGAAAGTCAATGTTAAGCCTATGGGATTTTATATTATGGGTAGGATAAATACTGAGGACCTCACACTCTATCAGTGGTTAAGGCACTGGACTTGTAGCCCCAAGGTTGTAGGACTCTGGGATTGAGTCCCACTGCAGCCACTTTTCTCCATTATCCCCAGCAGTGGTAGATTAACTTCTATATTAAAGGCCAATCCTCCTCATACTATGTCTATGTGGTGTGGGAACTAAAAGAACTCTGACCTCAGTAAGTGTGTAAGGGTGAGATTTCTACTTAAATTCATTACATAGATTCGATCACCACCCTTGTGGTGTAAAAGAACCTCGAGAAAGTCTGGTGAGAACCTTTGATGGTTAACTTGACGTCAAATCAAACAAACCAACAACCGAGCACTGTGCTCGTGGCACCTTACCTTTGCATCGGGGTGGAGGTCTCCATACGCCATCATCACATACTGTAAATGTTTCGCTGTACGTCGGTTCGTAGCCCTCGGTACAGTCGTATCCTATCTTCTTCCTTGGATTGGACATATAGGGTGTTCCAGGGGGTACGGGAAATGTGAAGCTGACATCGTCAGGGATCTGGCAGGTCCGTACCAGAAAAGCTGAATCGACCAATAGAGAAATTTGTGAATGTTTGTACTGAGATAAGTGCTTTAGTTTGCCATATTCCTATATACCTATGAGCGAACAACCTATGATTACTTAACGCTGCTGGGGGTGGAATAACTTTTGTTTACTGCCCAGGTTGAAGTTACTGCCCAGGTTGACGATTACTGCCCAGGTTGACGTTTACTGCCCAGGTTGACGTTCAGACACATTCGGTTTTTATCGATATTAGCCGACAATTGGAGGTATATAGGAATAGGGAAACCACGTACCAGTGGAAATAAGTCAAAGTTACTCGGTAAGGCTTGGAAAAATTACTGCCCGCGGTTACGCCTTGGGCAGTAATTTTTTCAAGCCTTACCTCGTAACTTTGACTTATTCCCACCGGAACATGGTTTCCCTCTATTCCAATAATGGCAGTTTTCATATTTTCCAAGGAAATCCTTGTATTTATTTTCAGTTCATGAAATTCCTTTTTTTCCGA
Organism: Alentia gelatinosa; assembly: GCA_950022655.1. Classification (NCBI taxonomy): domain Eukaryota; kingdom Metazoa; phylum Annelida; class Polychaeta; order Phyllodocida; family Polynoidae; genus Alentia; species Alentia gelatinosa. The sequence continues at coordinate 62,478,420 of OX465585.1, forward strand.
GTATATAACAAAGAGATAGTAAATTGGGCCTTATTCACACCAATGAACAGTGGTTGAAACCTCCCTACACACCCCAGCCCTATTCCATGGCTAATAACGATATATTTTCTCAGTTTCTCTGAAGCAGTAAATTCCACATGAAAAATATGTCTTCTTTTTGTTTCATTACCCCAACTGACAGCCCTGCATATTAGGGATTTCACTGGCGAATCGAGGGTTATTCAAAACATTCCCTTCTAAATTTGTCCCCAAAGTGTCCCCTTAATCGGGGTTTAGAAACATTCTGTACCGAAATAACTGTTCCCTTAAGTGGGGTGAAAATAAACTCTTAATAGAAGGAAAAACTTCCTTTCTGAGCAAATTGTCTCCTTAAGCAGGATGTCCCAAAAGATGGGTTTTACTGTACTTTTAAGTGAAGACAAGCTATATATATACATATACATATACATATATATAAATCACTTTAACTATGAGTGTACAATAGATTTTACTCTAATTATACTCACAGAGAGTAGGCATGAGTACAGTTGTAGCTTGGGCTGTAAAGGAAAGTGGATCATGTTAGAAATGTCGCAAACCATTTTTATGAAACCTGCGCTTTATTATGGTCAGTATTTACATCCGGTGTAGGCCGGTGGCAGTCCGTTGATGTTGCATAGGTTTCAGGGGGCTGGTCAAAGGCTGTTAACCCGACCGGGGACCTGGAGCGGCTTGACTGCCATTCCATTTTACAGGCGAACATCGGTTATGGACCATATTTGAGGCCAGGTTTCGCCTGTATTTATCCTACCCCTAATATAAAATCCCATAGGCATAACATTGAGTTTCCATATGCCACGCTGACTGGCATACAGAGTTTTATATGCCACTAGTGGCATACAGAATTGTTATCACATAATATTCCAAAATCGAGGAGACAGATTAGGATAAAATCAAAACCTGATTAGTTTTAATCTTGGCCACTGCATGCCAGTCCTGGAGTTTTGGCTCCGGACTTCGCCTCATGAAGTCACTATGCCAAACTCCAGTCGTGGCATATGGTGGGGGAGATTAAAACTCATCCAGTTTTACGATAAAATGCTCATCAGGCATACAGAAAGGCTTATGGTTGTCATGGTGGTCAAGAAGGCTTGAACTTGGTGTGATGAGTAATTATGTGACTTGACTTTCAACTCTCAATGTTTTTTGTGAGTCAGAGAACCAGTGTGAGGTCACAACCCATCCCAAAGTGAAAGGGTGATCCATGGGCTAATGTGTATTAGATCCAAAGTAGGGTGGGTCCACCTGTATACTTCAAATTTAAAATGAATAAAATGATTCCCCTCACCAATAACTGTTTATCAGACTACCAACAATATACTTTACACTTGAATAAGAAATAAAACATTAAGATATAAGATTTTTCTTGGTAAATGGTGAAATACAGGGCAGAAATAAACAAAAGAATCAGTTGTAGATCTGATATAACTTACGGGTACATATTTGGCTGGGAATCCAGCGACCATTCTCACATTGAACATGTCCATTTCTATACGGGTGGTTAGTGGCAGCGACATACCCCTGTGGACACTGGTAGAGGGCCTGGCCACCTGACAATATGAGTTCCTCATGTTGAATCGTTCCCGGCCCCTCGTAGCTGCTGGGGTTACAAGTAAGTGAGCCATGCAGCGTGGGACGCGACTCTGTGAGAAAAAATCACGAAGTTCCATTGTAAGGTGCAGGGATGCGGCAAATGACGGATTTCCAAATTATCTTGATTTTGATTTGTAAATACATTAAAACGTTAAAGTGGTGATATTCAAATGGCTTGTCCCCCAGTGGGTTTGAATCAGCCACTGCTTGATACACCAACTAGTACTGTATTGTACTTTACTATATATCCATGCCGTATAAACTGTAAATATACCGTTTCGCCATATAACGTAAAAATACTGTACGGAACAAATACAGAACAGTTGTTCCGTGTACTAAAATATTAGTTCTTAAGCCAAATGAAATTAATGATTTTTCTTAATTTCTGGTATATAGTAAATATATAACGTTCAACCATGCTTGTACAAGCCACAAAACTGGATGATAATTTACGGTCTGTATGGAACTCAGCATAAACGCCTCGTTCCATAACAATCCTAAATTATAATCTCGTATTGTAGCTTGTACAGCATGGTCAGGACGTTCTATACAAGTACTGTATTCTGGTGTTGTAAATCAGTGTAGACAAGACTCGTGTAACTTCCATGTACATGGCACCAGGCAGCCTACATTACATAGGCTATAGTATGATGTGAATCTCAAGGCAACCAAACTAAAAGTAATGCTATAAAAATCAAGAGAGATTAAAACTTTGATTCATGGATGTTTGATGGAGCATATCAGGACACAACCTTAAAGACAAATGCGGGTAGGTATCGCACTGCCCCCTGTGTAACACTGGTGCTGCCATCTGGTTTCATGAAAATATAGCAGTTTTCCATAGACACCAATAGATAAGCAATTACCTAATTCAGATGGCCTTCCCATAGAAATAAGCATGGTGACATAGCATTTTTTTAAGCATTTCTTATTTGTACATGTTCCCAACTATCATAATATAGAATTAATTGAAGTTGCAATAGAATATCAGTGTCACTTAGCGACAAAGTCAAAATATTGCAGGTTCCCATAGACACCAATACTTTAGCACTTACATTTTCAGATGGCCTTCCCATAGATGTTAGCATGGTGACATGCCAATTTTTTTGCATTTTCTATTTGTTGATATATGGAACTTATATTATCCAGAGTTATTTGCAAAAATCAATAGAATTTACAAATCACCCAACTACCAGCATTTGTCTTTAACCCACCGATTGCGACCACAAAGATTTTTTTCCAACCATGGCGCCTCTGTGAACGTGTACATGTATATGGAACGAAAGAATTCTAACACTATATTGATTCATGACCATCCTCTACCAAAACAATCTCCAGGGTTTGCCAAATCGTTATCACATATAGATGACAATATTCTGGTGCCAGTGTTTGAACGTTCCTATCATCAATCATCTGTCAGAGGTACAGTGTCTTTTGGGCATTGGTTCGTCATAGAAGTGTTTTCTCCATGTCTTGTTAAAAACCGTTACAGCGTGAACAAAATGCATAGTCACCTTCAGTTTTATTTTTCGGACCAGCCGTTAACTTAGAAGGCAAGATCTGTTCTTCTGGCTTGTTCCATGTGAAAAACACTAGAAAGAAAAATTAGAGGTAGTTGAACACGTTTCTATTTGCGAATTGCAGACGACCTCAAATGTTGACACCAACAAAAGGAATGAATTCAGTTGATATTCCATAGCAAATTATCGGTGGATGGTTGGTCTTACTTATGGCTATAGCCTACTGTATTACACAGGAAGTGGGATTTTCCAGGTAGATTCTATATATATATAGATATTCAAATGTTTGTTAAAAGGGGGGGGGGGAGAGGGGATTTGGGTGAAATAGGCACACTAAAACAGAGGTTTACATAATAATGATTTATATTGAGCATTGGTGTAACATTTACCATCTCCATATAAAGTGGCACTGACGGTTGCTTATATCCTAGAGCGTGTCATTATTCAGGTGAAACTTGTATCAGACACGATATTCAGCCGGCCTGCACCACACAGAGGCCACCAGGAGGCTGAACAGATCATTGCTGTCCGCTCAGAGCGGTGAGAGGGTAATTTGCAATGAGTTTGGTCACATAGTAATTTTACAAGGTTTCGCCTCGTGAAGTTACTAGGTGATCAGAGCAGGGTTTGTACAGAGCCTGGAAAAGCCTGGAATTATGCTTTGGGGTTTTCCAAACCTATAAAAGCGTGGAATTCTCACAGAATAACTAGAAAAACCTGGAAGAGACTGGAACATAACTCACTGCCTATGAAATTTCAGTGACTTGGATTAGATAGTTCTCAAAATCCTTTGTTAAGTCATGTATAGCACATTGCTAATAGTGTAGCATGGTTTTGATTATTTGTCTTCATATTTAGAAATGGCAAAAAAAGAAAGGAATTCTGAAGATACCTGGAGTTCCACAGGTAGTAAGGAAGATGAAGAAAACTTTGACTAAATTTGGTGATGAATCAGACATTGTTTTAAAAATAGTGACCAGATGCTATTCACCTCTCAGAAAACAAACAATCACTGTTTTTATTCACTAGTAAGATAATATTGATTCACATTATTATGTGCCTGGAAAAAGAATTTTATAGAGTCTGGAAAGGGCCTGGAATCTTATTGGGCTGTCTATGTTCGAACCCTGTCAAAGAAAGTAAAACGCCAGCAAGAATAATGATTTTTACCTGCACAAGATATACCAACGGCGAGGCAGACTAACAGCACCATGACGATCAACACGAAGGCACGACACTTATAGGACTTCTTCGGCTTTTTCATACTGCGGTGAGGGAGATGTACTATGGATGGCGGTGTCTCGATTCTCCCTTCGTATAAAGATACCTCTGATTGTTCAATCTGTGTATCGTCCAGTTGCTGATAAGTTTCTCTTCTGCCAGCTTCCAAGAGATCATTTTTACGTCCCCTTTTGTTCCATGCTACAAGGTAGCCATTTTCTGAATTCTCTATTACAGCTCTATTTGATACCGCTTCTGCGTCATCATATAACAATTCGATATTCTCTTTCTCCTGCAGGATTTTTTTATCCTTTGAGTGAGATCTTTTCAAATTTTCATATGAAAGCCTTTGATTTTCTAAAATATCATAGGTTTCTGGTGAAATGATATTAAGGTATTCTTGACTTGATGACTTGTACTGGTTTGCTGTGTTGCTGTCACAGGGTGTGGAGTTTCCATTGGCATAATGTGGTTCCATACCTGTAGAGCTATCTGGACTTTCCTTGACACCTTCCACATTTCTCGTGGGTATCCCAGCATTCGCTACCACATTGCTGCATATGCCGGGGCGGTCTCGAAGTGTGACATACGGGAGCTCTTTGGATGATGTATTTACCCCATTCGTTAGGTATTCACACCCTACATAATCTCCACTTGAGGGAACATTTTTCTTCCCAATATCCACATATGTTCCACTATTTGCAGTGTTTTCTTGGTTGCCATTCATCTCATTTCTGTCGACATTATAATAGACAGAATGGAAGTTATCCATCTTAAGAGAGGTGGCGCTCGACCCCGTGTTTTCATAAACACCGTCCGTCTTTGGAGAGGTGTTTGATGCTGTGTTCTCATACATATTGTCCATCTTTGGAGGGGAGGCACTTGACCCAGTGTTTTCATACATATCATCCATAATTGAAATGGAGGCGTTACTATCTTGTGTTACTTTTCGCTGCTTCTTCTCTAGATTAATGCTACTACTTTAGTATACACTTTGTTATGAGCTGATTTTGGAAAGCCGAGTTTAGCTACTTATACCCAGGACTCACTAGGCGAGAGTGAATGCAACAAATTTTGTGAGCCCTGACCATACGGCAGGCGGCAGCGGGAGGGCTCCCATACGTGGAAACTGCGGGTAGGAAACTTGAACTGAATAGATCTGCCACAGCGATCAATGTTTAGATGCGTCACCAGCACACATGCTTCCCACATACACTTCATTTATCGTAGACTTGTTAAGGTTCAGGGACAATAAAAGACTCCTCCTTTTGTTGGGTTTTATTCATCATTCTGAAAATAGAAAAGGCAAAGATGGTTTTCAACTGGTACGGTGAGTTACAAAATTCACTACGGAAGATAGATAATATATGGAAACAGGGTTACTGTGGCTGTAAGTTATAATACTTGGTAAAATTGATGATTAGATGAACCAATGCCGCCGATACAGACACTCTATACCTGTTTTTGTATTATAAGCTTGTTAAACAGTGTGTAATGTAGATTAATGCTATAGCCTACTGTAGTGCACCTGCTTGTAGAATCACTAGGTGACCTGACCACATTATAGCTACATAAGTTCAAATAGGAAAATGATTTCTCTCTGGACAAGTTTTAGGGCCATACAATATCTTATAGTTTTAGTATTTTGCCACAGATTTAAAAAAAAAAGAGATATTCCAGTGTTTTTTTGGTGTTATTTTTTTTTTTTTTTTGGGGGGGGGGGGGGGGTCCTTTTGAGTCACAGGTCCATTTTTAAGAACTCCTATAAAGACATATCTCTTCCCCTAAAACATAATATAATATGCCTCATTTGAAAGTGATGAAAAAAACAGTAATTGCTAGGAAGTAAAATTCAAGTATTTCTTAAAAGTGTGTGTGGGGGGGGGGGGGGGATCTAGGGTGAAATGGGCGTACTTAAACAGAAGTTTACTCAATATTGATTTATTAGCAGGTGGACGGTTGGTCTTTAGGTTATGGCTATAGCCTACTGTAGTACACATTCTTGTAGAGTTACTAGGTGACAGTGCCATATTTATGCTTTTTATAGCTCACTAAGTGCAGATAGGAATATGATTTATGTGTTGGACAGAAGGTTTTATAGCCATGCAATATCTTACAGTTTTAGTATTTTGACTTGGGTTTTTAGAAAAAAGCGATTTCATTTTGGGGGGTCTTTTTGAGTCACATGTCCATTTTTAAGAACTCTTTTACAGACATATTTCTACTTCTAAAATCTAAAACAGGTTCAATCATAATATGATATGCCTCATTTGAAAGAGAATAAAAAACAGTAAGTGCTAGGAAGTGGAATTTTCTAAGTAGATTCTATATTTACAGAGATATTCAAGTATTTGTTAAAAGTGGGGAGGATTTTGGGTGAAATGGGCATACTAAAACAAATATTCACACAATATCCCAGGCATTCTCAATGGGGACTCTGTGTACCATGGATAATAAAATATAAACCACAATCAACCCACAACAAGCCTTCATCCTACTCCACACAGTGTGTAGTTTATCGCTTTCGGGATATGATGCTTTCAGTATTGTCGATATTGTCAGGGATAGATGAACTGATGAAACCACTGACCCATTTGTTAATACACAGTTTGTATACGTTCAACGACCCCCTCTATCCCTCATCCTGCTCCTAGAGGATGCTGCCCTGCTGATGTAATGACCAGTTTTATGCAGACGTATTGTGTTCAGATACTGACCATGTACATGTGTACAGGGTGAGACTACGTGATTCACTCAAGTTTCGCTTCATGAAATACTCCCTGGTCCAACTCGGTGGTGTACGGATCATGTTTTACGTCACCCCTGGTGCTTTTATCCCATAGGTTTAACATCGGTAACTTGTTCCCCATGCCCCTACGAGTATTGCAGTCTATTTTCCATGGTCAATATCCTCCGTGTATCGCACATTCCGTTAGTGTGTACAGGGGTGAGATGAATACAGAAAGCAACTCGTTTTGATCAAAGAAGTCATTCTCCAACTCGTTTGAATGCTACGTGATATTCACTCGGCTGTCGCTTCGATCATATTACTCCATATCAAACTTGTGGAGAACGACGATTTTGACCAAATGCTGTGAAGGGGTTAGTATGGTATTGAGGTTAGAATGGTAACGCTGTTAGTAAGGTAACACAGTTAGAACGGTAAAAGGTAGCGTAACGCAATCAAAATGGAACTCAGCTTAATCGGTAACGTCTTCTCAGCTAGCGTAACGCGGGTAAAAGATAACAAAGTGACCCTACGTAACGTGACTGTGGTAACGCGTTTGTTTAACTAGGTTTTGCGAGTTATGGACATTTTCTGTCAGTTATGGACATGACGAAAGTCCATAACTCGCAAACTAACTCATTTTCGTCAGTTATGGACATTTTCGTCAGTTATGGACCGCACGTGTGTGTGCTCACTGAGGTAACTGAGTTCATTTCGCTTGTTGTTGATTTGGATATTAAGGGTTAATAACAAATATAATATGTATGGCCGCATGTCCCGACAATATAAAGATTTACTGCAGGTGATATAACTTCTTTATACGGGACCACGGGCAGAACGCAGTGGGAAAATGATAGGAAGGAGAGGCCTTCCCTATTTATAATGACTACGAGTGATTTGATTTGTTCACGATACGTCCATAGCACCTGTGAGACAGAAACTTTTAAAAATCACTTCACATGAGCACTTATTACATTCCATAGACTGGCCTTAGTCCCCACCTCTCCCTGCCTGCCTGCCGCCACTGTACGCCGCCCTTACACCTCCCCTCTACACTCCCCTCTGCCTGGCTGAACCTGCTAGGGGAGGCTTTTAATCATTAGATGAATGTTCATAATCAAAGACTTGATTAAGTCTACACTTTCCATTGAGGAACTACGACCATACAAAATAAAATCCTGAAAAGGTACGAAAAACATGCAAAGGGCAATATTGATAAACTGCATCGAACCCCCCGTGAGAGTACTTACCGTTATCAGTGATATCGGTGTGTGGTGGCCGGGGTACCGTGCGTTATCCACGGGCAACTGAGCAGCTCTGAGTGGCTCATCCGTGTCCGCTCAGAGCGGCCTACGTATGGTAACGTCCACGCACCAGGGACCAGGAGACGGATGTTTATACCCGGCACACAGGATAATGCCAGGCGAGCACAATATTACACACGACTCTATAAATGACTCCCATCCTCGTCTATATCGGGACTTTTGGTGTAGTAAATCAATGGACTGGTTAGGGATGGGCGACCAACATCTTGTTAGCACCATTCCTCCCCCTCCTCTTCCGCCTCCCTCCTCTTCCTCCTCCCTCCCTCCTCCCTCCACCTCCTCCCCCTCCTCCTCCTCCTCCTCCTCCTCCTCCCCCTCCTCCTCCTCCTCCTCCTCTTCCTCCTCTTCCCCCTCCCCTCCTCCTCCTCCTCCTCCTCCCCCTCCTCCTCCTCCCCCTCCTCCTCCTCCACCTCCTCCTCCTCCTCTTCCTCCTCTTCCCCCTCCCCTCCTCCTCCTCCTCTTCCTCCTCCTCCTCCTCCCCCTCCTCCTCCTCCCCCTCCTCCTCCTCCACCTCCTCCTCCTCCTCCTCCTCCCCCTCCCCCTCCCCCTCCTCCTCCTCCTCCTCCTCTCCCTCCCCCTCCTCCTCCCCCTCCTCCTCCCCCTCCCCCTCCCCCTCCTCCTCCTCCTCTTCCTCCTCCTCCTCCTCCCCCCTCCTCTTCCTCCCCCTCCTCCTCCCCCTCCTCCTCCTCCTCCCCCTCCTCCTCCTCCACCTCCTCCTCCTCCACCTCCTCCTCCTCCTCCTCCTCCTCCTCCTCCCCCTCCCCCTCCTCCTCCTCCTCCTCCTCCTCCTCCTCCTCCCCCTCCCCCTCCTCCTCCTCCTCCTCCTCCTCCTCCCCCTCCTCCTCCCCCTCCCCCTCCCCCCTCCTCCTCCTCCTCCTCCTCTCCCTCCTCCTCCGCCTCCCTCTCCTCCTCCCTCCTCCCTCCTCCCTCCTCCTCCCCCTCCCCCTCCTCCTCCCCCTAACCCTACCCCTCATCCTCGCCCGTGTCATTCCCGCATCAATCATGTTTTTCACCTTTTTCTCATTCTCTCCGTAGCAGTAATTCTCCTTTTTTTCTACTGAACCCAACAGATCCCTGCATCTTTTAATTTAAAAGAAATTCTTAATTTCAACTGGGAAGTTGTTTTAACATTTGGCCGGTGTGGTTTGCCCTTTAATTTGGTCATCTGACAAGCTATTGATCTATTCCTCATATTGACTGGTGGCCCCCTGTGGGCTCAAGGGCCTTGCAGAGTCAGGGAGGCTCCCTGACTGCACACTGCCTGTGTGTTAAACCGCCATAGGATATCAGTGACTCCCTGAACACCCCTGAGACTCTCCAATCGTATTAGAACCTAGAATATGTAGGGGGAGTGTAAGTTCACAACACACACATCATTGTTCACCCTGGGGTTGAGTCGGGGTGCAGTAATGAGGTCAATGCAACCACAGGCATGCTACCCGACCTACCCACCGGGTAGGTCGGGTAGCATGAAGACACTAGTTAAACACCAAGCGAAACGTCGTGACTTCTTTTGATACTCCATATGCACCAACCACTGAACACCTTGGTTCTAATAATAGCACCGTAAATAAAAAATTTACAAAACTGATGATGTGGAAAAATATAGTGAGAACACTCAATATAAATATGGTATAGT